>JAJJXM010000026.1:600000-755225 GCA_024516155.1 Pyronema omphalodes | reverse complement strand
GGACGTCTGTGTTTAGTCCATCACTGAATTGATCGATGTGGGTCTTGTCATTATATCTTAAGTCGGATTTGATCCTTTGAAATTCGGCCCAGTATGCAGCGGCGGATCGCGCGCCCTGCCTGATCATCTTGAACTTTCTTCTTGCTACTTCTTTTGAGTCGGCTTCCCCGAAAGCCCTACTGACAGCAGTCTTAAAGGCCTCCCAGGTCGTGTATACGCTTTTCCCCTCCTTGATGGACGGCTCGATCCATGCCCAAGCGTTACCCTCTACAGCGGGAGCTCGCATAGTTCACCTTTTTCTGTTCGGTGTCGAATCTATTCCCTTCACAATTGAACTTCAGTTCACATTGCGTCAGGAATGCCCTCAGCTTGGTCCGTTCACCGTAGTACAGCTCCGGGTCCTCCACCTTGGGGTTACTGTTTGTCGTGGGGCGATGGAGTTGAATGAGGATCTGGTTCAACTGCTCCTGGGTCATAGTGACCGGAGTGACAAGTCCCAATCCTGCCGGGGTCGCCATTTCCGCAGGGTCGTCGGTAGAGGTATGGGGGAGTTCGGGTGATTCGGGGGTCTGGGGTCTGGATGGTTGTTCGGGGGTCACTGGGCTTGCCGATCCGGTCGGTTCTTGTTCGATATGTTCTCCGAGCTCTTTTAGCTGAAAGGATGCCACTGTGTGCGCCTTCTTCTGGGTTTTCTGGGTCTTCTGGGTTTTCTGGGTTTTCTGGGTCTTCGTTCCGCGTTGGGTGTCGTACACAGGACGCAATCAAATATCAGAATCCGTATCCACGGTTACTGACGACAGGCAGCGCGGGGGGTTTTGGCGGCGAGGAGGGCGGCGGCGGGTTAGGTAAGGCTGGTAAGTTGGGAATGGGCAAGGGTTTTGGGCTGGGAAATCACAGGTGAGTTTTGGAGAGATGGGGATATCACAAGGGAACTTTTGTAGATAGGATTGTAGTAAACAGAAACTTGATTGCGTGAAGAAATAAACTACATACAAATTTCCTCCTCTTATACTTGCTCCTTCATGACTCGTGACTCAGCATTCTCCGCCTGCGGAGAATGCTCTCAATGCTAACCGCCGTGATAACTACATACATGACCAACATTCCCCACCATTTGCCAACCGCCGTAATTCCAAATAAGAAAACAAGGGAACAATACATACCAAAGATAACTAACCGCCGTAATTCCAAACAATAATAACGAAGAAAGAGTACATACCAAAAGAGATAACTACCTGGCTAACCGCCGTGATTCCAAATAATAAAGAAAGAGTACATACCAAAAGAGATAAGTAAAAGATTCCAACATTTTCCTAGCCGCCGTGATACCTAAAATAAATTCAAATAATAAATAACTCCTAAGATATGAAAATCCCCGGCAAGGGGCCCAGCCCCTTGCCCTAACCCTATCCCTATCACTTCATGATGGCGTAGCAGGTTGCTAGGGTGATGGCGACCACCCATAGCCCTGCGGTGGTGACGGCGGAGGCCTGGAGCATGTCACGGAAGCGTTGTGACAATAGGAATCTTCTTTGACCGCAAACTTCATTTTCAACACCATGTTCAAACCCGACTAACCCATGCCTCCAGAGCTTTCAATTGTCAGGGAACTAGGAACGGACGTTCAAAGAACACACTGAACACTACCGGCAAGAGGGACTAGGCTGGTTTCAGGACGGGAAACGGAAGGACAAGGACCGAAGTGCTCATCAGACGGACGGGACACGAGACAGGGACAGGGACAAGGACAAGAGTGACGTAGGACTGGAAGAAGAAGTCTTTATTAGGAGCAAGGGAAAGACACAAGACGTTCGATGGAGAACTCGAGAACGGGGAGGCAAGCCTCCTTATGTACAAAGGGGCGGCCAGCACTCTTGCTGGGCCGTCATCCAACATCGCTACATGAAGCTTCCGTTCTCCATCAATTCACCTGCGACGCCACAGCTCTCCAGCTCGTGGTACGTCATCCATCATCAATCAGTCTATCAGTCACAACGGCACGGCACACACAACGACACAACAACACAACAGCAACACAACACAACACGGCAAGACAACGGCACGATGTCAATCAACAACCACGACAACACAATGATGACGCAACAACACAACGGCTCGTCAGCCGTGTGCCGTGACAGTACCCCCCCGTTAGACTCGAGTTCCTACGAGAGGAGAAGGTTTGTCTGGGTATAGCTTATGGAATTTCTCAGCGGCCTCAGTTTCGGATAGGTTCGTTTCCGGTTCCCAGGTTGGAGAGTTATGGCCGGTCCACTTGACGAGGTACTGCAGGTTTCCTCTTGACCAACGGCTATCCAGAATTTCATCCACGAACCATTCTTCTTCGCCGTCTACTACTACCGGTAGGGGCGGTGGGATAATCTGGCCAGGGAGAGGGTCCGAAGGGGCTGGGTTTAGTAGGGACACGGGGAAGGTCCTATGATGTTTCATTGTTTCCGGTATATCCAATTCATAGGCGTGGGATCCAATGGGCCGTAACACGGTGAAGGGGCCTAGGTGTTTGTTTTCCAGTTTCTTTGAGGGGCGGCGGGTTCTGAGGTTGCGGGCGTCCAGCCATACCAGGTCTCCTGGTTTGAAGACCGGCGCGGGGAGTCGGGAATTGTCGGCGGCTTCTATGTGGCGGGCTTGGGCGTAGTTCATTTCCGAACGTAAGACGTCATGGATGTGTGACATCCTTTCCGCTACCCTCGTTCGCTTTCACTTCTTCAGGATTGTCTGTCCTGATTTCCAGTTCGAAAGAGCATTTGGGGTGTCGGCCGTATATAGCGTAGAACGGAGACAGCGACGTTGTATCCGATACTTGGTTATTTGCAGCAAATTCTGCCAGTGGTAAAAATTTCTTCCAATCGTCTTGTAAATAACAGACGTACGCGCGGAGATATTGCTCCGTAACCGCGTTGATTCTTTCTGTTTGGCCGTCGGTTTGGGGATGGAAGGCCGTGCTCGTGGCAATTTCGATACCCATGCAATTTGCCAGGTGTTTCCAGAAGTGGGCCACAAATTGCGGACCGCGGTCGGACACTACCGTGTCTGGCAGGCCGTGTAGTTTGAATACGTTTTCCAGGAAGAGTTGCGCGAAGCCTTCTGCGTCTATCGTGGAGTCACAGGTATCAGAATCCGTATCCACGGTTACTGACGACAGGCAGCGCGGGGTTTTCGGCGGCGAGGAGGGCGGCGGCGGGTTAGGTAAGGCTGGTAAGTTGGGAATGGGCAAGGGTTTGTGGGCTTGGGAAATCACAGGTGAGTTTGGCGAGATGGGATATCACAAGGGAACTTTTGTAGATAGGATTGTGGTAAATAGAAACTTGATTGCGTGAAGAAATAAACTACATACAAATTTCCTCCTCTTATACTTGTTCCTTCATGACTCGTGACTCAGCATTCTCCGCCTGCGGAGAATGCTCCTAATGCTAACCGCCGTGATAACTACATACATGACCAACATTCCCCAACATTTGCCAACCGCCGTAATTCCAAATAATAAAGCAAGATAACTAAACGCCGTAATTCCAAATAATAATAACAAGGAAAGAGTACATACCAAAAGAGATAACTACCGGCTAACCGCCGTGATTCCAAAATAGCAAAGAAAGAGTACATACCGAAAGAGATAACTTCCTGGCGAACCGCCGTGATTCCAAATAGTAAAGAAAGAGGACATACCAAAAGAGAGAAGTAAAAGATTCCAACATTTTCCTAGCCGCCGTGATACCTAAAAGAAATCCAAATAAGAAATAACTCCGAACATATGAAAATCCTCGGCAAGGGGCCCAGCCCCTTGCCCTAACCCTATCCCTTCACTTCATGACAGCGTAGCAGGTTGCTAGGGTGATGACGATCACCCATAGCCCTGCGGTGGTGACGGCGGAGGCCAGGAGCATGTCACGGGAGCGTTGTGACATAAGCCCCCCCCTCCAGGCCGAGACTCCGGCGAGGCCGTTGGCAGTCCTCAACGCGGGCCTCCGGATGGGGGACCGTCCCCGATACTGCTTTCCCCGACGTCGGCGACGTACGACGTCCTGGGTGATGTCCTCGAGGACATAAGGCGGTATTTGCTCTTGTTGGTGTCCTAAGGGGGGCGCCGTTATTTGTTCTTGTTGGTGCCCTGAGGAGAACGGGGGTATTTGATCTTGTTGGTGCCCTGAGGCGGGGGGCTCCGGGGGATCCGAACAAGGGGCGGACGTCAGGTCGTTGGTTGGTCGGTAGTCGACGGTGGGGAGACGCTGTTCCGGCTCCGCTGTCTGATAGAAAGACAGGTTGATCGCCACCTTCTCGTGGTCCGAGGGTCCCGTCATCATAATCACTGGGAGTTGGTGTCGAATCGTAGGGATGGTGGAGTCCTCCGATTCCAGTTCGCGGGGACGGGGGGGTTCGTTTTCCTGGTTTTCCGTAGGGACGGGAGGCTCCTTTCCTGTCCCGGGCTCGTCCTTGGCGGGTGGTATCGTTGCCGGGGTCTCCGTGGGGGGTTTCCATCCTCTGATACCGCATCTCTGGTCGTGTCCGTCTTTGTTGACCAGAAATTTACACACATTGCAGAGTCTCTTTCCTTTCTGCCATGCCTTGCAGGCCTTTTGCGGGTCCATCCTTCGGTGTCGGATCACCCATTCTAACTCGGGGTCATGTAGCTGCCCGCAGCTACATGATTTTTTTATGCGTGCCGCAATCGCTTGCGCCACCGCTGGGAAATGGTTGTTGTTTAATTTCGATTGGAGGTGAATGGAGCAGGAGTCGTTGTTGCAGAACGACCAATGTAGTTCTGCGTGCGGGATCGTGGGGTGGGGGGATTTCTTTTCTGCCGGGGGAGTAGGGGTTCGGTACCAGCCCAAAGAGGACGGGGGGTCCTCGGAGTTCGTTCTATCGTCCATTACAGCTGTGGGGCAGGTTTATTCGGGTACCTGCGGTGGAATTGGGTGATGGCGTCGGGGGAGTTTTGGAAATTGTCGGCGGGGTACCAGGTCGTATCGGGGTCGTGGAAACCAGTCCACTTAACTCGATATTGTATCTGACCCCGGTGGCGTCGAGAATCCACTATTTCCTCAACTTCCCACTCTTCCTCGTCGTCGAGGACAATCGGTAGCGGAGGGGGCTGAATATGGCCTGGGATGGTTGTCGAAGTAGGTTGAGACGGTTCTAGAAGGGAGATATGAAATACTGGATGGATCTTTGCGTTTGGGGGGAGGTCCAGCTTATAAGCTCGCGATCCTACCTTAGACAAGATGGTGTAGGGCCCCAATAGCTTGTAATCGAGCTTGTTGGAGGGTCGGGTGGTTTTCACATTCTTCCTCTTCAGCCAGACCCGATCTCCCACTCGAAGGACCGGATCCGGGTGTCGATGCCGGTTCGCCTGTTCTGCATGAGTCGTCTGGGCATAGTGGACCTCCGCCCTCAGATCCTCGTGAAGTCGGTTGAGGGCGCCAACATATTTGGAGACCTCGGGGTTTCCTTCCGCGACTTCACCCAGCGGCTGGGTAAAACGGGGATGATATCCGTAATTTGCGAAGAAGGGGGACACCTTGGTCGTTCCTGAGCGGGAATTGTTGTAGCAGAACTCCGCCATAGGAAGGAGTTGGTTCCAATTGTCCTGTTGATAGTTACAATACGCCCTGAGGTATTGTTCGAGGATCGCATTGACCCTCTCTGTCTGTCCGTCGGACTCTGGATGAAACGCCGTACTCAGGTTCCTCGTCGTCCCCATTGCCTCCATAACCCTCTTCCAGAACTGAGAGGTGAATAGGGACCCCCGATCCGAGATGATGCTGCTGGGGAGCCCATGGGCCCGTACCACATGTGTGAGAAACCCGTCCGCAAGTTCCCTGGGTCCCATAGTATCCTTACATGCTACGAAGTGTGCCATCTTCGTCAAGCGGTCCACAATCACCCATATCGCATTCATTCCCCCATCCTCCGGAAGACCCGTGATAAAATCCATGGAGATGGATTCCCATGGTCTTTCTGGAATCTGTAACGGTCGTAAGAGCCCGAAGGGGGCGTGCTTAATGGGCTTGATACGTTTACAGGTATCACAGTAGTCGACATATCGAGTCACATACTGTCGTTGTTGTGGCCAATAAAAACTCCGGCTGACCAACTCCAAGGTCCTTGCCCTTCCCGGATGCCCCGCGGCCTGGGAGTCGTGATGTTGTCGTAAAATTTGTAACCTCAGGTCGTCGTCGTCAGGGACCCATATCAATCCCTCGTATAGGAGTAACCCATCCTTTTCCTCGCATAACCCCAAGGGGACCCTATTGTCTCGGGTTATCCCTTCCCGAAGTTTGCGGATTACCTCCTGGAGTTCTGTATCGGTCTTCGTTTTTTCCCGAATTTTGGTAATGAGGGGGGTGTCCGGGGTGAGTCTTATCAACTGTGTCCCGTTCACATGAAAGACTTCCTGGGGAAGGAGGACTCGGCTTCGGTTCTGCCGGTGCTTCATCTCCCCTTCCCAGGGAGAGTCTCCTGACTCTCGGGACAATATGTCGGGTTTTCCTGCCAACTTCCCCGGACGATACGTGATCGTGAAGTCATAGTTAGCCAGTTGTTCCGCCCATCGGGCCCGTCGGAGGTTGAGATCCCTCTTCGTTTGCCAATACTCTAGGTTTTTATGGTCTGACAGTATCCGGATACTGTGTTTTGTCGATTTGCAGTATGTCGACCATTTGTCCAAGGCTTCGACTATCGCCAGGAGCTCCTTATCGTGGATGTCGTAATTGAGCTCCGCCTCTTTTAATTTTCGTGAAAAATAGGCAAGGGGGTGCAGTACGTTGGAGTCGTCGGGTTGTGAGCAGACTGCCCCGATGGCATAGTCTGAGGCGTCAGTTTCCAGGGTGAGTGGCCGATCCGGGTCGAAATGTTGCAGGATCGGTTGGGATATCATTGCCGTTTTGAGTTGCTCAAAGGCCCGTTGTGTCTCGTCGTTCCACTCCCAGGGTACCTGTTTCTTCGTCAATCGTGTCAATGGCGTGGTGATCTTGCTGAAATCCCGGATGAATCGACGGTAGAAATTGGCGAACCCAAGGAAACTTTGGACTCCCTTCACATTTACCGGTTCCTTCCATTCCTTAACCGCCCTAATTTTCTCGGGGTCCATCTGCAACCCTGTGGGGGAGATGATGTATCCCAGGTATTCCGTCTTTTTCGTGTGGAATTCACATTTCGAGGGTTTCAGGGTGAGTCCTACGTCCCTTAACCTCTCCAAGACCATGCGGACGTGCTTTCGATGTTCCTCCATATTATCTGAGTAGATCAATATGTCGTCGAGATAGGCGATGCAAAAGATGTCGAGGTAATCACTTAAGACTTCGTTCATCCATCGTTGAAACGAAGCTGGAGCATTTGTCAAACCAAATGGCATCACCAAATACTCGTATAGACCGTACTTGGTACGGAACGCAGTTTTGCATTCATCTCCTGTGGCTATTCGGAGGTTATGGTATGCATCTCGCACATCTAATTTGGTATAGATCTTGGCGTTGGAAAGTCTATCCAACGCTTCCCCTATCAGCGGGAGTGGGGTGCGATCCTTGATTGTGATTTCGTTGAGTCGTCGGTAGTCGACGCATAACCGTAAAGTACCATCCTTTTTCTTAACGAAATGGATGGGGGCTCCCGCTGGAGACGTCGACCGTCGGACCCAACCCCTCTTTTCATTCTCTTCCAAGTAATCCCTCAGTACTCGCAGACGTTCTTCATCGAGGGCTCGCAGGGGTTCGAACGGCGGAACCTTTCCGTCCATCAAGGGAATCCGGTGGTCATGATGTCGGTGCGGAGGTAACCCTACCGCCTCTTTTTCCCTGAATACGGAGAGGTAATCTGCATATTCCGGTGGTATTATTTCTTCCAGGGAGTCAGGCTTGCTCTTCCCCGCTCGACCTATGGTACTCGCGAGTTCCAATTCCCCGGAAGTGGCAATTGATTTGGCGGGAGCGGTTTCCCAGTTCCCCGGTTCTTCCTGGTTGGTTGGTGCAGTAGCGGTTGATTTGGCGGGAGCGGTTTCCCAGTTCCCCGGTTCCTTCTGGTTGGCTGGCGCTTGCGGGGGTTGCCGCGAAGCGCACTGAGACGAGTCGGGATCGGCCTCGGTGGATTCCGCGCGCCTAGATCCCTGTACGTTTTCCATATCCTCGTCCTCCGACTCTTCCACCTCTTCTCCTTCGTCATCTTCTTCTATACTTTCTCCCCAGATCTCTTGGATGCGAAGCTCATCTTCCTCATCCGTCTGAAGCATCTCCTTCGGTTCTTCCATACCATAGGCGTGCTCCGCTTCCTCATGTATCCGTTGATTATATTCTTTTTCTGCCCCCCGTTCCGATACGGTCGTGGCATGGGGCGAAGTAGGAAGGCAGTTCTTTCCGCATTTCTCGGAGTTGAAGACAATCCTTCCTTCCTTCCAGTCGATGCTGAGATTGTGTTTCCGCAACCAAGGCAGTCCCAGGATAATGGGTGCGTTGCCAATGGTAATACAGTGGAGCTTGATGTCTTCCCTATGGTCGTTGATTACCATGGTCACCATGGCATCGTGGGTTACTGGTCCCCCATCCAATTCCCGTCCGTCTACAGCGAGAACCTTTCGTGGGGTTAATTTTTTCGCGCAGGGCAATCCCTGCTGTCTCACATATTTTCGATCTATAAAATTCTCCGTGGCCCCGCAGTCGATCATGGCCGTTGTTTGGTATTCTTTCTTATTTCGTCCGATTAACTTTACTCGCAGGATAATTTTTTCGTTTCTTCCGTATGGTCCTACACTCGAGATTCTATCCGCCGGTCCTGCCGTGGTTGAACTGGTGGGCGACAGTTGCCCCAGGAATCCACCTTTTCCTTTTATTCCTGGGGGTTCTCTTTTCCCGACGTCTCACCGAGTCCCTCCTCTACCAATGTAGTTTCCGCTGCTCTGAATAATTTCTTACTTGGGCACTTCGCAGCGTAGTGTCCCACCTTCCCACAGTTACAACATTCGTTATTCCGCTTCCGCCTATCCTCCTCCGTCCTATCCCTTGGTTTCGGTCGACGAGTGGAATCTAATTCCATTGGTTCGGGGTCGGAGAGTCGAGATTCGTGTCCCTGCCCCTTAAGATGGGGGTGGTGATAGAATTGAGGTTCATACCGAGTCCTCAGGGTTCGGAAGTTGAATAGTCGGTTGTCTAACGCTATGGCCTTGTTGGCGAACTCCGTGAGATCCGTTGGTCGTTCATCAAGGAGTGCCAACTGTCGTTGGACGTCTGTGTTTAGTCCATCACTGAATTGATCGATGTAGGTCTCGTCATTGTATCTTAAATCGGATTTGATCCTTTGAAATTCGGCCCAGTATGCAGCGGCGGATCGCGCGCCCTGCCTGATCATCTTGAACTTTCTTCTTGCTACTTCTTTTGAGTCGGCTTCCCCGAAGGCCCTACTGACAGCAGTCTTAAAGGCCTCCCAGGTCGTGTATACGCTTTTCCCCTCCTTGATGGACGGCTCGATCCATGCCCAAGCGTTACCTCTACAGCGGGAGCTCGCATAGTTCACCTTTTTCTGTTCGGTGTCGAATCTATTCCCTTCACAATTGAACTTCAGTTCACATTGCGTCAGGAATGCCCTCAGCTTGGTCCGTTCACCGTAGTACAGCTCCGGGTCCTCCACCTTGGGGTTACTGTTTGTCGTGGGGCGATGGAGTTGAATGAGGATCTGGTTCAACTGCTCCTGGGTCATAGTGACCGGAGTGACAAGTCCCAATCCTGCCGGGGTCGCCATTTCCGCAGGGTCGTCGGTAGAGGTATGGGGGAGTTCGGGTGATTCGGGGGTCTGGGGTCTGGATGGTTGTTCGGGGGTCACTGGGCTTGCCGATCCGGTCGGTTCTTGTTCGATATGTTCTCCGAGCTCTTTTAGCTGAAAGGATGCCACTGTGTGCGCCTTCTTCTGGGTTTTCTGGGTCTTCTGGGTTTTCTGGGTTTTCTGGGTCTTCGTTCCGCGTTGGGTGTCGTACACAGGACGCAATCAAATATCAGAATCCGTATCCACGGTTACTGACGACAGGCAGCGCGGGGTTTTCGGCGGCGAGGAGGGCGGCGGCGGGTTAGGTAAGGCTGGTAAGTTGGGAATGGGCAAGGGTTTGTGGGCTTGGGAAATCACAGGTGAGTTTGGCGAGATGGGATATCACAAGGGAACTTTTGTAGATAGGATTGTGGTAAATAGAAACTTGATTGCGTGAAGAAATAAACTACATACAAATTTCCTCCTCTTATACTTGTTCCTTCATGACTCGTGACTCAGCATTCTCCGCCTGCGGAGAATGCTCCTAATGCTAACCGCCGTGATAACTACATACATGACCAACATTCCCCAACATTTGCCAACCGCCGTAATTCCAAATAATAAAGCAAGATAACTAAACGCCGTAATTCCAAATAATAATAACAAGGAAAGAGTACATACCAAAAGAGATAACTACCGGCTAACCGCCGTGATTCCAAAATAGCAAAGAAAGAGTACATACCGAAAGAGATAACTTCCTGGCGAACCGCCGTGATTCCAAATAGTAAAGAAAGAGGACATACCAAAAGAGAGAAGTAAAAGATTCCAACATTTTCCTAGCCGCCGTGATACCTAAAAGAAATCCAAATAAGAAATAACTCCGAACATATGAAAATCCTCGGCAAGGGGCCCAGCCCCTTGCCCTAACCCTATCCCTTCACTTCATGACAGCGTAGCAGGTTGCTAGGGTGATGACGATCACCCATAGCCCTGCGGTGGTGACGGCGGAGGCCAGGAGCATGTCACGGGAGCGTTGTGACAACAGGGCACTAAGTGCCGCTGTTTCGTGAGTCGGCAAACGATCGCACATATTGCGTCGAAGCCTTCTGATGTCGGTAGTCCAGTGACGAAGTCCACAGATATATTCTGCCAAGGGTGGTGTGGGACCGGTAGGGGTTTCAAAGTTCCATAGGGTGCGTGGCGGGTGGCTTTTGTTCTTTTGCAAGTGTGGCAATTTCGCACGAATTGATCCACATCTTTTCTCATCGAGGGCCAGTAATAATTCCTGGCGAGGAGTTCGAAAGTCTTTGCACGGCCCGGGTGTCCCATGGTGGGGGGGTCGTGGTGATCTTGTAGTAGTTTTAATCGTAGTTTGTCCAGCGCGGGGACATACAGGCAGTCTCGGTAGTACAATCTGTTTTCCAACACGGAGCAATCGGCGAGTGATATGTCCTTACAGATTTGTGTACCGTCTTCCAGCATTCCCCACACTCGGTTGGGGAATGAATCTGTCTTGTAGCCCTCTGTGAACAGGAGGTCTACTTCGGAGGGTGCAAGTTTCATGGGCGGGGTTATGCACAACTGAAAGTTTTGTGGCTTTAGAACAGCTTGCTGGTTCGCTAGTATGCGTTCGTCTCCCTCTTACGGGAGGTCGGCGGCTCGTCTTGTCAGGGCGTCCGGTTTTCCTCCCAACGTTCCCGGTCGATAGGTGATCACAAAGTTGAACCGAGACAGGAATTCGGACCAGCGCGCTTGTCGTCTGTTTAGCAGCTTTGCCGTCATAAAGTATTCGAGATTCTTGTGGTCTGTCAATACTTTTATAGGGAAGGCGGAGCCCTCCAAGTGGGGACGCCATTCCTCGAAACAACGAACTATTGCCAGTAGTTCTTTGTCATAGATTTTGTAGTTGCATTCTGCCGGGGAATGCTTCTTGGAATAAAATGCGACGGGGTGTAACACGTTATCGTCGTCGTATTGTGATAAGACTCCAGCAGACACATAGTCAGATGCGTCTGTTTCTACTACAATCGGTTTCTCGTAGTCGAAGTGCTTGAGAATCGGTGCTGATGTAAATGCATCCTTCAGTCGGTCGAAGGCGCTTTGCTGATCTTTACCCCAGGTAAAGGGGATTGCTTTACCATCTTTCTTTTTGGTCAGAGCCGTCAGAGGGGAGACCACTTTTGAGTAGTCTTTGATAAATCTTCGGTAGAAATTCGCGAAGCCCAGGAACGCTTGGACCTGTTTCAAATTGGTTGGTTCCTTCCAATCTCGCACTGTGGCTACTTTGGAATCCATCATGCGCGCGCCGTCGCGGCCGATGTTGTAGCCCAGGTACTGTACTTCTGCCTTAGCAAACTTACACTTTTCTGGCTTCAAGTGCAGTTTTTCTTGTTTGAGTCGTTCCAAGATCTTTCGGACGTGTGCGGTGTGATCGGGCTTTGTTTCGGAGAATACAAGGATATCGTCCAAGTATGCCGTACAAAACTGATCCAGGTATGGTCTCAGGACATCATTTATAAATGCCTGGAAATCGGCAGGCGCGTTGGTGAGCCCAAAGGGCATCACTTTCGACTCAAATAGGCCGTACCTCGTGCGGAAGGCCGTCTTCCATTCTTCGCCTTCTGCCATTCTTATAAGGTTATAAGCGCTGCGGACATCTAGGGTCGTAAAGTATTGAGCTTTGGAAAGATTCATCATCGTTTCCTGTATCAATGGCAGCAGGTACCGGTTCTTCTCGGTACCTTCATTCAGTCTTCGGTAATCGACACACAGGCGTAGGGATCCGTCTGATTTTTTCACGAATAATATCGGCGAGGCGGCTGGTGATTGGGAGCGTTGTATAAATCCTTTCTCCAAATTCTCATCGAGCCACGCTTTCAGCGTCTGCAACTCGTTGCGTGACAGCGAGTATAACGGGCCAAAGGGGGGGACGAATCCCTCTTTCAGTGGTATCTTGTGGTCGTAAGGTCGGTGTGGGGGGAGTTCCTTCGCGTTGACCGCCTTGAATAAATCGAGGTAGTCATGATACTCTTCGGGGATCATGTCCTTCAGTTCGTCATCCGTGAGTGGGGGCTTGTCTTGTAGGGCGACGGTGATCTCGTCCAACCATAGCGAGAACACTGTCAGGCTTTCGTCTTCTACCATTTCTTTGAAGTTGGAGATGGTTAGACTTGAGATCGCTATTGGGGGTTCGTCCGGGGGGTCGGGGACCGAGTCTTCTAACTCCGGCATGGGGTTTGTGTTGGGCTCGTGGACAGCGGGAGGGGGCCTCGAGTCCAGGACATCGACACCGGTTGTGCTTACAGGCAACGGGGTGCAGTTCCTTAGGCAGTATTGGGAGTCGAAGCTTACAGTGTTGGAACTGAAGCTTATTGTTACATCGTGTTTTTTCAACCAGGGGATGCCCAACACCACCGGGTAGTGATCCAACTTGGTGACAAACATGGGACGGGTTTCCGAGTGACCATTGATGGTACACTCTACTTGGGCGAGGTGTGTGATCTTTCCTGAGGATATGGGGCGGCCGTCGATAACTTCGACCGTTCGGACGGTGGATAGGGGGGTTAGGGGGAGTTTGTGATGGCGGGCGAAATTGCGGTCAACAAAGGCGATACCAGTGGCGCCGCAGTCAACGAGCGCTACTGTTTTCACGGAGCGGTTATTGGAAAACAAGGAACAAGAGAGAACAAGGTGTTTGCATTCTAACTTTCCAGTAAAACTTGCGCCCGATAATAGCAATGTATCAACAATAATATTCCCACCAGCGGCAGAGCCATCTTCTTGCAGCTGGTTGAGTCTTTTCCCGACACCTCTTCTTCAGTATCCAATAATTCCACGCTCGCCACTTTAACATTCGTCTTGGTGGGGCACGACGCAGCCATGTGGCCGAGGCCACCGCAGTAGAGGCAACGTCCTTCTGACAGGCGGGTCGCACGCTCCTGTGCCGACAGTTTCTGACGGGGTCCCTGGGCAGGGGTTTGCTTGCTGGAGGAGGCAGTGGTGGCTTGGGTAGCGGGGGTGGGGCGACTGGTGGCGGGGGTGGCGGTGGTAGTGGGTTTAACTTGGCCGCGGTTGGTACGCAGCTTGCGGAGGTTCTCAAGTGCTCTCAATTGGGAGTCCAATTTTTGGCACTGGTCAACAAATTCGTTCATCGTGGTGGTGGGCGGGGCGCCAACAAACTTTTCGTGCAACTCGAGGGACAGGCCGTTTCGCAGGGCATCCATGGTGGCGGCTTCGTCCCAGCCTAACTCTGCGACTAAGCGGGAGAACTCTGCATAACAGTCCGAAAATTCGCGGTTGTTTTGTCGGAGATTTTGTAGTTTGAAACGAGCCGTTGCGCGCTCGTCCGGGTCTCCAAAGGTACGCTGTATAATTTTAATGACGTCCTCGACGTCGTTGAGGGCCCAGCGGTTGCCATTTTCCTTGATATAAGGAAGAATCTGATCCAAGGCGCGTCCGCGGAGGCGGCCCATGGCATAAGAAATCCGTTTGTGAGGGGTTGGGAAGCGTAGCTCGTCGCTCACCAACTTGATGCGGAGCAAGGAGACAAAGCGGCGGAGGTCCTCCCTGTTTGACCCGTCGAAGGTTGGCGGATCCGAGATTTTGTCTCCGGTCACGCGGATGCCAGGGGAGGCGAGTAGCGCGTTGATGAGTTCACGCTGGCGGGTGAGTTCCTTCTCTTAGTAGTGGATTTCATTTGTATCTGCTTGCTCCTCCGGGGTCAGGAGGATTTCGGGGTCTCGGGGGGGGGTCTTGGGATTGGTGCGATTATAGCGGGGGCGGGGGCTGCGGCTGCGGCTGTGGTAGGGGGTGCGGCGGTTCGCGGCACTGGTTCTGGGCCGTTTGGGTAAACCTGGACGGAGCCAGTCTGGATCACGACAGGGGGAATGGGGGCAGGGGTGGGAGCTTCCGGGGCGCGGGAGGTGACAGGGCTGGATACCCGAGTGCTGTTACGGGAGCCGGGGTTTCCGCGAGGTCGTTTAAGAGGTAACCCGTGGGGTGGTCTTGCGCGTCTAGGATGGATTGCGCGAGTTGTTTGGTAAAAGTAAGCGGTTCATGGCCGTCAGGGAACCGGGTCATGGCGGCAGCGTTCACAATTTGCTGCCAGTGTCCTTCGTCAATAAGTTTAATGTGCATTCTGGCGGGCTCTGAGGATTGGCTTGAGTCTGATGGTGTGGCGGATGTGCTCCTGGTAAGTGTAGTCCTGGAGTTCCCAGCGGACCACAAGGTAGCAGTGATTTTCTGCTCGTCCGATGGTTCTTCGCACTGCGCCAGCGAATCGGTCGGAAATCCCAAAGGTTTCGTTTAGGGTGTGCGTTTCCAGGGCTTGTTTTAAGGCGTAGGTCCAAGCAGAACCGGTGGGGTTCATGCGTGTTGGTTGAATAATTATTCGATCGAACGTAATGTCAGGGAACTAGGAACGGACGTTGAAAGAACACACTGAACACTACCGGCAAGAGGGACTAGGCTGGTTTCAGGACAGGAAACGGAAGGACAAGGACCGAAGTGCTCGTCAGACGGACGGCACACGAGACAGGGACAGGGACAAGGACAAGAGTGACGTAGGACTGGAAGAAGAAGTCTTTATTAGGAGCAAGGGAAAGACACAAGACGTTCGATGGAGAACCTGACAACGGGGAGGCAAGCCTCCTTATGTACAAAGGGGCGGCCAGCACTCTTGCTGGGCCGTCATCCAACATCGCTACATGAAGCTTCCGTTCTCCATCAATTCACCTGCGACGCCACAGCTCTCCAGCTCGTGGTACGTCATCCATCATCAATCAGTCTATCAGTCACAACGGCACGGCACACACAACGACACAACAACACAACAGCAACACAACACAACACGGCAAGACAACGGCACGATGTCAATCAACAACCACGACAACACAATGATGACGCAACAACACAACGGCTCGTCAGCCGTGTGCCGTGACATCAATGCCCTCCAAAGCCTCATCAGGTACGAAACCGGCCTGTCCCCCTCGGCGGTCCGCACACTGTACCAGTCGTGTGTACAATCGAGAGCAGACTTTGGCGCAGAAATCTGGTGGTTAGGACAAAAGACCTTCGCTAACAAGCTTCAACTTCAACAAAACGCCGCCCACTGTCGAATACTGAACGCCTTCGCTACTACTCCCGTCCCAGCACTGCACAACAAAGCCGCAATCCCCGCGGCGGTAGTTCCACTCAACCATAAACGCAAAACATACGCTCTCCGTCTCCTTTCCCTACCCCCCTCTCACCCGGTTGTATCCCGCTGCCCCTCATCATTCCCCATCCCCAACCACTTCACCCGTGCCATCCAGTCCCCCAAGGAATACGATTGCGAATGGACCCCCGACTCACGACACATCACTCGACTCGTTACAACCCTCTCGTCGCCCAGCCGATGGATATCACCACGAAGCACGATCGAAAACACCGCGCAACCGGACCCAACCCCCTGGCATGAACCCCCCCTTACCCGATACCCCACCCCCTCCACCAAAACAGACGCTGAGGTAGACCACTACAACCTCCTCCGACATCTCCGCGCCTCCCCCACAGCCATAATAGCCTATACCGACGGTTTCCAACTCAACGCGTCCACCGGAGCAGGCTTCCACATCCCATATGGCCTGAATCACAGCGTCAGAGCAGTCATCCCAATGGGCACTTCCTGCGATGTCTTTGACGCGCAGCTCAAAGCAATCGAAGAATGCATCCGGTCCTGTGCCACCCACGCTCAACGCCTTCATCGACGGTACCGCGACGTCCACCTCTTTACCGACAACCAAGCTGCAATCACCAGAGCAACCCAGACTACACCTGGGCCTAGACAAGAGTGCGCCGCGGCAGTCCAACTCCTAGCCTGAACACTCCTGCAGCGCACGGGAACAACAATCCACCTCCATTGGGTCCCCGGTCATACTGACATACCAGGCAACGAGGAGGCAGATCAACTGGCCAAACAAGCCACAACCCTCCCTCTACCGAATCCTCTCCCAACCCCCCTCTGATGGCTCCGACGACAAGTTCAAGGATCCTTCGTTGCCGACAGGGTCGAGTGGTATGAAAACAGCCCCAAGCCCAAGACATACGACACCCGGCACACAAGATCACTCGACGAGGCGTACACAATGGTCCCACGGAAAATATCGACTGCCGTCTTGGGATTATGTACAGGCCACGGATACTTCCTGGACTGTTTGGCACACCCTCCCACCCCCACATACCCGACACGCGCCTCCCCATGCCCACTCGACCCCCCCTCCCCCCCAAACCCCGAGACACCTATTACTTTCTTGCCCACTTTTCACCCCCCACCGCATACAACTACGAAAGGAAATGACACTACCAAGACATCGCCAACTCAAACTCAAACTGATCCTCCACACCAAGCACGGAGTCCGTGCCCTAACCACCATGATTAAAGCGTTCAAGCTCGCTACATCTGATTGGGCTCACACAGTATTAAGTAAGACCCCTGAGAAAGCTGACAGGCCAGACAGATATACCACGACGATAGGCTGGGGATCATTGTTAGACCCTGAAGAGGAGCATTGAAAAAAAATGAAAATAAAATAAAATAAACAAAATAAAAAAAATAATAATAATAATAAAAAAAAAAAAGAGAGAGGGCAAGAGGGGGGAAGAGACTGAGAGATGGACGGTGAAGGCAGGGGGAGAGAGTACGGACGGAGGGGAGGAGAGGTAGACAGGGGACGGAGATGGTGGAGGCAGGAGATGGGGACGATGAAAGAGAAGAGAGAAAGGGGGGAGAGAGCAAGAAGACGAGTGAAGGGAGGGTGGCAGAGGAGCGGGAAGGGTGAAAGGGAGTGAAGGTGAAAGGAAAAAAAAAAAAAAAACCGTATAAAGGGGACACAGAAGGGGAAGGGTGGAGGATGGAATTGAAAGGAGCGCACAGGGCTCAGCGACACACCGACCAGACCGACAGAAATGGAGTATGCGGAGACAAGAAGCGGGGGACTACAACCTCAAGCATGATAGACCGCTCCGGGGCGTACCCGGTAACTGACGGAGTCACACCCGGCAGTTAACAATGTAAAATAAAATAGGTAGTAGCCGCCACAACCTTACGGTTAGATGCGTGTATGAGAAATAAATAAATAAATAAATAAATAGATGAGTCAGAGCCTTGACCCATGTCCTATCTCCTAAGCTCAATTTGGCAGTTGGTTCCCCAAGGAAGGCTGGGCCAACTTGAAGACAAGAGTCTATAAAAGATCCTATGTCTTCTCCGTGTCTCCTCCATCATAAACCATGTGATCCTGTATGCGATTATAGCATGTGTACACCAACAAATACATCCGAAGACGACCCTCAAGTTTATTCGGCCTGTGATCGGTTAATGCTCTTCCTAGCATATCTCTGGAGTAAGATCTATTAGTTCTTGAGAACGAAGTGTTAGTCTACATCAGAACAGAATATTTGAGATACAAACGGAAAAGCCTCGGCATAGTTGGGACTGCGCGCAGGTTCACAGTAGGGAAGAGTGCGGGTAAACGCTCCACCTCGGAGACCTGCACTGACGTGCTGCAGCCTGCGTCCTTTGCGACTCATGTTCAAAACAGGCATTTTAATGCCAGTAGGATAGGAAACATTGATATTGGTGTTGTGCTGTGGGTGAACTGGTGTTTGTTGCAAGGAGATGGGGTGAGGTGGTGGTTGTTGCAAGGACTAGGGATGGTACTTTTCAGTAAAGTTGGGCACGATACGGTAAAGTTGTAACGTAAGGTGTAAGCTTGGCATGTAACGTTACATACCAAACTTCAGCTAGTGCCACCACGTGACTAGCCTAGACGCTCCCTGAGGAGCCCGAGAGACGTTGAGAGGAGCTCTACACCCCTATCTGTCGCCTTATATGCGTATATTAGCGCCTTGGCACCCTCAAATTCTGCAGCTTGGCATTCGATGACCACGATACTGTAACAATACGTGACATTACGTTACGGTACATTACTGTCACACGCTAGGTGCCCATCTCTAGCAAGGACATGTAGTTCGTCACGCGTAGTTTTTAAAGACCGGTAACTTCCCAGCAGCACACCATCGCTTACAACACTGGTGGTGTTCCCAGTTGCCATTTTTCTGTTTTTAATTTTTTTTTTGAAAAGACAAGAGACACGCGATATGCAGTTTCAACTGCTTATAATCTATCGCAAAAGCGATGAAATGATGTATTTAATTTTGAAAAGATGGGGCTTTTGACTCCAAATCTTTTGGAGCGGGGCGACGCCCCAGCGCAGCACCATCGCTTACAACATTGGTCGTGTTCCCAGTCACCAATTTGGTTTTTTTTTTAAAAAGAAGAGACACTCAAGATGCAGTTTTAACTGCTTATAATTCATCGCAAAAGCGATGGAGCGATCTATTTCATTTTCAAGAGATGATGTTTTTCATTGAAAATGTTTTGGAGCCGGGCGGCTGCCCTGTGGGCCACCATCAAATTAGTTGGAGGCGGCGTGCGCCGCCTCCTAACTAAGTTGATGATGGAGTTCTACCCGTTAGGTGCACTTCCAACATGCATAGACGGGGGTATATTGCAAATTTTGCCTTTTCGGGGGGGCATCCTGCATGATTTTTGAAAATTACCAAAAAGAAAGGAAAAAAACAAAAAAGGACCAGACAAACACAAGCCGGACAAAGCAAAGGGAACGGGAAGCAGCCTTACCCCAACATGGACATAGAAGAAACCGGAAGCAGAAGGATACCACCGGGGATGTCACATGGGACGGAGGCGCGGGGAAGACAATGCAGAGAGGGAGAAGGGAGCGCGGAGAAGGAAGTGGAGGAAGGAGAGGAGGCAGAACGGAAGGACGGAGAAGAACTGGAGAGTGGAAGAAGCAGCAGAAGAGGATGATGGAGATGAGGGAGACCAGAAGGTAGGTGGAACGGGGAGGGAAAAAGCGGCGGCTGAAAAAAGAAGAGGTATATAGAAAAGCGAGAGGAAGGGAGCGAAGGGGGCGAGCGTATGGAGAGGGTAGGGAACGGGGGAGCAGCAAAAAAAAATAAAACAAAACCATGTACAAAGGGGACGACCAGGGGGAAGGCAGGAGGACATTATGGCAACACCCAGTGCGGTGACCACAGGGCAAGCAGGGCCCAGGGACCCCGAGACGCGACGGATCAGAAAGGCAGCAGGAGGAAAGAGGGCAGGCTACATCCCGGAACAAGCAAGACCGCTCTGGGGCGTACCCAGTGGATACAGAGCATCTCCCGTACTCCAAGAATGTATTATAACATAGCACCCGCCATAACCCTACGGTTACATGCAATGATGGGAAATAAATAAATAGCAGTCATCTACGGTCACCCACGATCACCTGCGAGTGATATTTCGCGATCCTGTGGTCACCCATTGTCACCTACAGGCGGTCCAGTCCACCATTTGAAAATGACTGCCAGTCCCAGTCCAAGCGCCGGACTGGCCGTGGGGAGCTCTGCACTCATTTTCCCTATTTCTTTTGTACACAAGTGTACTCAAATAAGCTCAGAACAGTGCTCGATAATCCCACGAAGTAAGCTGCCGCGGAATTTTTTCAGTAGGTAGCTAATTCGTTCCATTGAATGTTCATAATCGCGGAATATGATATCATACTGTCTCTACGTTATTAGGGTGACCTCCGTCGTTCGTCAGTAACGGCTGCAATTGAACCAAATTTTGCGCTACATACTGTCATTTCTGCCCGAGAAGCTTAACCGCTGGCGTTGTAATCTTCCTTTCTCTTTCTAATTCATTCGTTTGTGGGCTTGACGTTCCACTTGTAGCCTCAAAGGCATTTCATCACGTAGGATCAGCAAGTACTGTCAGTACATGTTGCCCCACCTTAGCCGCGAAAGATGGTCGTAAATTCCGCCTTGAAGAAACTAGCTTATGCCGGACTCGTATCACTAGACGCATATTGCCGTAGGTTGTCAGTCTAGCACTAGTAGTATTGATTGATGGACTCACCTGATTTGATTAGTCCAGTAGTTGTTGTATGGTTGTATCGATATGGTTTCTGCGATAACATCGCTTGCTTTTTTACCTGGATCTAGAAGTCATTACTGAATCAGAACGATGGTGAGGTTCATGATGTACTTGCTCAGTTGCTGTGCCAGTTGTTTCAAGCTAGCCATTCACCAGTAATCACTCAGGATCCAGTATCATTGAGTGTTGTAAAAACCTTCAAGTCTTCAACCATCCTTTCATAAACCTTCGCCCATTTTTCAAGAACTTTTTTTACGAACGGGGGAGCGGGGTTGGGTTCCAACTTCAGTAGTGTTCAAACCAGCCAAGTCCTTCGGGTAATCTGGGCGGGGATTTGGCATCTTTTTCTGTCGCTTCGATTGTTTAACGGCGTATGAAGTCATCACCGGTTCGATCATTGCTAGGCTGTTGACAACAAGTTTGAAACATCCTCGTGCATTCCAAGTTTTCACCATACATAGAACGGCAGCATGGTCGTTAGGTTCGCAATCTCGAGTTGCATTGAAATTCATCAAATCAGTGGGATGACTCACGTACGTCGTCTGCCTGTAATCACCGATCTCAATTGGCACGCTCCGAACCCATGTGATATCCGCAATCTAGTCCAGCACATCTAGTTTGTCTCCATACAGTTGATATGTCATATCTCCTTCTACGCATTTCGCCAACCTCTAGCATACACATCGCTATTCCGGTCTCCTCTTTAAAAACTCCTCCAAATCCCCCCTCGTTGCAACCCCCAGGACAAATCTCCTTGCCTGATCCGTAACCACAGCAAACTCCTCCTCTCTAAAGAAATCTTGTAACTCCTCAAGTGGTGTTTCCGGAGTAATGAGCTTGTATCCTTTGACCCTCCTACGGTCAAAGCGATTCATGACCTCGCTTACAGTTCCGTGTGGATTTGGCGCTGATTTCAGCGCGGAAGTAGTTACGTATCCCAAAAGTGCACGTGTTGTAGGATGAATTACTGTCAGCTGAGAGTAATCACGGTCATAGGTCATTTCCTGGGCTGCGATGATGGGGGTTGCGGGGTGGATTGATAGCGCTGGGGGAAGGTCGAGATCTTCAACGGTCGCCTGAGGGCATGTTAGCGGGGTAAATACAGATGGGGCGGTGAGAAGGAGTATTACAGACCCCGCGAAATCGCGATGGAGGGTGGATAGTCATCGTTGTGGTGGTGCTCGACATCGCTGGTGGTGGTGATTTGCTTGCGATGAGATGGGATGGCGGGGTTTTAGAGGTTGCAGCTGTCAAAGCTGCTTTCAGAGCTCAAGCGACAGGGATCAGAGCTTCTTGGCTGCGTGGGCTGGTTTGTAATCCAGGCACGGGAATGCTCAGGATTATATACAGTTCGCAATTCCAATTTTTATTTACGGAATTTTTATTTTATTTTATTTATTTTATTTTTACTACCATATGATTTTTAAGAAATATCATAATATTCACAACTTACTCTTCTCCTTCCGTCGCCAAGCGATCCATTCATGATTCTCGCTTGCCGGAATAAGATGGTCAATGGCGGCAGTATTCAGCAGCCCCGGATGCAACTCGCTGAGCTTCGTTACTCCACACATTCTCATCGTAGTTTGTAGCTCATCTTTCAAAACTACCATCACTGTTAGTATATTGCCAAACTGATCTTCAGATAGAGTAATAGAACTTACTATCCGCCAGATATTCCACCCCCTCTTTCCCATAATTCAACGCATACAAAAACGGTCTTCCTACGCCTACTCCAGTGGCTCCTAAACAAAGCGCCTTAAAAATATCCGTACCTCTCCTCACACCCCCGTCCACAAAGATCTCTACTCTTCCGAGTACCTCCGGACATGTTTTGTGAATCTCCAGCAACGTCATTATCGCCGGCGGTGACCTATCAAACAATTAGCATCCTGTCCTCCAAAACTCTTTCATCACAGCTCGCTTACGTATCTAAACTCCTTCCCCCATGATTACTCAGATAAACCCCGTCCACACCCCTCTTTACCGCCTCTATCACATCCGCAGCATTCTGCACACCCTTAACAACCACTGGCAATCCTCCGGCCGCAATCTTAATCCACCGTAAATCCTCCCACTGCAAAGAAGCATCAACATACTGCCCCATGATTCTCCCAATGCCGCCTCCTTTCTTATCATTCTGCCCTTTTTGCCCTGAGGTTTCGCTAGAAATCGTTCCATGCAGCAACACCCGCTCATCTGCTTCTCGCTTTCCCATCACCGGTGCGTCCACCGTCACCAATACCGCCTTGTATCCCAGCTTAACAGCTTGCTGCAGCAAGGAAATTGTCTTAGGACGGTCCTTATTCACATAAAGTTGCAACCAGTGCCCCTGCCCTTCAACCGCCGTCGCTATTATCTCGTCAAGAGGAAATGATGATGACGTGCTAACGCCCTGTATCAGTCCCGCCGCTGCCGCGCCACGGGACATCTCACTCTCCCCCTCCGGATGAAAGAGCTTTTGCATAGCCGTTGGCGCAATGAAAAACGGAGAAGATGTTTTCTGTCCGAGTAATACGGTGGAGATATCGCATTCCCTGACATCACGGAGGATCCGAGGGCGGAGGGTGATGAGGGAAAAGAATGAAGGATTCAAACGTTCGTGGGTAATACAGTCAGTGGCTGCAGAGGAGGCGAAGGACCAAGCTTTCGGGGACAGGGAGAGGGAAGCAGTGTGGGTAAAGTCGTGGGTGGACAGGTGGGAATGCAATGGCGGCTTTGAAGTGGGAGATAGAGTGTTGGCTGTTAGAGTGAGACTAGGTTTGGCAAGGGCTGAGGAGTCTGGTGCTGTTCCTATGGGGATGAGATGGGCTGATAGTAAGGAGATGTGGTGTACCGAGTCGTAGGCGGATGTGGCATCAGCGCCGGCGGACTGGAGTAGGGCTGTAACCCAGAGAGCCCAGCAGGGGGGGTACGTTAGCGGGATCCTGGAAGGTTCAATCTGGGGTTGGGCTCGAGCGGGAACTAACTTTGAGCACCCCCGGGATGTTGCGATAAGAATTCAGTAACGTCATATACGTTGCTGTGGATGATTAACCAGCATGATGCGGCAGTGTTATGGGTTGCGATTTCTTCGAGGGATAACTCCGACTTTGACATTTTGAACTCCCGGATGCTGAATTATGAGGGCAGAAAACTACTTTTTCGAATGCTTTTTAAGCTACAGATGCCAGGAAGCATGCTTTATATTCACCGCTACCAATAATTTCCGCTTCTCCCCTTCTCCGCTTCTCCACTCCGCTGTCACAATCGCATGCGAGCATTAGCTGTAGAAACTACGTTAGCATTTCCGGATCGGATATTCACGACGAAATTCTACAATAAGGTATTAGCAATCAGTTACCAGCAGCGGGAAATATTGGACCGAAATCCGATGATATAGCCGGATATAGTCAGTTAGGTACATAAACGACTTTCCGCAGCCGGGACCTGTCAAGGTTATTTTGGTGATAGCAAGGCTGAAAATGTGGGGAATCAGATAATCCGGCGAGATTCAGATTCTGTGTACATAGAGGGGACGTGTATGGTTGGCCCATATCAGACAAGGTCTGGGCCAACTATTGGTGCGGGAGATTCGTAGTGGGGCACATCCCTGCTAATCACAGTTCCTGCAGAGGGAAGAAAAAGATGGACCTATAGGCTGAAAGCTCATATACGTGGCGGACATAGCGTCAGGTTTTGTAGATCTTGCTGGATCTGCGTTCTGCCTGCGGTACCTCAATTCACCTTCCAGTAACCTGGATATTTACAGTAACCCCGCCCTATATCTTAATCCGCGTCGGAATATCTCGCGGCGAGCCCGGAGTAATTCATTGCAGTTTATCACTGGATCCTCGCTACTTAAATTGACTTCATGCCATAGAATTCGAATTACAAACCAGACCTCCGTCCGAATCACCATGTGGATCTCAAAGTTGGCCTTCCTGGCCTTAGCTTTTTCTCAACTAGGGGTTGCAGCTCCTGCAGATGAGCTGAACCAGAACTTCTCAAGGGATGATAATGGACTCCAGAAAGTGGTACGCTACAGTCTCCAATCCCTAATTCCTAATGCCCATTTCAAGCCTGCCCAAAATCTCCCCAATCGATTTTTCCGCGCTCAACTTTTAATATATATGTATATACATATGTAAATAGAGATTTTTTGCTAACAATATCCATTTAGGTAACATGGGATAAATACTCCCTCTCCGTAAACGGAGAACGCCTCATGATATGGTCTGGAGAAGTCCACCCATGGCGTTTGCCCGTCACTGGATTGTGGCTTGATATCATGGAGAAAGTCAAAGCTCTTGGGTTTAACGTAAGTCTTCCTGACTGCTAGTTCCTCCGCCTTTTTTTTCTGGCTCAACGGGACCATGGGTACACTGAAGTTCACTCGTTCGCTGACTGATGCTTGAATGGATCAGACAATCTCTTTCTACGCCCATTGGGGATTGGTAGAATACGAGCGCGGAAAATTCGATTTTGATGGATATAGAAGCTATCAACCATTTTTTGACGCTGCCAGGAAAGCTGGTATCTATTTGATTGCTAGACCTGGTCCCTATATTAACGCCGAGACTGCTGGTGGAGGATTCCCCGTAAGCAAGTCCAATTTGAATCCGATCTTTAGGAATCAGTTCCTTCTCTGTTACATAATTTCCTCCGTGTATATCTGGCCGATATAGTATCTAATGCACATCTAAGGGCTGGGGAACTCGGGACTCTGTCCCCTGGAGAAGCGGTAATCAGTCTTACCTCGACGCCATAGAAGGCTACGTCAAAACCATTGGCAAGATCGTAGCCGATGAACAGATTACCAAAGGGGGCCAAATCATCTTAGTTCAGCCCGAGAACGAATTTTCCGCTTCTCAAGGAATTCCCTGGCCACAGACGAAATATATGCAGGTTCTTCAAGATTGGTTTAGAGAGGTGGGGATTACGGTTCCCATGATTGAGGTGAGTGTTACCCTGAGGTTAGAAGTGGAGGGAATTGGAAAGGCAATCTCAGATGGCTAAGGGATGCAGAACGATGTCAATGTCTACCTGAAAAACTATGTTCCAGGTAGCGGAGAGGGGCAGGTGGATATCTACGGCTACGACGGCTACCCACAGGGTTTTGACTGCGCGAACCCTCACACCTGGGTGGACGGCAAACTCCCCACCGACTGGTACCAAAAGCAACTAGAGGCATCTCCGAAATCACCTAACTCCGTTGTGGAATTCCAAGGTGGTGCTTTTGACCCCTGGGGTGGGCCTAGCTACGAAGCATGTTCCGTTCTCGTCAACCACGAGTTCGAGAGGGTGTTTTACAAGAACTTGATGAGTTTCTCCACCAACATTTTGAATGTGTACATGATCTTCGGCGGAACCAATTGGGGAGGTCTTGCGTTTCCGGGTGTTTACACTTCCTACGACTATGGAAGCGCCATTAACGAATTCCGGGCTGTTACTAGGGAGAAATATAGCGAGTTGAAACTTCAAGCAAATTTCCTCGCGGTTTCGCCATTTTACACTACTTCCAAGCCACAGAATTTGATCCCGAATACCATCAAGGGGGCTTTTACTGACAATACGGATTTGGCAGTGACGCATGTAAAGGATGAGGTCGGGGAAAAGACGAGTATGTATATTGTCCGACATGCTGTTTATAATAGTCTTTCCAAGAGTAGCTACAAGTGGAGTGTCAATACCAGCAAAGGAAACTTCACAATCCCCCGCTTAGGAAGTACCTTGACCCTCGATGGTCGCGATAGCAAGATTCATGTAGTCGACTACCCTATTGGAAAACGCAACATTCTTTACTCCACTGGTGAAATCTTCACTTGGAAAACCTTCGGCTCAAAGACGGTAGTAGTTCTCTACGGTTCCCCCGGTGAAACCCACGAAACCTCCTTCCTCACAACAAAAGCCACAAAGGTCCAGCAGCTTATCGGTACCGCTCCTTTCACTTCCAAGTTGGAAAATGGAATTACAACTATCAACTACGAAACCACTGGCAAGTCTGTATTCACCCTCGACGGTGGGGACTTGATTGTCTGCATCATGTCCCGTAACGATGCATACCGCCTCTGGGCACCGTCTTTGCCGGGGGTTAGCAAGAAATCAAAAACCGACAATGGGGTGATTATCCACGGAACCTACCTGGTCCGTGGCGTGTCCATTGATGGCTCAACCTTGAATATCCGTGGTGACCTGAATGGTACTGACAATATTGAAATCTTTGCCCCCGCTACCGTCAAGGATGTCACATACAACAGCCGTCGCCTAACCCTGCAAAAGACACAATACGGCTCCTTCACCGGCAAGATCGATTTCAAAGCCCCTGTGTTGAATTTACCTGTGTTGAAGGATCTTCAATGGAAATCCACAAACTCTCTTCCTGAGATAAACACAAACTACGATGACAGTATGTGGCCAGTAGCGGACAAGAAGACTACCTTTAACCCGAGGAAGTTGACGACTCCGACCTCCCTCTATGCTTCGGACTATGGATTTCACACTGGTAATCACTTATTCAGAGGTCGCTTTAAAGCTACCGGTACGGAGACTGCGTTCAGTCTGACGGTGCAAGGTGGTAATGCATTCGGGTTTTCGGTTTGGCTGAATCGGGAGTTTCTGGGTTCTTTCTATGGTTATGATGCTGGAAAGTTGGCAAATAAGACTTTTTCTATCAAGACCAAGGCGGGTGATAATGTCATCACTGTTTTGCAGGATAATCAGGGACTTCAGGAAGACTGGACGGCGGGTACTGATGAGTTTAAGGTACATTCATGATTCACCTTTTAATCTCCCTCTTAATCTCGCCAATGCCTCCGTAGTTAACTTCATGGTGATGATAGATGCCCCGCGGTATTCTCAACTACTCTCTCGTCGGTAGTAACGCACCAATTACCTGGAAGCTGACCGGTAACCTCGGTGGCGAAAACTGTGCCGACAAAGTACGCGGCTGCTACAACGAAGGAGGTCTCTTCTTTGAACGTCAAGGATTACATCTTCCCGGTGCTCCTACTGTAGGGTGGAAAGATGCTTCTCCACTTGACGGCATTAATAACGCAGGGGTTGAGTTTTATAAAACTGATTTCAAGTTGAACATTCCTCAGGGATACGACACCCCATTGGCGTTTGAGTTCCAGAACTGTACACAGAATGCGAATTTCAGAGCGCAGTTATATGTCAACGGGTATCAGTTTGGAAAGTATGGTACGTCGTCAACCCATTTTCATTTCTGTCCCTACACCACTTTCTTCTCATATCCCTGAATTATGTGCTGACGACTCATGAAGCGAACAACGTCGGTCCTCAAACTTCGTTCCCAGTTCCGGAAGGTATCCTCAATCACAGAGGCGATAATAGCCTTGGTGTCAGTCTTTGGGCGATGGATAAAGCCGGTTCAAAGCTTTGCGGATTTGATTTGAAGGCAAAGTTAGTTGCTGAAACTAGTTACGGAAGTGTTGCACCGAGCGAACAGCCGAAGTGGGCTCAGCGGAAGGGGGCTTATTAAGCACGCGATGGATGAATGGATTGAGTGATACGATATTTATTGATGTATTTATTTATACATGAAATGTGTTGATGAATCAAAATTGTGTTATTTTATCATGACCTTTAACATATTCTGTCTAGTCAGTTACGAGTAATGGTTTGCCAGCCAATCAGTGACACAAACATCATGAGTATTAAACATCCCAATACCTCCTTCACGATGAAATCGCCTCAACCAAAGCCCTGATCAATCCATGTAATTCATACTTCTGAAATTATAACATGTAAAGAAAATACTACCCCGTCTATATTAATAAAATCCGGTGCTCATAAACTATAGCATTCAAAGGCAAACAAAAACAATAAGTAAACATATTCCACATTCATGGTGATATAGTGTTGGACAAACAAGTATATCCTTTTATGGTACCGGCATCATATGAATATCATTCTCGTGTCTGATACATATTACAGCGGGTAACCGTTAGAGCTAAGGATAGCTTACCTAATGTATGTCGAAGCGCCTTTTGGTATTCCAAAGAAGCAGTCTTAATCGGCGTAGGAATAGGTAAAAATGTAAAAACTGCGCAACACCAACAGTGGTAGTTCATGGATCAATCGGCTAGCGACGTAGCGTTTGATGACGAAGCCGGACAACAAGGCCTCAGTATCGACGGTCTGTCCGACAGATATCCCTCCCTGCGTCTTCAACTTATAGAGCTTTAGAAATAATTCTGAACCCTAAATATAGTTACTTATTCAATGCCGCTCTGATCGAGGCCTGAAAGGGCCGTGTAGGATGCCGAAAAATAGTTCCGAGACCACGCCAACACGCCTATCCACTTTACTTTAAGCTATGCTCACGCCAGTTAATCAGGATGTCTCCCGATAAACGCCGTCACTCACGTCAATTTATAGAGTCACTCACTATTCTCTTTTGCGAAACTGGATAAGGTGGTCATGGGTCCCACAAGGGGCTGATAAACCGCTGATGATGCACTCTGGAGAATCGAATCCATTGTTCCCGACAGCAATACTACAGTTTACTCAAGTCCTCGACATAGAATATGTATTGGCTGGGTTTTTGGAGGTTGAAATTCTCGGCTAATTCTAATGTGTAGTGGAGTATCCATCACTAGTGGGGTGCCTCCCGGGAAAATGCGAAAACGGAAAATGGGGAAACAAGTAATGCGGGGTGTACGACGTGACGGTATTGACCCGTTCTAAAAAATCACGAATTTATTTCGACAAGGGCAAAGGCCAGTTGAGATAGCTCCATCTCCGGTGTGATGAGACGCAATCAACTTGTTCCCGCGCGTAAATTTTTCTATCAGCTACTAGTAGTTTTTAATCCACAGTATTGTGTCCATGGCTCGTATTTTTGAAGCATCTCTCACCTCGATAAAACCACCGTCCGAAGACTGGATTACAAAATCTAGACCCCGCCCCGGATTTTCAGACACTTCTGGAATTATAGTGGTATTTTTGCAAATCTCGTTCAGGTCACCGTAATCATCATGTCTCACATACACACCCTCGTTCTATGGAGGATATCCCCATATTCTCGAACTTCCACTCATGGAACGCACAACAGCCGGATCAACTTATTCCTAGTTTCATTTTATTAAAACCCGGTTTCAGACAAGGAAATCTGAATACTTTTGCCTATATCTCCATTTTTTATGACTTCGTGGTCCCATAAATTTTGTCCCTACGCCCACAAATTCAGATGACATACCTGGAAACGCGGGCCGTTAGCAGCAGGATAATATGTAACCTACAGTGCGCCTACACTGTTGAGTGGTCCAAGTTCAACGTGATCCTGCCCAGCTCTACCGGTGAGCTTTGTCAGGTCATATCAGATGAAATGGATACAGCTGTAAATAACAACTAAAGTTCCCTTCTTTAACCAATATTGGATCCGGTGAGACTGTCCCATTCAAAAGCGATTTGGTCCTGATGAGAAGAGGATTAACCGGAATTTATCCTCTCGATTTCTTAACATCCGTATGCTCTCTGCAGTACCGACGAAGAGGCTGAATAGCCTTTACTTACTCGAGATACCTCGTTTTCGCACGCAAAGCCATAGCCGTCACTGCATACATCCATCCCATTTCTATCTTCCAGTTTCTTCCACAAATTTACGGGCTACATACTCAGCAATGTGAGATTCTCGATTCAGCCTAATAATTCGCCACCGGGGTACCCACTTACAGCGTCGTACATTTTACCCCAGGAAAATCCCGTGTGTTTTATCTCAAAATCCCATCAGGAAGGAACATGTGGGGATAGAGTTTATGTGGGGTTGCCCAGCGCTAGCTTGCATTAGTTTTGCGGTTGGATGGGTGTGTTTCTCTGTTACTCTGCGCGGAGCGGGTATGGCGATTGCAACAGAAGGTCACCTCACCGGCAGAAGTGGCGGTAGAATTCTCGGGAATACATGGTAGGTAGGCCTTAATAGATGGTTTCTTGCGAAGATGGAAAAGGTTCACCGGATTTGAAGCGTTATGACTGTATAAGTTTCAGTTTCATGATGTCAAAGTTTATGATGGGTGGAAGCTTGCTCAATGTACGATCATTACGGAACTGAGCCTAGCCGATATTAACGCTCGGTTACTAACATCATTCGCAAATCGCGAGTATCACAACTTCATGTAGCAACCTCCTAACTCCTTAATGGACTACATCCACAACCACACCAAAACCCAACGGGTAAATTCTCGGAACCATCACCCTTCCCTCCAGTTTACCGTACCTGTCACAGTGTTGGCCATGCATGGGGGTGCATGGGTGCATTACTAGGATCCTTTATTTCTGGGTCGTCGGTACCACAACCAATGCACATGAGCAGAACTAGAAAAAATAAATGCTTAGTTTGATAACAGCTGGGGGAAGCTTGTTGAGGGCTACTTATACAAGCTTTCCGCTCAGTTGTCCGACCCCTTCATTCCCATCCTGCTCGCAGTGTTCAGTGGGCCAATTACCAAGTCAAATTCCTGTCAACCAGAAAAGCTAGCAACTTCAATTCTCCAGATCAGTAACATGGCTCCTGGCGCAGTAGCCCCATCAGCGGGCGGTAACGTCCTCGCCGGCAGAGAATTTCCTCCTGTTACTTGGTACAAAGACCCAGGTCTCCGAAAGCTCTACTTCCTATTGGCTACTGTGATTATGGTTTCTGCGACAAATGGATTTGATGGGTCCATGATGAATGGATTACAAACTGTCACTAACTGGCTTAACTGTAAGTTTAACCCAGAGGAGCCCTCAAAGTAATCTGAAAATATCACCACCGAGAACTTCAGCAATTGATTATTCAACTAACTTCGGTCCTTGGAACTAGATTTTCATCCCTCTGCTCCCCAGCGAGGTCTCTTAAACGCAATCATGTCCGTTGGGTCCATGTGTGCAATCCCTATCGCCCCCTGGCTGGCTGATTGGCGTGGTCGTCGGGTCGCTATCGTAATCGGCATCATCATTATGTTCATTGGAGTCGCTTTACAAACCGCGTCTGTAACTTTGGGAATGTTTACAGCTGCAAGATTCTTAGTACGCTATCCTAACCGATTTTTCCCTGGCAGATGCTGATTGCCTTTTTTTTTTTGTCGCAGATTGGTTTTGGTGTTTCCCTCGCCCATGGAGCTGCTCCGCTTTTAGTTACGGAATTAGCGCACTTCCAGCACCGCGCTCGAATCACCTCGCTTTATAACACAACTTGGTATATCGGTTCAATCATCGCCGCTTGGACAACTTACGGTACTTTTTCTATCAACAGCACTTGGTCATGGCGTATTCCTTCTCTCCTGCAGGCTGCTCCAGCTGCTGTTATGTTGTCCTGTATCTGGCTAGTTCCCGAGTCGCCTCGTTGGTTAATTTCCAGAGACCGTAACGAGGAAGCTCTTATAATTCTTGCAAAGTACCATGCGAACGGTAACGACCAGGATGAACTGGTTCAATTTGAATACACGGAGATTAAAGAGGTGATCGCTTTAGAGGCAAATGCTGCTAAACATTCTATTTCGGAGCTGTGGTCTACCAAGGGTAACCGGCACAGAATGTTGATTTGTATTACAGCGGGATTATTTTCCCAGCTGCGTGGAAATTCTTTGGTTTCTTACTATATCGGGGATATCTTGAAACAGATCGGGATTAAGGATGAGAAGACGCAGAATATCATTAATGGATGCCTTATGATTTGGAATATGATTGTGGCAGGAGGAATGGCGTTTGCTGTTGATAAGGTTGGGCGGAGGTTGTTGTTTTTGACGTAAGTGCCTTTTCTCACCTTGATAATAGACTGGGCAATAACGAGTGAAGGTCTACCGCTGGTATGGGGATTATCTTCATCTGCTGGACCATCGCTTCGAAATATGCAGTGGAGAACCATATTAAGGGGGCAGGCTCAGCTGTTGTGGCTATGATTTTCCTGTACTATACCTGCTATAACTTGGCGTGGTCTGGTTTGTTGATCGGATACACCGTCGAGATCCTCCCCTTCGAGATTCGTGCTAGAGGTAAGTTTCGATCCTGGAAGAAATGCTGCTATCGCTTTTAGTGCTGATAACGACGCCAGGAATGGCTGTGATGTTCTTCTTCGTCAATATTGCACTCTTTTTCAACAACTATGTCAACCCCATTGCCCTGACTGATATCAGTTGGAAGTACTACATTGTGTATTGTGTTTGGATCTCGTTCGAGTTTGTCGTTGTATACTTCGTAAGTTATCCTATCTTGCTTTCGCCATGGACTTGCTAAAGTCACCACTAGCTCTTTGTCGAAACTCGATACACACCACTCGAAGAGATCGCAGCCTACTTTGACACCGATATCAAGGTAGTTGAGAGGGTGCAGGAAAAGGTCGAAGTAGTAGAGGCAACGATGGATTCAAAGATGGCGTCTGCCTAGCTACTGTGATAATTATTTATATGTAATTCATTTTTTGTTTCTTTTGGCTTTTTTTGGTTAGATTATGAATAAAATCATGCTTTTTTCAATCCGAAATTGCTTATGTGGGCGATAAGAGGATCTATCGATCCTTCCGTATGCCCTGGCATGGTGTTGATCGATGGGGCCCGAGGGTCGGGGACGTTTTCATCTGGTAGCACTCGACGCATGGTTTAACGGATGCAGCAGGAAGGAGTTCAACAGCTCTTGGTGGTCTTTAACGCAGTAGTGTTCGGACGAGAGATTGATGCTGCATCATGTCGAGGCTCGACCGTGAGATAAGCATCGGCTTTGGCAAGGCCTCCGTGTAAGAGATTTCGATATTCGTGATTGACGGGATCGATGCACGAACAGGTAAGGTGACAGTTGGTACATCTTTCAAGGATCTCGCGTGGGAGTCGCGTGGGCTACCTGTAACTCATAACGCGCTTTACCTGATCATTTCTCTCACGTGGTCGATTAAATAACATAGCGTGCCTTTGACCGTTGCATCTGCAACGCATAAGAAAATTATCTCATAGCAATATTTTTGCTCATAATCAGAAGAAATATTATGTGCATATACATACAAAATTCATTTACCGATTCATGGCAGTGCGCGGTTCCAAGGTAACTAGTCATGATTGTGACATCACAAGCTCAGGGCTCTACCCGGGATCCATCGTCTGGCGCTTAGCGCTTAGCACTTGGCAGCTACTATTAACCGCTAAACAACCGTTATGGCGGTTGTTTAGCGGCTGCGTAATAGGCTCTAGCCCCCATCTCTTGCAAGAAAACTGGATTTTTCATCATGTTCGCATAGAATATTTGATGAGATTAGACTAACTGACGGTTACTGAAAGCAGGAATCTTTGCCTGATCCATTTGGGCAATCGGCATTGACGTCACCGGGAATCGCATACAGAACGGAATTATAAAATACCCCGATTATCTTCACTTAAACGTCGACGTACATTCTGTCTGAATACTGGTCTTTTGGTTGGCAACTTTTCGACACCATCATGCGATCTTATTTTACCTTTACATTAATGATGGCAGGTGCCATCCTCGTCAGCGCTCAGTCAGATAGTCCCTCTGGTACCAATGGCAGTTCGATGATGGAGCCCATGAGCACCGGAGAACCCATGAGCACCGGAGAACCCATGAGCACCGGTGAGCCTATGAGCACCGGTGAGCCTATGAGTACCGGAGGATCCATGTCGAGTGAGGAGCCCTCGTCTACGCAGTCGTCCTCTGGCGATGCCTCTTCCACGCAGTCGATGGGTGCTCTCAGCACTGTTTCCGCCCCCGTAAGTTATTTCAAACCCCACCATCTCTCACTTTTCTAACTGTTTAGACGATTATCCCAGGTGCCGCTATTCTTTATGGCTATGAACAAATTCCCACCTCTTTCTCATCAGTCAGCAGTTCTGTTGGCCCGGCTCTGAACCCTCCTGTCGTCGAGACCGGAGCCAACGGAGAGGAGATTTTCTTGCCATTCCCTACAGCTGTCCAAAGCCCGGCGAGTACTTTCATCCCTATTGATGTAGATCCATCAGCAACTGGTGCATCAGATTCGTCATCCGATTCCAGCGCTAGCAGCACTGTGAGCAGCACTGCTACAGACACCACTACGTCTACTACCACAGCCAGTACCAGTGATGAGGGCTCAAAATCCACTGCCACCAGTACCAACATCTCAACGGAGACTCTCTTGAGCAGCTCTGTTCCTGGCCAGCATGCGCCCACTGCTTCTGTTGCCTCTGATCACAAGGAGGTTGAGCGTCGCCAGGAGCAGACCGTTCCAGTCGTTGTCCAATCCACCGCAACTGCTGTCATCGCCGCCACCCCCACTGATGATATGGAAATGGACGCACCTGAGACTGTGGGATATGCTCCTCTCGGAACCAACATTATCCCTGCCAATGCTGCTCACTTGACCCCCTCTGCTGATTCCGGTTCTGGGCCCGGATCCGGATCTGGCAATGGCGAAGCGACTTCTGGAGGTACGGCTGCCACAGAGTCCAGTGTTCCTCTGTCCACGGGACAAAGTGTTGGCTCCGCTACTTCTTCTGGTTCCAATGGAAGTTCTTACGGATCTTCCGCCCCCACCGGATCGGATGTACCTATTAACTCGGCCGTTGCTACTGGATCTGGTTTGTCATCCGGAATGGGCAATGGAGCCATGCCGACCAGTGGCTCGACCACAGGTATGCCAGCAGCGTCTGCTGGCCAGAAGAAAGTTCCGTTCCAAGGTGTCGCTAGTATCTTTGCTCTCGCAATGGTCGGTGCTGTGATGGTCATGGTTTAAGAGCTGGTCTCTAGATTCGAGGAAGCGCGTTGTTTGGGGAAGCGTGTTGAAATACTTATTGCTATAAAATTTGAATGTTGATGTATATATAGTTGATTGATGTTTTTAGATACCTATGATTACCTTATGTACGATGTTACGTTCATGTTTTTTTTAGAATATAATCGATCCCTTCTCAAGGGACAGAATTTGCAGAGTGTAAATTCGATGAATGAGATAGTGCCACCGGACTTGATATGAGGCCTTATGGATGATTATCCGCAAAATATTTTGAAATCTTTCAGTCAGATCCTCCCGAAAGCCATTATTCAAAGTTGATGAATCCGGTTTGTAACACGTCACCTGGATCTCTATAGTTACGTACTTGGTGTAATCGAAAAACCGGTCAGTGATCTGCCCCCCCCCCCCCCCCTCCCCCTCCCCTCCCTCACTCCCTCTCCAACAGCATCTAATGTTGCGCCAACGCTTCAGCACTGGTGGACTCTATGATGGTGACAATGGGTAGCGGGGTAAATGTAACCTCTTGGACTATCGACAACGAAACTTGATCGAGCCGGTAGTTTTGATTTGATTTGATTTTAATCATACACCGTTCGAGGCCTTTAAGGCCTATGCGGGAAACTAAATCCGTTTTTCCTGTCCTCGTGGCCGAGACCACCTAAAGAGGCTCCCCAATCTCCTGCTCCCCGTGACGTCCCCGAAAAGATAAGTAAATAAAGAAACACCCAAAAAGAAACAAAAAATCCTAAACCCCAGCCGAAACCTGACAGTCCCCCGTATCGCTCACACCTTCCCCTCTTATAACTAAAAAGAAAAAACCGTGAAAATCAAAAGAAAAGTAATGAAAAAATTTACAATTCGCCCTCCAAGCACCTGGCCCTTCTGCCCATGCCTATACGTATCTTCTGCCTATCTCCGTCGCAGATAAAAATTCCAAGATCGCTTTCGTGAGTCGATCGTCCCTAAATAAATCCACCACCTTAAGCCTTCCTCTCGGCCTTCCCCTCCGTCCCCGTATTCTCTCAACCTCCTCTTTCAACGTCTTGAACTCCTTTCGCCAGCGGGGGCATTCTCCAAACAAATGGCCTCTGGTTTGTCTTTTTTCCGACTGGCACCACCAGCACCGGTCCGACTCTTTTTTCTTAACGCGCACCAGATGGGTGCCGATGAGGGCGTGGCCTGAAGCAAGCTGGAGGAACACAGCTGCTCGGCGTTTGGGTAGGGAGACCAATTCAGGGCGGATGCCCCATTTCTGGCGGGGGCGGAAGGAACGGCTGGTCGCTGTTTGTTGCTTAATCCAGCGACAAGTGATAGTCGATGTAGTTTCTGTTGCGATCCGGTTGAGGTGCGCCAGGGAAGCCCACGCCGGAACAGCACACACTGGGTCGTCACACCGTTTGAGCATACGGGAGTCGCAGCGATGCTTCGACGCTTCTTTAGCTACTCGATCCGCTTCCTTGTTTTCGGGGATATCGCTGTGGCCCGGGATCCAATGGAATTCCACGTCGATACCGGAGTCAAAGAGGAGGTAGTAGGCTTCGCGGGAGATAAGTTTGGCGAGCTCTTGGCCGGGACCGGGGGTGTCAGACTCCAGACGCTTGAGAGCAGCCTGGGCGTCCGAAAACACGATCGCTTTGGTATTCGAGTTGGGGTCCCAGAAGTGATTGGAATGGAACTCCTTGAGCCCTCGCCAGATGGCGTAGAGCTCAGCGTCAAACACCTCCGTATGACGACCCAAGTAGTGCTGGGAAGAACGAAAGGCTCCGTTGATGTAGCGGACTACTCCCGCTCCCGTATGTCCCTCCATTCGAGAGCCATCTGTCCAGATGCATGTCGTGGACGTGAGGTTCCTCCAGTTCCGGGCGAAGGTTTCAGCTTCAGCCCTGGGTGCGATCACCACGGGGAAGCGACGAAAGCGGTCGGGGACTGTGACATTTTCGACTGCTTCGAATCCACATGCTTTTTCCGTGCGTTTAAGCAGCCGAGTGATAGCCGCAGCGGTCGGGGACGGTTGAGTGCCGGTCGAGGGGGGGGCGGGGCGGGGGCGAGTGAGAAGGCGTGACCGAAATTTTGCTTCTCGGCCTTTGATGAGCGCTTCCGCTGGGCGTACGGCACTTTCAGCCATCAAGAAGCCGAGTGGGGTCGTTTTGAAGCACCCCGTGACCGCTCGTGCTTGCTTATTGAGGAGCAGTTGCAGCCGAGCAGTGCGTCCCGAGCTCTTGCCTTTTAGGCGCCGGACTGCGTTAATCTCCGCACCATACATAGCCACTGACTGGACTACCGCCTTTTGCAGGTTAGCAGTGCTCCCCGGAGGGAGTCCCTGAGCACGACAAAGCCTCGCAAGACGAGCATGCTGTTGCCTGGCTTTGGTCAACCACTTTTGGTGATGGTGGTTAAGAGTGAGCTTTGGATCGAGCCAAAAGCCGAGCCAACGGATGGCTGACGAGGCGAACGGGATCTGGTGAGGGCCTACCGAGACTGTGACCTCGTCAGGGTTAGCCTCTCCCCTCCGTCGAGAAAAAAGCATGGCTTCCGTCTTGTCTGTTTCAAACACCACCGCGTTGGTGGAGGCCCACCACGAGCAAGCGTTTGCACACCGTTCAAGCTTATCGGAGACCTCCCGAGCAGAATCACCGGTCACGATCCAGGTCACGTCATCAACAAACGACAGGCCTGTCACGTCGGGGACTCTTGATTCAACATAATCAGCGAGATCGGCTATATAGATCAAGAAAAGGACTGGGGACACGGGGGATCCTTGGGGGAGGCCGGTGTTCGTCTCGATGGGTGTACCTGAGTCACCGCCTAGTGATATCTCGACTCTTCGACCACTCATAAACGAAGACACCCACCGCACGTAGCATTCATCCATGCCTGCTCGCCGCATTTTCCGCATAAGGCAGTCTCGGTTGACAGTGGGAAAGGCCCCTTTAACGTCCATCATTAGAGCTCCCGCAAGTTTCTGCTTCTCCCAAGCGAATTCCACCGCCTCAATCAAGACTGCCGCGGCGTCGACGGCGGAGCGACCTCTCCTCCCACCAAATTGCCCAGCGTGAAAAGCGTGTAGCCTCTCGGCCTCCTCCGCGATGAGGGTGGCGACTACCTTTTCAACTAACTTTCCCAGACAGCTTAAAAGAGAGATGATACGGAAACTCTTCGCTTTGCGGTAGGAAGTCTTCCCCGGTTTGGGGATACAGACTCCTTTGGCAGTTTTCCAGTCGGTTGGGTGGAATCCTAGCCGCACGCAGTGATAGACGATGGAAGTCACCCGTTCAGGGTCCCATCGCATAAGCGCCTTGATAATAGGTACTCCTAACCCGTCACCACCCGGAGCCTTGGAGTTGCTCTGACCGTGGATCGAATCGGAGACCAGTTCTTGGGTCACTCGGAGGAATCCGCGTCCTGGGGGGCCTGCGTTGCCACTGTGACCGGGGTATGGGTTCGGGGGAGGGAAAGAGACGTCTGCAAGCATACGACGTTTGGCATCCTCCTCGTCAGCCTGGTTGCCGTGTTCATCCTCAAGAGATCCAACCACCGCAGCATTTCGCGGTTTGGTTGCGCGAAGGACTTTCCATACCGCCTCCCCGTTGGCTCCCTCCAAGAAAGAAACCCAACACTCTCGTTTGTGGCGACGTTGGGTGCTGAGGTAGGCGTTGCGGAGGCGATGTTCTTCCTCTATCGAACATTGACCGCGCTTGGCTGCCCTCCGTTTCCGGCCGTACTCGCTGCGTACCGCTTTAACATCGGGGTGCCACCACTTCTTAGACCGAGCGGTGATTCGGATCTTCCTAGCGTGAGCGTTCAGCATGTCCACCAGCTGTTGACGCACCCAGACCACCTCTTCCTCAACGTCGTTCTCGGAGCAGAGATTGGATAGGAGCGGTCTGCGTTCGCTTCGATGGCGATAATCTAACGCCGCTTTCTGCGCTCCTTCGTCACTCTCCAGCCATTCTCCAACCGCCCATCCTCTGGTTGGGGCGTCGAAGTCCTCTGGGACCGTCACAGAGTCCACTTTCCAGATCAGCGCCTCATGATCGGACGTTGTGGAGTGATTCGGGTCATCGAGGAGCTTCGCAACCACGTGGGCTTCAAGTTCCATCGTCGTCAGGACTAAGTCGATAACGCTATGTCGGATCTGGCCCGTTTGGGTGTGGGTTTCCTTACCATCACCGACATAGCGGAGATCGAATGAGTCCATCAGATCTTCCAAGAACTGATGATGGAGTGGCCTCTCGCACAGGGGGTTCCACCTTCTGCTGTGAGCGTTGAAATCGCCAGCAAGAATAGTGTCCCGTCCTATAATCCTGCGCCAGTCCGCATTGCGTGCAGGGCGCACTCCATCATCAGTCCGCGGAGCGTCATAAACATTTACAATACGTACTTGTTTATGACCTCTGCATGTGACATCCAGCACCTGGAGGTCACCTTCCCCGGGCGCAGCCAAGTCCTCTCGTGGACGAAGCTGCCACGCCGAATCCCGTCGTCTCCCCGTCAGAACCCTTCCTCCCCAGAGGAACTCGTAGGCTGGATGGCGCCAACCTTGGAAGGTCGGGGGCTCCTGAACCAACACCACATCCGCACCCAGAGCGAGACCGCTCTCCATCACCGCCGTCAGAGCCTCACCGCTCTTTCGGCAATTTAGTTGAAGTACCGTGAGGCACTTCAGCATTGAGTGTTATCCGGCACTTCGGCATCGACCATAGCGTCTGGGTCAGACGCCGTGGCTGCAGGACGGGGGGTGGAGAGGGCTGATGTGGTCTCCGTGGTTGAGGATTCGTTTGGATCGCTGGAGGCGGAAGAGGAGGGGTCTGCTTCTGGTTGCGAGGCTTCCGCTGCAGGGGAAGCTTGATCGGAGGAGGAAGACATCTGGCGACGCTGACGGGCCAGGGCGAAGGCTTCAAGGCGGGATGGGCAGTTGCGAGCATTGGCGTAGTGATTGCCTTTGCAATTAACGCAACGAGCAGACTCCTTCGAATGCTGGCACGGGAGTCCCTTGGAGGTGGAGCATCCTATCATGCTGCACTTGTGTTCCTCCGAAGCGTGGTGCTGACCACAGAATCGGCATCGGAAGAGCTTGGGGGTTTGACATTTCTCCCGAATGTGTCCCCACTTAAGACAGCCCGAGCACTGACTGTCAGGGCCGTCGTGGTTGAAGAGCTCGACGCGGTAACGAGAGGAACCTAGGAGGGCGCCCCGAGCGATGAGCATTTGCGCAGCGGGGGTTCCCTTCACCGAAAAGACAGCTGAAGACGACTGAATCTCGCCCTGTTCAAAGCGCTCGCGAATGCGTCGTCTGCTGCCTAACCAACGAGCACCTGGGATGACCTCGAGCTGGTCGTGGTTGGCTTGCAACTCAAGCTCGAGCTTTTGCAGGCCATTCCTTCCTCTACCCAGAAAACGATTGAGGGGGATGGCGTGGACTTTCAACTTGACCCATTTGTCCATGGGTTTGACATCCACCACAAAGCGGTCAACCTCGCGGATGGCATTGAGGATCTCGTTGCGGTAGCACGATATCAGGGAGTCCGCTCTCACTCCCGGGTTGGTGGTAGCCGTGATCGTTCCCTTCGAGTTTCTGGAGACTCGGGCTACACGGTGGAAATGGGGTGCACCGCGGAGGTGCAAGCAGACGTTGATGGCGGCCGTGAAATCCTGGTCTGGTTTCGACGAGGGGCGGGCGCCTTCCTGACGGACGAAGATCATGCGGCGATCTTCAGCGGCGAGGTTCTTTTCGGGGACGGAAAAGTTGGGAGGGCGTTGGGGGGCCTTCAGCTGTTTGCGTGAGGGAACAAGCTGCCACGCCGGAGGGGGGGGCGGGGGGGGGAGCTCGGGGAGGTTGCTGCGGAGCTTTGCGGCGTAGGATTGGGCCGCGGTGAGTTTGGACGCACGCGGGAGGGCGGGGAGGGATGGTATGGGGGCAGCCTTGGGCATGCCTACGACCACGGAGGAAGTTCTGGATTTCTCTGCCTGAGCAGACTGTTGGGTGCCAACAGGGTGGGGCTGGCGAAGGGCGGTAGACTGGGTCGACGTCGCGAGGTTTGCCTGCGGGCACGAGCATGGGCGGGCTTCCTGGAGACGTATTTGCTCCTCCAGAGCCTTCAAGCGTTCCTCCGCAGCGGCGAGGCGCTCCGACAACTTGTCCATAAGGGACACGCTGACTTGGGGGGAGGCCTGGGAACCTACCGCGGGGGCGGAACGGAGTTCGCTTTGCACGAGCGACCCGAAGGCCGCAACGTGTGCGCGTTTCTTCACGGTGTTGGGGCACGAAGAAAGGGAGCTCCCCGAGGACCAACCTGATCCTGGGGCTGCGGAGGGGGCGTCTTTACTGGGACGCGTTGGGGTGCCGGGTGCGGAGGACCCAAACACGTCGTCTTCGGCGGCGGGGGCAGGCGTGGAGACTCGGGATGAGTTGCTGCCACCGAACATGCGCATATCGGAGGTGAGGCCGAAGCGCGGAGGGGGGGGAGGCTTCATGGGAGCCATGGGCCTCGGAGGGTGGAATTCGTGAAGCCGTGAGAGTTCTCTCCGACTTCCCGATTAGGATAATTAAGCGAAAAACGTGTTGTTTTATTAGCGTTGGAGTGGCGTTTTTTTGTTTTTATCGAGCCGGTAGTTGTGTTGTATTTGCATTATGGACCATTGATACTCAGTGGGACCTTAGTTGGCTTCGGGTATCTTTCAGCCTCCAGCGCCACTTTATTGGATAACTACGTCATCAAAGATAAAGACAATTCTCACAAGTAATGATCCATGTTTTAATTCTCTTGTACATGAAGGAGTTTGAGCTCGTATTTATATTCAGGTAATTCCTCCCAGCCTCGAAACCAGCACGCCTATTCCACTGGCGCTCTCGCTATCAAAATCTCAATTGTCCGATTTATTAGTTTTACGATCACCTTCAACAAACGTCGGCTTCTGTTTTCTAAAAGTAAAATTAGTGTGTGAATTTGTCAAAGTTTCATTCGTGGGTTTCCTCTTGAAAACACTTCCATGTTCTCTCGCAGGATCTAAATATCTGTAACGACTCCTCAAGGCTGCCCAACATTTACGCCCTTACAAGACAGTTTTTCACAGGGCTTCTGTGTGATAGAATCGGGGATGAAGGAAATGTGAAGTGTGCCGATGACAGAAAAATCCAAGCGAATTAGGACGTCAAAATGATGGAGTGATGTATTCTTCCTACGGTAGTTATGCCAGATCCTCGGACTCTCTGCTTTCTGGTAACATCCTGCTGACTGTCAAAGTGGCTATGTTGCTCAATAATGCCTTCCGAGAATCGAGCCTAGAAAGACTCTTGATAAGTATCAAGTTCGAGTGATTTTATGCGTACCGGGTGCCGGAAACGGCTTCCAGGATCACCCTGTGGGCCACCTGCTCCTGAATCTTGCCAACGTCTTTCGTAAACCGTATGAGATACAAATCATCGCTACGTGTAAGTCTAAACAGAAGTCTCTTTACTACCAGTATTTGACCGGTGTCTGAATGGCAGGTGGTCCGAACCTGTTGCGTTCCTGCTACTTTCAAATTAGACTTATAACGGCTGGTGTTCATTCATACTGTCTGTCCCAAGATTCCACCAGTTATATCTGTACAAGATTTAGGAGTAGTGTTGTGCCCGGCTTCGAGAGGCAGCATGAGCTTTTGCTCTGCCAGTTTTCTACCACTATGATGGCTGCTATGTAAGCATCACAGAGAATCGCCCATGTTTTATAACTCTAACCCGATTGCTGGTCGGGGGTTCATGTGGTTAGGGTTGGTGGTTATAGGGTGCAAGCCTATGGTGCCAGACGGCATGTTATATAGCATTTTGGAGCCATTTTCTTTGCGGACACACTAATAGACTCCGTGGATCCCGTTGAGCAGTTGATAGTCCATCTCGTAACAGATTCTACATCCGGTTAATTTTGGGCTCTATGTTGAGGCGTTTAAGTCTCAGTGGAAGTGTTCTGAGAGTGACGATGTTATTAACGATGAAATCCGAGAATACTTCCGCGGCTCAATGAGTACAATGTTCCATCCATCTAGGACAGCTAGAATGGAGACATAAGAGGAGAAAAGAGTTGGCATGACCGTAAAGAACGTGACGAAAATGATGATCGCCAGAATTCAGGCCTCTACCCGTTCGAAATTTAAGATATTTGGAGAGGCAAAAGTATCTTGAAGAAGACATCTAGAAAATGCCGAACATAACAGCCTGGATCAGAACCGGATGCAGGAAGTCTGAGCGAATTGTCGCCTTGATAATGAGGGCAGGTGTGCAACCCGCCGAGCGAAACCTCTATACAACTACCAGAGCGACGTACGCTCATACAGACGATATCTTAAAATATCATATGAAGGCTTGGAACGAGTGATTTTTTGGGATGCGTAGCGCTTGAAGGACGGAGTGAATGCTCCGCGGATGCTCCTCAATCGCTGCACCCTTCTAACGCCAAAGTGCATATCAGGCCACATCTCTGTATAGGTCCACTATACAAAATTTCAAAAGTTTCTTAACAATATTCTGAAATTGAAAAAAAGAAACTTTGTTTCCGAAACAAAACCATCGGGCCGCTATCATACCTTATACAGAGGATATCCTTTCAAATGTTAACTTTGCGAAAAGGCTTTACTGTACTAGCCCCTCCAGAAAGGCACCACGCAAAACAGCCTCTCGGCTACGCTTAAGAATGGAGTTTACACTGAGTTAGAGAAGGACAAACACAACAAACTCAAATATCAGATGAGCTCAGAGCATACAGCCAGTCATATGAGACAGAAAATGAGGTTAGAAACAGTGACCGATACCCCAATCTTAGTAAAAGGATGAGCAACCGTAAAGGACAAAGAAACCGCAGCCAATGACAAGGAATGAGCAGATCCTAAGGCCGGTTCTATCTTTACAGCTAGGTCCATCCTGCATTCCGGATACATAGCATGCTCTCTTGTGTGAATGAAAACCAATACAAAATGGCGTAATAAAAGTTATAACCTGAGAAAGAATAAGGGGGTATATGATTCCGAGCTTTGTACCATAGCGGAGGCAGTGTCCCTAGCCTAGTGGAGTGATGTACGAGTACCAGACTACGTAAGTCTACATATACACATCTACTCAAACTAAACAGCAGCCTCTAAAATTTTAAAGACCCAACCCCTTCTCCCGACCGATGACTAGTTAAAGATGGTTGCTGAGATGAAAAATGATGATTGGGGATCTATGGCACAACATGGTGAACATAAACAAAACGCATGTTTTCCAAAGAATCGCCACTATTTCACGGTATTTTCAAGAGTTCCAGTCAAATATTTCTACCGACAGGCCTTTTGTGTGGAGATAAGTATGTCAATTATTCAAGGTTAGACACAATAATTGGATGAACTACAACTTGGGATGCCACAACCACCCTAAATTTACTCTTGGGAATTGTAGATTTCTGATGGGGTATTTAAATTTCAGATGGGCTCGCGTATTAATTGAAGCGTTATGAGTATTTGATGGTCTTCGGCTATCTAAAACTACGTATGGCTTGGGCCGGATCTGGGCCGAAGTCGACGGCACGGGACGGCCCGGGACGGCCCGCTACTCGCTTCCATCCCGGCATCAATGACTATTCCAACCTCATCCGGAAACCATGCTAAATTTCTCCAAACGTCCATTCCTCTGAATATGCAACACTCACCCCTTTTTTAAAAAATGAAAAATTTGATGTATCACCCGTCAGAGCTGTAGTATAGTGATAGCCGATGATTGAATGACAGCAAGCGCTTAGCCTGCAAGGTTCTTCCTGGAGCACCGAAATAATTATCTGGACCAGATATTACTAAGGTTCCGGAATTGCATACATCTAAATTCCTCATTTCGCAACCTGGCCTCAATATTTGGCACCAGAGTTCAGGGTTCTCACATAGCGTAGCGTGGTTTTAATGTTCTGTAGCTTGGGCATGACGTAATTGTGGATTAATGTTGGTTCCCCGCACATAATAAATACCGCCACTTAGAGCATTCTTGGTCAGGCAGCAGTTAAATTTTCTAATGATATTATGGTTATTTATCGCTGTGAGTATACTTGGGAACTTGAATATCAAAGTCAAACTTCATGTATTTGTGGAAATGACAAATGAATTGTATGCCGAGTACCTGCTCTCGCTCTCATGAAGATAACCTTGTTACTGATGCCTACATCGCGGGCCAGGCACATGCCTGAGGACAAGCTCAGCGAGACTCCCAGAACCCAGACTACTGGGAATCGTTTCAGCATCCAGGCCAAGAAAATTGAACAATCCACAGTACCGTCACCAAAATATGCCAATGATAATTTGATACTGCCTGATCGTATGTTGGCACAGCTTGGCTGTGAGTTTTGATAATTGAGAGGAAATAATGCTATTAAATATTTGCATCAGTATGGATGCAAATTGGTGAAACATTGATGCTCTTAGGAAGTACACTGCAATGCATATATGTATGCTTCGTTGGAATCGGGATGAAGGCCAAGACCTTTGGGTTTCACCGCATCAACAGATACCGAGGACGATTGCACAAAATTTTAACCTCCTCATCTGTATGTACTCTCCATACCGTTAACTCACACTAGCACGATGGTAATAAACGATGTGGTTGTACATGCGCGTGCGGATACGTACATAAGCGTCCATTTGATGTCGTGCCAGCCGATGCGCAGTGTAGGTCTTGGTTTTGTTGTCACTCTCAACTGGACACCGTCGAAGTTATCGTTGCTTAATTCGAACTTACATACATCTTGTAGTCGGTCATAAATGTTGTGAAGCGGCGGTGAGGAAAATGGTCCGGATATAAGCATACAAATTCTACGTCAGCATGCACGGCTTGTGGGACCCGGGCTGCAGATATATGAAGCTCTATTGTTTCGCACGCAAAAACATTCTATCTGGTCATTCCATGGTTGTTATTGCATTGCAGTCCCAGGAAAGGAAACATAGCCGATGAAATCAATTGCGTTAGCTAGTGCAGGCTCAGACTTTTTTGGTAATATTTGTACTGATTTGGTTTACTGATTCGCTGCTCAAAATGCAACCCATTTCTGCGCATATTTCATGTTTCTTATGAACCTGTTCGCTGGCAGTTGTTGTGCATCGCTCGATGCAAGTTTCCATCCGACAGTCATAATGGTCTACACAGGAAAAAACAGAAATCGGTACTCTCTAAGCGGCCCAAGTGATTATTCTCTAACCTCACCGGGCTTTCTACATAGACCCCACCCGGCTGTCCAAAGCACACTTATGTCGGTCCCGCAGCGACTCCCGCAGTTATGGGCTAGGGTTAGTTTAACTGGCTTCGGTCCAGACTCAACCTCAACACTTTCAAGTTTCGACACTTAGATGGTGCCTAGGCGGAGATGCTGCTTGCGCTCTTCAAAACTCAGCTGAAAGGATTGCTTCTCTTGACATTGGTTCATGGGGATCCGGAAAACGGCTGCTAAATTGCTAGGGCAAACCACCGCACTGAACCCCCGCGCCTTCTCCCAAACATCGTATGATTTGAACAATCAATGCCATGGGTCTCGTTACTTGCATTATAAGGTTACTGTTAGAGCATACGTATGTACCCACCGCATATTATACTTGGAGGCCGTGAGATAGACAAGTTTATAAGTCAACGCTATTACACATCCAATGCTAAGGCTATCCGGGTTGTATGTGCCGTGTTACAAACTGATTTGATCAGGATCCACTGAGAGTCACTGTGAGACATTGACAGACGAGACGAATGGAATAAAAGACAGATTATCCGTAGACGGTCCATCTAGTATGAACTTTCGAGGTTAGAGAGTTCAGTCCACCCCGCGATCGCGACATCTACGGTAAAACGGAAGCAGAGAATCAAACTAAAAGCGATCTCCGAGGAGCCTCAATTTTCATTTCCCCACGCGTGGAGATAATTAATCGATAATAACCAATACCTGAGGCCGCTGTCTATACTGAGGCGAGAAGTTGGTGATCCGTTTGGGAGCGTGATCAAGTTAAGAACCCTGAGCCTTGCCGCACGGGCTATCCAAACTATACCCTTGGCGAATCCTATCATAAACCCATCCCAAAGCCCTTGTATGCTGCTCAATTACATCCTTGACCAATCCCATAATTAAGCCTTCCCGAGCCCTTTACAAGCACAGCCCCGGCCAGCAATACTGTATCAGTGGCAAGAATGTGCACTGTCGATTATCCCGAAGAAAACCGCAAAATATGTGTAACGGCATACTCTTTACCGTGTTCAAAATCTGTTCTCAAACCAACAACTACCCAGCCACCCATTATCACTCTAACTTCAATCAACTGGTTACGGTAACGACCAACCACCCAGCTAATGAAATGATTTGGATTCCAGCTTCTAGAAACAAGTCCGTCGAGAATTTGGAGTGGCAAGCTGGAAAGATTTTGCCTCGAGTTAACTTGTGGTTGGGGCATTACTGTGGGAGCACGCCTAAGTAGAACAGGAAGCTGCAGGAACATCCCAGTCGGGATTGGAGGACTGAGCCATACTCCAATAGGCTTTTCAAATTGCCAAAAAACCCGCTCATTGGTCGCATGAGAGTTTCTTAGTGCAAACTGCTGATGTCTCCCAGCTATCAAATCTCTAAACAAACCACTTCAGATATCTGAATTAAATGTGGGTCCAGTGTAACCACAACACATGAGCGAAGGCCGTACTATCATTAAAATTGATAGGCTGAATGTAGGCTGCGGTAGCCTCGGGCTTATGGCCGATGGGATGTTGAGTCTCCTCGGGTGCATTACTGCACAAGGGATTAAGCTCGGACCCTTTTGTTACAACAGCTACGCATGAGACCAAACACTTAAAAGGACGGTTAGTTTGCTCATAATTTGCATTAACTATGATATTGAACACATTTCATTTTCATCTCTCATCCTCAATTATCTAATATACGTCATGTATAGATGTTGGAGAAAATTACAGTACAATCATTGTGGCTCCCGGCCGGGTATTTATGAAAACTTAGTGAAAACACTCCTGTGAACGCCTAATACCGCGCCGCGCTGTGGAAGAAAGAATATAAAAGATAATACTTCTTTTTAGCATAAAATAGTTGTTAAAGCGTAATCCGCACGCCACCAACGCCGTTAGAAAGGAAAAATCTCTTCCTAGCTCATATATCCATATCCCAGAAAAGAAAAACTCCACATATACAAAAACGCCAAAATCCCATATACACAAGAAAAGACGGGAGAAAAATGAAAGAAAAAAAGAAACCGTTTCCATCACACCAATAAACAATCCCATCCCTGCGTAGCCATAATAGTTCTCCAGTGCGCATCGCCACCTTGTTCCCGAATTTTCCAAACCTCCGACAATACCCGTTCCATCCTTCCAAAACTTCCACACTTTGCCTCCTCCCCGAGCTGCAAGCACCTATCCTTCAACACTGCCCTAAACCTGCTGTCTCCATTTGCTACACTTCCTCCAATGAGATATGCCCATACCAAACTTCTATCAAATCCGTCTGTTCCCGCTGGAATTTGCTCCAAGCACGTCGTAAGTTTATCTAGTAGCTGCAACGACTGAGAAGCGTTGCGGTCGAATCCAGGCACCAATGAGCACAAGTGGATTCTCGCTGCGTATCTAAAAGCCGCAGTCATCTGTGAAGTGAGTGCTGTGGGGTTGATATTGCCGTTATGATCGTAAACTGAGTAATGTTCGGCGTCCTCCGTCAAATCAATCTGTGCTCCCAAACTCTGCACATGGTTGCACAAGTCCATGTCGTTCAACATTCCCTGGTCCTTCAATGCCTCCAAACATGCGATTTCTGAAATCAAGTACATAACACGGTCGTCACATCCCATCAATTCTCGCAAGCCGGATAGTCCACCGCTAAGATGCTTCTCACGGTAAGTATCGGCAAACTGTGGGGCACGGCCAAGCATGGTGGCTCCGAGAATATCGATCCAAGCAGCTAAGGTCATATTCAGCGTCGGTGAGAGCTGTGTGTTGCGAGAAATCGGCTGTAAGTAGTTTGTGAGATCCAACTTGTTGACAAGGGAAATTGCGGCGAGGAAGTGTTGGTGCCAGGGGATATCCGGGAGCGAATCCGTCGGTGATCCAACGGAGCACTAAATAAGTTAACGTTAGCAGCTGAAAGATCTACAAGTCAACTTTTGTAACTTACCTGGAAAAGAATCATTCCTAAAGTTGCCTCCAAAATTTGAAGGTGTTCCGAGTCTTTTGCCAAAGCCTCGCAAAGTCCAGAAATTGTCTTGTAACGATGGCGAGTAATGTCCTGATCAACACGCTCCTCATCTGCTTTGGCCAGTGGTCGAGTCGTTTTTATATGGAGAGCAGAAATGCTGAGACAACAGTGACGGTAGCATTCGTTATTGGCGAGTGCTTGAAGCATGACTTGCTGTCGGGCATCATGGTGAAGATCGAGAACGGGGAAGATAAGTCTCTGGACATCATACAAAAAATGATCGAGTAAAAGTCGGTCATCGCCCTCGACAGGAATCTGGAGGGGAATATGTGCCGGTGCCTCGACGGGAACGTATGGATGAAAATCAAAGAATGAGTTGGCGGTATCTTCTGCTGATGCAATAACTTCGCTGATTGACGGGTGCTGAATATATGGAGCGGGTTGCTCAATAGGAACGTGCACACTGGCCATGGAACTTCTTCGGGGGTTGCTGCTGACGAAGGAAGCAGTGCTCGATGGGCGGCGAGGCATTGATTCGATGGGATATCCATTCACGTAGGTCTGTTTCTGATGAGAAAACACATCGAACTCGTTGTATGGAGGAGGGGCACCGGCGTGGTGCTGGTAGTGAGCATGTCCGTGGTGGTTGTAGTGACCCGGGTGCATCTGGTGATAGTGAACGCCGGAATCTTCTCCATAAATAGTATATTGCGAGTCGATTGAATCAGATCGGTGTCGGCTGGCGATAGTGTCGGACAAAGTGTCTGAGGTTGGAAGCGATCGTGAAAGTTCTGGGGGAGAGTCGGCACTGTTTGCGGGTGAGAGGTGCACGGCCTTTTCGGTCAATTTCGTTCTCTTAATCATTAACTTAATTGTCTCCTTCTGTCGCTTGCGTTGCTCAACATTGCCCCACCACTGAGGTCTCTTGTATTCGCATGAAAGTCCGAGGTGTTTGCAGGCACGGCAGGCTGGCTTTCCTTCGTCGCACTTCTTTCTTCGTAGTCGGCAGGTGAAGCATCCTACAGAGTGGTCATTAGATTATATTCGGGGAAAACTAAAGAATAATATAAGATCATAAAAGAAAATCGAATTTTACCTGTTCGTGACCGACGATGGGTCTTTGTGGATTGTTTGGGGGCCTTAGGCTGCATGGTGATGGACGATGAATCCAGCGAGGAAACGGCGAGGGGGGTTGTGAAAGGCAGCTTTGCGGTTGTATTTGTGGCTGGCAGATTGCCTGTGGTTGTTCTATTTGTCCCTTGGAGTAGTTTGGTAATATATATATGCAGGAGGGCTGTTGACACAAGGTAAGGATGATCCTAAGGGATGACTGATAGGTGATGGATGGATGTGGGTTATTGATGGATTGTAGTTATTGATGAGTCAATAAAGTCAACAATCCAGTCGAGTCCTGATGAACAAGTCGAAGTGCAAGTGGAATGTCTTTGTGCTATATATTTTCCTCAAAGTGATCCACAATCTAAGAGGAAATGCCGGGCAGGGCCTTTAGTATAAAATCGATGGGTTGGTAGCAGGGGTCCAGATGATGGCGTCCGGGGTCCTGATTGGAGCTGAGGCTGCGAGAAGAAATATGCAAAATGCCCAAGCAATACGCTCTCTGGTCAAAAAGAGTGGTCGCCGTGTGTAGTCCCAATACAAAGTCCCTAGTGCAACTGGTACTATCGTGTTGGCGTCGGAGTCCTCGATTTCGCTTTTCGTTTCAAAATATTACGATTATATCGCTCCAGGCAAATTGGCTGTGTTGGTTATGGTATGAATCAGTAGCTGCCTGCGGCGTTGGATCTCGTGTGCGTGTAGCGTTATCGTCCAGCGTAGATTGAATTAAGTTCGTGATTTTTTAGTCAAGTCGCAGACTGTGATCTTCTATGGTGGAGGAGAGAGGATGTTGAAGAAGACCGCAGATACCAGGTTACCAGCTCCTAGAATACAAACGGGTTCTGTATATTATCGGAGAGGAGGAGGGAGGAGGTGGTTGTTGTTTATCGCTATCTTGTCGATGATGATGATGAAAAAATCATGACTCCGGCAGGGCACATCCTCGAGTATTTCAACGATTCCCCACCTCAAGCGAGCCAAAAGAAAAAACGATAGAGCCTCCCGTCACAAGGATTCTATCCGAGAAAGACGTGCAGAACGGATAGCAAGGGGATGGAAATAGAAACCCGATTTTCCTACATGCTGCTACCATACAAATCCCCGCCTTTTGCAAGTCCATAGGCAAAAAAAGAGTGTCTTTCAGCGAGATGGGCGCGTATCTCACAGAGAACCACATTTTTAGCATCTGTGGTGTGGGTGGCATCGATGTTCTGCAGTAAAACAAATGGCTGGGATATTTTTGGCAACAAAGTCCTCGCAACAGCAATCCTCATTGGTCAACAATCCATGCATCTCGTCAGTATCAAATATGTAGGCCATAAAAGGGAAAGGCTGCTTAGTGAGGTAATAGCCAATCAGCGGGAGTATCTAGCATTTTCATTGAATCGAGTAATCCAGCCCTTTCCCCTCTTTTTGAGGAGGACAGTCATGCACGTGGTCTCAAAGAATCCATGGGAATATTCTAAAATGTGAATATTCTCTTATTCTCAGACTACTTTCAATTGGCAGTGATATCTGACAAAAGTATAGTGCACTATAAAGTGAGTAACATCCATAAGGCAGAGGGGACAACACGGGCTAGAGCTCATCAAATCTACATGTCACCATGAACCATCCGCTCTGACAAAATTCTTAACCTTTACATATCATCTGCATCCATCATATTCGCCATTCACTAACAGGGCAAGGGCAAGGATAGCCTACACTAGGTTAACCGTAAGTAAGTTTCTGCAGGCATGGATGGCACCGACAGCCAAGCAACCTGCTAAATGCATGAGGGACAGCCAAAAAAAAAAGAAAATAAGCTCGCAGCTCTCCCCGCTTCCTGGCGAGTTGAGCTAATCCTCGTCTGTCATCGTCTGGATGTCGGTTTTGCTGCCCTATAAATAACGGATTCCTGTTTGGGAATACATTGCGGAGACTCCCGGGGTGTCGGGAGAGCATGGTTTTCTATTGGATTTGTGTCAGTGGATTTTTTATGTAGGCCAGAGCAGTTATTGCAGCCTCGAGATCGATATGGTCATGACGAAACCTGATGGGATTTTCATGGACGCAGAATGCAGAGGACCACCGACACCTCGGACACCATCACCAGAGTACATGGAGGAGGGATTCCCAGTGGTAGAAATTATGGATGAGAAATCGCCGAGATCATCAAGAGCTTCCTCGATGGAGGCATCGCCTGCATTCGCTGCCAAGGTAAAGGCAATGACGACTGTTGGTCCTCGTGGTCCTCATCTATTCCGATCATACTCAACCACTCATACAACAAACATTAGCCACATCACCATTCCTTCACCCAGGAGCTCGTTACCACCCACTCCTTCATTAACAGATGCTTCGAGGTCGCCATCTTTACACAAGCTTCCAGACTCTCCTCTCCCAACTCCAAGAGTTTTGTCTGCTCGCGGAACACCAAAGCTCGGATCATCTTCACCAAGATACCCATCATCACCAAGGCTACCACAGTCCCCTCGTGTTTCTCAACACTCACCTCACCACACTCCACGAAGTGAGAGCGAGGCATACTTTGGCAACAGCAGGCCAGTGAGTGGCGAGGATATTTTGATTGCGGCTGAGGATGCTTTTGATATTGAGGAAGTACGAACATGGTCGCCCAACCAGGTCTGTGCCTGGATGGCGGCTTTGGGATTCGAACAGGAGATGGTTGAGAAGTTTGCAAAGAATGACATCAGCGGTGCAATTTTAATCGATCTCAAATGGGAAGATCTTAAGGAGGTAAGTGAAAATTATTCCAACACTTTTAATTGATAATCTCTAATTTTTATGCAGCTTGATATTCAGTCCTTCGGTAAGCGTACCGAGCTCTGGACCGAAATCGTCCACCTCCGAGCTCGCGGCATCCCGACTCCTGACCGTGCCGAGTTCATCCGCACCTCATCCCGTATTGCCCGAAGCAACAGCACTATCTCAGCTGCAAACTCCCGTGCCCGATCTGGTTCCTCAACCTCGGTTGCTTCTCAGATGATTGCTGTCCCTGAGGATGACCAGACCATTGTCGGATATGGACCTCGCACCCCTCTTTACCGTACAGCTCCTCCCACTCCTCTCCCCCAGACTGTTCACAAGCCTATGGTTCTTCCCAGCAACGTCTCTGACGCCGATGACGACGAGCGTGACGATGGTGTTCAGCCCCGTAACCGCCCAGTAGTCAGACGCCGCAGAAGGACCAACGTCCGTATGCCCCAACGCCAGGTTGCTGTTGACTCTATCATCATTACTTCTGATGAGGAGTTCCCCGGCAGCTACATTGCCAAGATTGAGGCCATGACTTCTTACGACCAGGGACGCCCAATGAGAAGGAACATGAGCAAGCGTGACAGTGTCACTCCCTCAGACTCTATCTCTATCCGTGGCCGTAAGCCGAAGAAGCCTGCTGCGGCCACCATCCAGGACCTCACCAAGAAGCCACACAAGTGCAAGAAGGGTGACAAGTGCCGTAAGCACGGAAAGGCTGAGCATCCTACTCTCCCTTCTCGTCCCAAGTCTGAGGTTCGCTCTGAGCATGGTACCATTCTCATTGCCACCACTCCCAGTATTGCGGACTTTTCTGGTATGCAACCTGCCATTCCTCAGGATAGCCCTAGAACCATCCAGGGATCTCCCAGAACTCTTCAAGGCTCTCCTCGTCCTCAGTCTGGATATACCTCTCCCAGCGTCATTGCTTCCTCCGATGCTCTTGGACAGATCCAATCCAAGGAGATCAAGCTCAAGGAGTCAGTTCTTCGCGAGGTCTCTCGCCTCGACCCTCAGGAGAGTGTCAGACAGTTCGTTAACTATCAGCACCTTCAACACCTTGAGGAGGCTCGCAGCACTCCTCCTCCCGTTCCTACCAAGGCACCTGTGGAGAATCTTACTATCGCCCCACGTCGCCCTTCTCCCCCTCCTCCTGCTCCCCGCAAGGACTCTATCGGATCTATCATGCCTCCCCACCCTGTACCTACTCCCCAACCCTACCCATCCCATCCTTCACACGCTTCTTACCAGCGCCTTCCCCCCTCGGTTCCTCACACTGCCTCTACCACCAACGGAAGCTTTTGCCCTCCCGCTCCCTCTCCTACCATGCAGCGATCCCAGACCCCCTCCTTTGGTCTTCGCATCCAGGGTATGGAGCAGGTAGTCCCTCCTCACGGCAACTTCGCCGTTCCCAGCCGTGTTCGCAGCCCCGGTATGATGAGAACCACTACTCCCTTCTCTGAGGCCGACGTTCCTTGTCCTACCGGAACTCCCATCAACTTCCGTGACCAGTCCCAGTCTGTTCCTCCTGAGCTTCACTACCGTCGCTTCCCAACTCCTACTATTGAGTCTCTCACCGCACCCATTGTTCCCCGTGGTGCCGGTATCCAGAGATCTCAGAGCACTCGCCCAACCTTGAATATGGTTGAGGAGTCTGCTGAGTGGGAGGTAGTTGAGGATGGTGAGGTAAAGATTGCACCTTCTCCTTCTATGCGCACCCACTCTGGGTGGATGAAGAAGAGACGTACCAACTGGTTCAGACATGAGTGGCCTGACTACCACTTTGTCTTGAGGGGTACCCGCTTGGGATACGCTAGGGATGTCGCTACTGGAGAGGTCGGAAGTATCGACATGGACCAGTACCAGGTTGCTTGCAGTAACTCCGGTTCTACTAAGTTATCTGCTGCCTTCAAGAGTGGAAAGATCTTTGGAAAGAAGAAGGAGGATGGCGTTGCTGGAAGCTACTTCTTCCAGTTGGTGCCGGCTGACGGCCCCGGCCAGAAGGGAAAGAAAAACATTGGAAAGGTTCACTGCTTTGCTGTTGGATCTAGGGAGGAGAGAATTGATTGGATGAGAGAGTTGATGTTGGCTAAGGCTATTAAGCAGAAGGGACAAGGATTTGAGGTTGAGGTAAATGGAGAGAAGGTCTAAGAGATCTGACTATATCATCACTATCATTGTTATATCTTCCTTCTTTGGAATTTTATTTGTGTTTTTCTTTTCTTTATTCCCTTTGTTGGGTTTCCTTTTTTCTATCTCTTCTCAACTTTGCCTTCTTGTTTATTGTTTTAGCGATAGGATTTTTACGGATCGACTTTAGGGAGTTTCTTTTGTTCAGGTAGTGGTTTTTCTTATGTTTTGCATTTAGCGCTGGGATTTGCTGCTTCTACTAGGGATTTTTTGTTATTTACAGATAGGGGTTTGGATTATTCTGTTCTTCTGGGTTGGGTTGAGGGTTTGGATGCTTGTATGATGTGGTTGGATCAAAGATATGGCAGGTTGGGTTGGCGTTTTTGTAATTGGTAAGGAGCGGGTTTGGATCCCCTGGTACGGTAGCTAGTAGCTGGAAGTTGTACTGAAATCAAAGATGATGTTTGGTCAAGATTTTGGATTCTCTTGATTTGTGAAAAATGCATGCAAAAACTTGATCACCATCGCCATTCATTTGTAAAAACTTTATTATGACTATTTGAAGGATGTTCGCCCAATCAATCTAATCCGGATGTCCTACGTGCTTCATACATATAATAGCCCAATGCTGCGTCTGGACTGCTCTGTTTACCATCGTCATTATTCCACACGATGGATTGAAAACTCCAACTAACTCGAAACTGAAACCACACGTTTTGGCAACGGTCGCTAGAATACGCCGTACGGAACATCTCACGATGCCTTCTGTGATTCATCACATTCAGTAAAAGTGCGAGAAAACGGCGAAAAAGTGACTTACAGAGTGTAGCTCAGACTCATTCATCTACACATTGGGTTTAGACCGGGCAGAAATGTTTCTCGACGCCTCCGTAAGGCTGTAAAAGCTTACTGCCCTTGCATCAACCGGTCGCTAGATGTGATCTTTCTGGTGCTTTATTCAAGCCTCTTTGCACAAGCGTAATGATAAGCTCGTCAACGACTGTCTACGATCGTCGATCATCGTTAATGAACTGTTAGATTACACAGTTAACCTGGTAATCGTGAAAAAAAGTTACATTTGACAAGCGATGAGATATATCTTCAAAGTCGCTATTATTCCGCTTATGTATTTTTTTTTCTTCCCCTACACACACCCCTTCAATCTGCGACGCAGCAACACCTCATTGATACCACCCTGCAGCGAAGAGGTCGTTTCAATTGTCCAGTGCCTGGCCGCCACATTCCATGACATAGCAAGTATCGAAAAATGAAATACATACCATCCAACGAAAGCCGCAATGCTGCAGCAATAATCAAGACTTCATTACAAAACTTCCTTAGAAATGCTGGCCAGACGTTTTGTGTGAGTGTGCAACAGCAATCCGTCTTCATATTGTAAAGAAAAGTTCTCGAACTTCTTGCATTCAAATGAATTCTTTTACAAATTCTCCGACTCTTATAAGTCTTAACAATGAACAAATTTAGACCAACTCCCAAAACTCCGAAGAAACAACAGAAACCCAAACCGTAACGGCCCCCAGTCACCAAGGCGCCTACTTTCTTGCTTTCGCATGTTAATTTCTTACACTACATACTCCGAAGCCGGGAGCCCTTACCCCAGATCCACACTACGCAGTATTATCTCGACAATTTTCAAGCCAGAAAATAGACAGTGGCAGTGAGGATATTTCTTCCCACCCACCATTCTCTCAAAAGTCCTTACTTGATTTCCTTTCTATTTCCTGAACAGCCCCTCCATCCAAGCGCGTCACACTACTGACGCTATTCACACTATTCACACCCTCTCTCCCTCCGCCTCAAAAGATCATGAATAAAATAGCCTCCACACTAAAAATAGGCGCCCACGCTGACAGATGGGTGGCTAGAGTAAAGAAACCATACGTTCTCTACTCCGAGCCTTCTGGGTAGCCCCGGAAACCACAAACGCCCATATGAGGAACCGAGCTTACGGAAGATGTGGGAGAAATTCGATACGGATGTATGGTAATGTCTATTCAGTGGTGGTAGAGAGGACAAGGAAATGTGTTACACGGAATGATACATCGAGTGATGGCGAGTGATGCGGGTGGGTTAGGGTTCTAAATGGGGTCCAGTTTGGTGGCTGAAAGAAAATTTGACGGTGAAAGATGCTGATAATCGGGGGATTGCTTGAGCATGGTAAGATATTGAAGATGGCTGGTGATCGACATGGTAGGTGAAATGCTTCGACTTTGGGAATAGGTTTTCGTTCGGTCATGAAATGGCATTGCCTGTGCTACTCACCAGTGAAATAGTATTGGCGGCTGATAAAGCCAATCCATTTCATCATAAAGATATCTCTATATAGCACCCAGTGATAGGGATATAATGTGGTTTAATGGCCATTCTTCAAACCAGGAAACCCCGCACTCCCTCACACAGAGAGCTTGAGGTTCTTCTTCATAGCTAGCTCGTTCCAGTCCCGATTTGATGGCATAATATTTAACTGGAACATCTCCTCAACTGCCCAGAAATCCGACATGGGAAAACCCCCCACCTCTATCTTATGAGATCTAGACTGTAGCACAACAGTGAAATAAGACAGAAGTGAGGGGAAAACCTGAAAACCTTTATTTTACAAGCTCTATAGCCCGAGCTGGGAAGAATACTCATACATGGGCATTAAGAATGTGAAGATTAAAGGAGGGTAGGGGAATGGGGGGGGGGGGGGGGGGGGTTATTTGAGCCTTTTAGATATGGATTGAAGTTACCGCCGCTTACTTTTGTCTGTTATTGTTATTGGGGACGTCACGAGGAATAGGAGATAAGGTCGCCTCATTAGGAAGCTTTCAAGAGGTTCTTCAGAACCCCCTTACAGTTTACTTTGACTTCGAGTACGGGAGAAAGTTGATAATATTGGATGTTTCAAACTTTCAATGCACTAATGACAATATTGCAGTGATAAGTTATGAGTGAAGTTTTACAAGTTATGAGGTGCGAGATATAATCGAAAATGCCTGGACTCCGCTGGGATTTATATAGTGTACTGTACTGTAGTGTGACGTGCCATATCCATGCCAGCTGTGTATTCGTAGACGCAAAATCCATATTTCATATTTAGAATCTAGAACTTCCACAAAAAAAAAACACTCTCATTATATCACGTATACAGGAACCATCTTTTTTTCCCCAAGCTTCACTTTTATCTAAACTAAGATTGGAAAAGCTCATCTATTTATCTACTGTATGTATGTACCTGCCGATGGAGCATCTATCCATCTATCCATCTCTCCACCAACACCAAGGATCCTACGTATCCTAGGGACCCTATGGAGCCTAGAACGCTCAGGGGCATACGCATATGGAGCCATAAAAGCTTCTTTGTGCCTGTAGTATATCTATAGCGCGATAGGCATGGCATGGTTACGTACGTAGCTACAGCAGCGATTCGCAGATCCCCGTTTTCTCCGAACCTCGGACTCGGACTTGGACTCGGGTGCGAGAGTGAGAGTGAGAGGTGAGTATATCCGATGCCTTACTGTATGTATATATGCATGGTACTAATGAATATCATTGCGCTATGTTTGGATAAGTCTAGATGGAATTTTCCCCTTACAATAGGGATGTGGATGCCGAGACAGAAGCCGTGATGTGATGATGCATCGCCGGGTGAATATGTATGATAAGATGTTCGTTGGAAATGGTTGGTTGGAACGGTTGTTGGATTGTTTATCACATTATATAAAAAACAGAAATAAATCTTAATATAAAGAATAATGCTTCTTTACCTGGCCTTCTGATAGAGAAACTTTGGAGGCTTTTATTATAAGCATACTGTTGATATAGATATTGATACTGCTGTATACAACTGCATTGCTACATCCGATTTATCAGTTATATATTAGGAGTATCCAGCTAGGCTTTTGGAGGGTTTATGTTTCCGTTGATTCCTGTAGGATGTAGCTCGGGGGTGTCAATATGTAGTCACGGTAAATAGTCTTAATCCATGAATCCGAAAATCCGAGAATCCGAGAATCCGGGGATATAGTGATACGTAAGTTGACCATATGATAATACGGGAATACGGAAATCTGGGAAACACGGGGATATGGGAATCTAGGAAACACGGGGATATGGGAATCCGGGAATCCGGGGATGCTAACTTGGACTTGAGGATCCATGCTTCAGGGCTCGGGATTTCGGAGTTCAGACTTTCAGACTTTCGGATTTCGGGATTTACGGCATCGGGGGATCGGAGTTCGGGGATTCGGGATTTGGCATTCCTACATACCATCCATCCATCCATCCTTCTGGCTTCTGGCTTCCTACATATCAAATCACCATCGTAATTCCTTGCACTTAAACCTAAACCATACCCACCAACGTAATCTAAAAAAACTAAAAGCGACTTAACAAAACCCGAAATTAAAGACCAGAAACCAGAAACCAGAAACCAGAAACTAGAAACCAGAAAAACAAAACAGAAGTCCCAGAGTCCCAGAGTCCCAGAGTCCAAGGACCTTTCCCAATCAATTGCCGATTCATTAATATATCAATATCAATATCAATTCAATACTTTCCTCCACCACACCCAAATCCACGGTGATTCCAACACTGCATTGCGACGACGACGACATAAACCGGATTTCTCCGACACCCTACGGCAACATCCGCAAAGAAGCAAAGGCAAAGGAAATTGATCGCGTGACTACGGGGTAAAGATCTTCATAATCGACACTCCGAAACGGATCTTTTCCTGTTGGATTTTCCTAGCTGTTTGGAACTTTGTTCTACATAGTTCTGCGGCACGCGCTATGGATATGTATGTTTGACTTTGTGCTAGCTGGATAGATAGATGGCTAGGTGGCTAGTTTGTTGAAACTTGAACTAAACTATAAATGTAAATGCAACTCTATGGATTATGATTACAAACAGGGGAAAGAAGAGACAAGAGACAAGAGGGAAGGGACCTGGGAAATCCTGGGAAATATGTAATCTTTTTCCATCTCATAGGCCCATAGTTATAATCATATTAATCCTGTCATAAACTTCCAAAACAAAAGGCTTCGCAAGTTTCCAAGTTCGTAAGTTCGTAAGTTCGCAGATTCGCAGATTCGCAAAATTCGTAACTTAATCATCGTGCTCCGAGTATGGTATACCATACATACACCCTACCATATGGCTGCTGGCATACACTGTACACCCTGCTGGTTACTGATTACTTGTTACTGAACACCCTAGATTAGTTAGATGGTTACATATCAAAAACAGCCGCTACACCCGAACAGCCTCCCCCGGTCCGTTTTTTTAAATAGGATTACTCATCATGGCTATATTACTTATATTACTTATCAAAACCCCCTTGAGCATGACGCGTTGATTTTGACGGAATGGATATGGTGCTGTATGTATGGTGCTGTAGATAGTTAGATGGATAGTTAGATGGATATGTAATCATACATATACATATACATATACATATACAAATTAAGCGAATTTTGAATTACGAATTTCGAATTTCGAATTGCGAATTGCGAATACATACATGCATACATACATAGAGCGAGGTAGGTACGATATGTATATACAATATGCATACGTATCGTGGTACGTATGTAGGTATATATATACGTAAACAAGAAACGGAAGGAGGAAGGGGGGGAAAGGATGAAACGAAAAGAAAGTAGGCTTTATGGCATGATATGACATGATAGATGATTGCTGATCGATGATTGCTGATCGATGATTGCTGATCGATTTCCAATTGTCCGTAAAAAAAATACGGATATGAAGACCCTGATTCCCGTTATTACGTTATAAATACATACAAGCATACATACAAGCACCCCTTTTTCCTTTTCTTTATTTTATACATATCAGAGATTCAAAATCCAAAATCCATATCACCGTTTAATCTCATCTTTCATTTCTAATTCCCCCCAAAAAGAGATGGAGGTTTTGCAACATAGCACGCTTTAGCCTCTAGGAGCAAAGAAAATTCCATCAACGGCGTAGGGTAGGGTGTCAAGTGAGGATTATGCTCCTCGTGATGAAAGATTTTATGGAAATATATATCCTTATCCCGTTTTCTGGCTTGCTTGATTGATTGATTTCTAGAATGTAGTCGATAGTCGATAGTCGATAGTCGATAGTCGATAGTCGATGGTATTAACTTCTAGACTTTTGTCATAAAGACTTCTAAACTTAAACTTCTAAACAAAGGTTGCAAAAGTTACAAAAGTTACAAAACAAAAGTTACAAAACACATCCCGACATCCCGACATCCCGATATAGTGCCGGGTGGGGGATTAGCATACCTACCTACATACCTACCCCGCCGGCTCCTCATCCAGTCATCCAGCCATCAGCAGCAGCAGCCAGTTTGCTTGCTTTCTTTGCTTACTTTCTTGCTTTCTTAATTAAAAAGTGCAATATCTACAGCGCTGAGCGGACGGTATAGCATAACCAGCATAATCAGCATAGCATAACCAGCATAGCATAACCAGCATAGCATAACCAGCATAGCATAACCAGCATAGCATAACCAGCATAACCAGCATAACCAGCATAGCATAACCACAGTAAGTAGCTAGCTGCGAAACAAAGTGTCTGCGTACCGGTACAGCGACAGCGACTGCGAAACAAAGTATCTGCGACTGCGACTGCGACTGTGTACTGGTACAGCGGCATCACTGATACCCCCAAAGCCCAAACCCCCAAAGCCCAAAGCCTGAACTCCAAAGCCCAATAAACTCCATCCAATATCCAAACTCCAATAACGCATACATACATACAGTAGTTATAGTGTTGCCATAGTAGTACACAGCAGCCATACACAGAGCCATAGTCGCCCCATACAGCGATGGTGTTGCCATGCCGCCATGCCGCCATAAAAACAAGCTTCAACAAGCTTCGACAAGCTTCGCCCAGCCTCCAACCCATCCCAGCCCAGACCATCCCCGGTCGCCAGTCGCCAGTTTTGGTTAGGGTGCCGAGTTCCGGCTTCCGGCTTCTGGCTTTTGGGGGTTGGGTTGGATTGGGTTGGGTTGCGTTGGGTTGGGTTGCGATGGCATGTGAGAGTGTTGGGTGAGAGTGTTGGGGATTTGATAATGGTGATGGTGATGGGAGGATTTGGGGATGATGATGAATAGTGTACAGTGGTTTTTATATGATGATGATGTTGATGATATCAACGACATCGACAACATCGACACTGATGACATAGCGACACCGACACTGATGACATAGCGACACCGACACTGATGACATAGCGACACCGACAACATCGACGACACCGACGACATTGACAACACCACCACTGTATATACAACCCGGGACTGGTTTGGTTTACTGGTTTGGTTTGCTGGTTTGGTTTACTGTGGTTTACTGGTTTGGTTGACTGGTTTGGTTTGTGGTTTGGTTTACTGTGGTTTGGTTTACTGTGGTTTATGTACTGGTTTTACATAGGCTACAGTCATGTATCTACTTCAAGTCTTCAAGTCTTCAAGTCTTCACCCGTACATATAGGCGGGTATACATAACCAAATTGTCGCTGGAGTCTACTCCATCATCTCTACTCCATCATCTGTACTCCATCACCCCTACTGTACTCTCTACTCACCATCATCTCCCATCCCATCTACATGATATGGCTACTCTGCTACTCTGCTGCGATGCTGCGATGATATGCTGTGATGATACGATGCTACGATGCTACGATGCTACGATGCTACGATGCTACGATGCTACGATGCTACGATGCTACGATGCTACGATGCTACGATGCTACGCTACGATGCTACGATGCTACGCTGCTACGCTACGATGCTACGATGCAGCATTTTAATTTTGATTTTGATTTTGATTCTGGTTTTTATCCTCAGAGCTATACTGCTGGTGCTGGTGCTGCTGCTGAGCCTGCTGCTGCTGAGCCTGCTGCTGCTGAGCCTGGCGCTGGTGCTACTGGTGCTATGCTATGGTATGCTATGCACGGAAAGATCACCGGTTATATGGTTTACAGTAGTTACCATATAGTGCGCACCAGCCATAGCACCGACGCACACAAGAGCAGAGTGGAATAAGGCCTTAAGTCCAGTTGTTGTTGGTCAGGACTCGGGATTCGGATTCGGGATTCGGGGCTTGGGAGTTGGGACTCGGGACTCAGGATTCGGGATTCGGGATCGGGGCTTGGGACTCGGGACTTTGGACTCGGGACTTGGATTGTGTTTGTGTTGATTCATCGTCTGTTCATCGTTTATTCAAGAATGGCAGCCATATCCATATCAATCCAATCCATCCCTTCCTTCACTAAAAGAAGCATCCCAAATCATCAAGCCCCAACCATCCCAACCATCCCATCCATCCCATCCATCCCATCCATCCCATCCATCCCATCCGGTGAATCGAAAACCAAAAAGCTTGTGCACCACTTAAGCTTTTTTAAGCTTTTTCTTGGCTTGGGTAAAAAAAAAAAATAAGCTTTCGGTGAGTATGTATGTATGTACATATCACGTGTGGTGGTGGTGGTGGTGGTGGTTATGTTTTGTGTGTGCTTTGATCGGCTGGTGCTTGGTGCTTGGTCGGTTCTGCTGCTGGTGTGCTGCTGGTGTGCTTGGTGCTGGTGTGCTCGCGGCTTCGCTGTTCGTACTCGCTTTCGTTCTATGTACATACATACTCGGTCGGTTCTGCTGCCCGGTGTACTCGGTGTCTTCGCTGTTCGGTCTGCTGCTCGCTCTGCTAATAGTCCTAATTATCGATGGCCTCGATGGTTGATGGTCGATAGCCTCGATAGCCTCAATTACTGATAGCCTCGATGGCCGATGGTCGATGGTGGTCGATGGTCTCGGCATATTTTCGCTACAATTTCCTCGCTGGTCATCTCTGCTAAAATCGTATCTCACCGAGCCAGCCGACCGGGCTTGTGCGTAGTAGGGATACTTACATAGAAAGATGGGGATGCGGATTTGTGAAGGCATCACTTGTTAGGTTGTTGGGTTGTGCTTCTGGGTCCTACGCTGCGATAGTCGATGCGTGTAGGAGCTTTTGATGGGGGGGGAGTGAATACAGAAAATATCGATTTTCATTTCGCGATGAAGAAGAAATAACAGGATATTGGATTTATTCGATTCAATTGTTAATGAGGAAGATATTCCTATTCCTGATCCCCCCACTTTTCGAAATACACAGGATTTTTTCTCTAAACTGCAATGTACCGCTTTTGTCAGTTCCCGGCCACACCAAGTTCCAACCCCTCCCGAGCCCTCGCTGCTGCTGCTGCTGCTGTTGCTGTCGCTGCCCTGTCCTCCCCTCCCCTTCTCTCTCCTTCTGGTTGAGCCCTCTTGTCTACATACAGCTGCCTGGCTGCCTGGCATACATACAGCATCCCCCCTCCCATCCCCACCCCCCCCTTCCCCCTCCCATCCCCCCACACCCTCTTTTTGGCTCGTTGCCCAGCTGCCTTAAAACTAAGCACCCTCCCGCCAAGGACTCTTGTCAGTGACAAGCTTTTTTCCCCTTGCTCATTTTTTGTGTTCGCGAGTCAAGAGGCGCCGCGCACAAGTGAATATTTTGAGGAGTCTTTTGGATATTTGATTTAGGATATTCAGAATTACAGTTACAATTTACGACGCATTCTTCAAGTTACGGGTTTCAGGCTTCAGGCTTCGGGATTCTACGGTATTCGGAGCTCCTTTCTTCCTTTCTTCCTCTCGGACTTTTCGCTCTCTTTTACCGACTCATATCAGCTGCTGGGCTGCATCCAACGGAAAAAAAAGTCCCTCGGAGTCGCTGTTGATTTTTTTCGGCCGGAAGTTTGAGGAGGAAGCTGCGACTGGTTTAAAACAAAATAGGAATTAAAAATCACTAAGAGTGGTGTATTCTTTTGTCGGATCTTCATCATCATCAGCATCAGCATCATCAGCATCGTCAGTCTTCATTCAAACTTATCCCACCACCACCCCCCCGAAAAAAGATAGTGCATTCTGCTATCGGATCATCACCATCACCAAGCATCACCAAAGATTCCCACCCGCACCCACCACCAGCTTCATCAGCATCACCAACAAATTCCTCTTCATCGACATCACTCGCAGCACAAAGGAATTAAAATAAAAAAAAATATATTCGCAATCAGTAAACGCTCGAGATAGATAATTCGACAGACTATACTCCTGCTAAAAAAGACATCCAATAAACTCATTCCAGCCCAACATCCCTACCCTCCTAACACCAACCCGGACCCCCCGTAATAATAAACCAAAGGCCCCCCCCCCCCCCCCTTGTACCGCCACCTTTTCGCAGCATTGCCTCGATATTTCCTTCGACGATTGATCCCCTCGCTACACCACCGAGCCTTTGTACTCACCGCCGAGAATCGAGAAATCGAGAAACCGAGAAACCGAGAATCCAGAATCCAGAACCACCATCACCACCACCACCGCATAACCGTCCTTACCTTGCGCCTCACATATCCACAAACTGCACCATCATCATCCGCCATCCGTCGCATCCACGTCGTGTCGCATCGGCAGCACCAACAGCAGCAGTAACGCGCCCTCACCAATCCACCAACACCTCGCCTCGGCTCGTCTCGCCTCCATTGTGCGGCACCCCAACACCTCATCAGCCCTCCTTCCACTTGGCGCGTCGCAATGCCCTCCACGGAAGGAGGAGGAGGAGCCGCTCGTTTCCTCCGTTGCATATCACGAGTGAAATTCCCGACACGACCACGCCGGACCATTGCAACTACTATTGAACTTGATGATCCGCATCGAGTTCATGCTCCGGATTCTATCGTTACCGGTTATGTTTGTGTTACTATCGAGCGCGCGGTTGCTATCCTTCATTTAACGGTGTGTTTGGTCGGTAGTGTAAATGTTTGTACGTCGGCGAAGGAATTGGGGAAGAAGGGAAAGACGGAACATTGGGCGACGGGATTCGATGGGAGGAGGAGTGGAAACTCAGGGCAGGGGTTTGGAAGCTTTAATGTTTGTTGGGATGAAATGGTGTTGAGTGGAGAGGGGAAATTGGAGCCTGGGGTTTACAAATTTGGGTTTGAGCTGGAGTTTTGTAAACTTGCTGGAGTCTCGTCATTACCGACAAGTTTGGATGTATGTTTTTTTTCCCCTTCTTCTCTTGCCCTGCTTTGGAAGTGCTGGAGAAAATGGAATACTGATGATTAACTACTACTGCTACAACTACAGTTCGAAAAAGGATCCATCTCCTACACCGTCGTTGCAACATTAACAAGACCTACCTCAACTCAGACTACACAATGCTCAACCAAAATCCAGTTTATGGACCGAATAGACATCGCCAAATACACCATCCCAAAACCCCGAGTAATAAAACTCGAACCAGTATCCAAGCGACCACATCCATCCAAGAAGCCCGGACCGCGATCCGTATCCCCCTCCACCATCGGCAGCACCCCAAACTCCTCAATCAGCCATCTCCCCGATACTCTTTCCGACAAATTTTCCAAAAACCCCATCGTAGCAACAGTGGAACTCCTCAACGCAGGAGCCTTACGCGGCGAAAACATCGGCGTCAAAATCTCCATCCAACACACCAAAAAAATCACCTCAGTAAACGGCATCATCTTAACCCTAATGCGACAAACCCGATTCGACCCAGCAGGAAACATCGACGACATTTCACTTGAGAAATTAAAAGGAAGTGCTGTTATCGGGACTGCTAGTACCTTCAGAAAGGATCTAAACCAGAGTATACATACATTCATAATCGATCCTATAACCCTGACTACCGTTATAAAGGCAAATATAAGAGTCCCGCCAGATGTATTCCCGACTATTACAAATGTTCCTGGCGGTGCGGTGGAATTTAGATATTGGATAGAAGTAATGATGGATTTGGGAGGGAAGTTAAATGATCAGGATTTATCATCAGCATCGGTGATATTACCGGGATTACCAAGACCAACAGGAGGCCCGGAAGGTGATATCCCGAAAACGGAGGGGTTATCGTCCGAAGGTGGGGTGATGATTGAAACTGAAAGGATTAGAAGAAGGGAAAAGTCGGTGATTGTTTGTAAATTTGAGGTTATTGTTGGAACTGTTGATACTGGGAAGAAGGGGAAAATTCAGCCACAGCAGCAAATCCAGCAACAGCAAATCCAACAGCAACAAATTCAACAGCAGCAAATTCAGCAAACTCAACCCCACCAACAGCAGCAGCAATTCCTCAACACAACAGATATCGAAACCCCCACATCATCAATACCCCCACAACAACAAGCCCCAGAATACCAACCCACCTGGACCCACCCCCAAGAACCAACCGACGAAAAATCCCGCATCCGTCTAGCAGAACAACAACTACTCCCGAGTTCTCCTGGACCATCTGATACCACTCCTTCAGCTCCTCCTTCTGCGCCGACATTGGATTCGTTACTTCCAGCACATGGAGATCAGGGGGCGGAGGCGGGTATCGGAGAAGAAGAAAAAGAAGAAGAAGAAGAAACAGGGCAAATTCTGGATAAACAAGAAAAAGATCGTTTAAGGTTACTGGCGATGGAAAGTTCACCGCCGCTTGATATCGCCGCCGGAAACAACAGCAATAGTAGTAGTAGCAGTAGCAGTAATACCAGCAACAATATCATCATCACCGCTGGCAATAGTAATAGTAGCAGTATACAACAACAGCAACAGCAACATATAATACCCCCAAGCGCACCAAGCGCACCAGTATTAACACCAGAAAACGGAGAAAACGGAGAACACGGAGAAGAAAATGAACAGGATGAAGATATACCCCCGCAGTATCATCGATAACATAGGGAGAGGAGGGGGGTGGGGGTGGGGGTAGTTGAAAGTAACCTGGCGGGGGGGAGGGGGGGGGGGGGGTTGCGTTTTGATTTGATTTGATTTTTTCGGGTCTTGGGATTTTTTTTCTTGCTTTGGGATTTTTTTTTTCTTTGGGATTTTCTTGGGCGTTGGGGATATTGGGATTGGGGATGTGGATTGTGATTGTGATGGTGATGGTGGTATTGGGATGGGGATGGGAATGGGGAATTTTTTTTTTGTTGTTGATATTATTGATATTGTTGTTGATATTGTGGTTGCTGGTGCTGGTGCTGGTGCTGGTGTTGGTGTTGGTATCGATACTTGCTTACTTACTTACTGACTTGTGGATATTACTGTTACTGTTGCCGTTACTGGAAATATCTGGCATTAATTATTTCCCGTGAATTGTGAATTGATTTCTCCTGCCTGGATTGTGAATTTATTTCTCCTGCCTGGATTATGCATCGTATCGCACCACATCGCATCGCACCACATCGCATCGTATCGTATCGTATCTTCCATCTTTTTGCATCAATTTTGGGATACCTCTATATTGAAACGCCGGAAACAGCAAGGTGGAGCTGGAGCTGGATGTGGATGACTGTATTCATTGAGAACGATGGTAATCTAGCTCAGCTACACGTCTACAGAGGGAGATATACCCAACCACGTGCCTGGTACGGCAAAGACACCTGGACTCTAGACGACTTTCTACGGCTTCGGTTTGGGGTGTTTGGGATGGGAGGATTAGGGATGGGAGGATTGGGGATGGGAGGATTGGGGATGATTGGGGATGGGAGGATTGGGGGGTTTGGGATTGGATGGGATGGGATGGGATGGGATGGGATGTTGTCTATGTTGTCTATGTTGTCTATTCGTAGACTGTAGCTATGGTGTCTATGTTGTTTGTAGCTATCGTAGCTATTGTAGACTGTGGCTATGTTGTTTGTCTATATGTATTTCATTGCGAATGGGAATAGGAATAGGAATACAGTTCATCGGAAATACGGTTCATTGCAAATGGTAATGGGAATGGGAATGGGAATACGGTTCCTTGGCACTACGGTTCATTACGAATAAAGTTCATCGGCACTACGGTTCATTGGCAATGGGAATACGGTTCATTGGCAATAGGAATGGGAATGGGGAATCGGTATGCGTTATTATGCGTTATTATGCGTTATTATGCGTTATTATTACTATGCGGGCTGTTTTTTTTGCTTGGGAGTTGCTTGCTGGGGAGTTTCTTTTGCTTGGAAGTTGCTTGCTGGGGAGTTGCTTAAGGCCGCGTTTGGTTCGCCAACGGCCGTTAGGATTTACTAGTAAAATGACCGTTTGCGAGAGGTTGACCGTTTTGCAAACGGTCGGGGGTGTTTGGTTTGGCACCAACCGTTTCATTTTCCAGTCCCAAACGGTTGCAAACGGTTGCAAAAGGACCTCGCCAGCACCGTTTGCAACCGTTTGCAACTGACAAGACGCAACACAACCACCGAAAAAAATGACTCCAGAAGAAGCCCTCGCACGACGCAAAAAAATACAACTGAAACGCCGTAAAATCGCCATTATTCTCGCCTTGTACGCACGTTTCTACCTTTTAAAGACGCCTGTCCGCACCTCCATTCGCACTGGAGACATTTTCACGCACGAAATCCTCGATGCCCATCCACGCCGAGCCCTCAAAGTCCTCAGGATGCCCGTCAGCACTTTTTTAGATGTGCGTCACGTTTGCTGCGTCTCTTCGTACTCTTGGGCGGCATTGTTGAGACCGGGAATTGATCTGTACACTGGGGAAGGAAGTCTTCACGGTCAAAATTTGCAGCGGCGTTGAAGATGTTTGGTGGGGCGACAGGGGTCTCTGCGTGGCAACAGACGGTCGCCCAACCAAACACCTTCTCAGCACAAAATCATAACGGTTGCTCCATGGTCCGACCGTTTTGACACCGTTTGCACCAAACGGCCGTTGGCGAACCAAACGCGGCCTAAGAGTTGCCTGTGTTTTTTGGTTGGGGTTTGGGAGTTGCTTGTATTTTGGTGCTTTTTGGCTGGGGACTGGAAGGGAAGTGACTGAAAGGTAGACATGAGGCTAACCATAACCATAACGATAATCATAATCATAATCATAATCATAATCATAATCATAATCATAATCATGAGCCTAAGCCTAAGAATAAGCCTGAGAATAATCCACAGAATAATCCACAGAATAAGAATATCCAGTAAATCATCCAGTAAACCATCCAGTAAATCCAACAAACCAACCCACAATATCACCAAACCACAATAAAAGTAAACCACAATATAAAAAGCCATGGTGTCGACCTTAAGAAGTGCTAGCCTCTAGGGTCTAGATAGAGGTTGGTAGCTTGTTCCTTATGCCTACTCGCCACTCATAATGTGATTGGATTTACTGACCTACCAACTCGTGTCTATTTCTTTTTACATTATGGGTTGTGGTGTTGAGGTTTAGGAGGTGGGAGGATTTTGGGGCAGAGGTTGGAGGGATGAGGGTTGAGGGTTGGGGGGTTGTGTTACTTGCTTGGGGATTGGATGGGATGGGGATTGGATTGGATTGGATTGGATTGGATTAGATTAGATTTTTTGGATTGGATTGGATTGGATTGGATTGGATTGGATTGGATTGGATTGGATTGGATTTGATTTGGATTGTATGGATGGATGGGGGATTGGATTGGATTGGATTGGATTGGATTGGATTGGATTGGATTGGATTTGGATTTGGATTGGGGGGTAGGGGGGTATTATCTTCACTATCGTCACCTGTGGTTTGATCATGATCATGATTAAGATAGTTGAGAAAGTCATTATCTAGTAGGTACATAGGTACATAGGTACATAGGTAAATACTGTATCCTACATGATTCCGGAGACTTTTCAGCATAAACTCCAGGAGTTACTAGTTAGCATTGTTTTTGGTTCTGTGATGTATGATGACTTTTGCTAATAGATGGGAAGTTATTTGAAACCCTGGAAATGGAGGATCGAGTGCTCAGTGGATGCTATGGTTTCTGGTTGAGGTTTCTGGTAAAAGGTTCCTGGTGCTTAAGTGATGGGGGTTTTTACGGGGATATAGAGACGGAGGTTAGTCAGTGGAACAGAGAGTTGGGTTTGTTTATTTTGTTTACTGGGCTTCTTTATGATAACCTCGTTGGGATTTTTTTTTTGGGGGGGGGGGGGGGGGGGGGGGGGTTATAGTGAATAAGAATTATGAGCCTGCTTGTGCAATTTTACTTTGTGACAATTCCGATAATTTCGAGGTACCTAGTACTGCAGTCTTCAAGCAACAATTCCATGCGGAGTATGTTTTATTGGTACAGTAAGTACAACGAAAGTCAACGTCCGGGAGCCGTTGTATCAGTTATTCAGGAGTCCAGATTCCAGATGCAATCATGCAAAAAGCCCCCATTCCTTCGTGGGGAGATAATAGGTTCTTTTTTTTTTACACTTACTTAGCCTATGATATCTGCCATGATGGTGGGCCCGGAATCCAACATGGAAGAATTCCCCAACTCCATCGTATAAGACTGTAGCATAACAGTTAAATAAGACAGAAGTGGGGGGGGGGGGGATCTTTTATTTTACAAGCTAAGCTCTAGCTATAGCCCGAACTGGGAAGAATACTCATACACGGGGATTAAGAATGCAAAGATCTAAGAAGGGTGGGGGATTAGCGTGATTATCAAGCCATAGACGGCCAATTAATATTTGCGTCTTTGAATGGCATTGAAGCTTGTGGTTCGATTATCGATTATCGGACGCTGAAGATTTTGTGAATCAGTTGATGAACGGTAGATTATACGATGGAAATATAAGATACTATTCTTCATCAGCTGTTACGGAAATGTGGAACTTGAATACAGTCTTATTTCTGAAGAAAACAAAAAAGAAAAAAGAAACAGCTCATTTCGACCGCGCGAACCGGATCAACGTCCTGTGAAGTCTAGATTCCAAAAAAGGTTCATGCATGATGTTTCAGCAGGTAATTAATACCGTGAAGCAATATCATATATCTAAAAGCCCCCCGTTTGCCGTTACCTGCTCTGTGTACTCAACACAAGTGGCGGTAAGTTGTAACTTCAACCCGTAGCCAAAAAACTAAAATAACCTCCCCCCCCTCATTCCGCTGCATTTCTTAGTTCTTTGCATTCTTAATACCCATGTATAAGTACTGTTCTCACTCGGGCTATAGAGTTTGTGAAATAAAGATTTTCAGGTTCCCCCCCCCCCCCCCCCACTTCTGTCTTATTTTTTTGGTTGTTATGCTACAGTCTAGATCTTACAGGATGGAGGTGGGTGTTTTTTCCATGTCGGATTTTTGTACCATTGTGGAAAAGATATTTCAATTGAATATTCTACCATAAAATTGGGATTGCAACGAGCCAGCTATGAAGGAAAGCTTCAATCTCTGTGTGAGGGAGTGAGGCAGTGAGGCGTTTTTTTTACACGGTTCGGAGAATGGCTACTGATCGGGTAAGTGGCTGTGGGTAATGCATAACAGTCAAAATATAAAATTAATTCACATCGAATAGACAGACAATCATATCTAACATCACCCATTGATCTATGTATAGCGCATTGAGAATATCAGTATTCCGTGGCTATTCTGCATACCAAACAGTACAGGTAATGACCCTTAACAGTTAGTGATGTTAGGTAATAATCTACGGTTAAGGAGTTCGCTGATGTACGATCATTTAAAGGACATGATTAGTACCTATTTCCCCCGGGCGTCATTTTTCTCGAGTCATGCATTGTGTTTCACTAGATCTATGTAAGTACCTCATGCTCATTCTCACAGTCCTGAATCGTACTTTATGGCTCATAACTCATAAATCGTACCTCGCACCTTGCAACTATAATTTCTAAGTATAATCCGCAAGTATAATCCACAAGTATAATCCGCAGGTACTATCTTGTCATCGTTATCATGGCTAAACCTCAAACCCCCGGAACCCAAGAGGAACACAACTATCATAACTCAATATTACCATCTAGCTACTCGAACTCTCGGAGTCATAATTCATCATTTGCTACAGTTCCTTTAAGCCTCCCAGCCTCCAGCCCTCCCGGGCGTGTGTGCGTGAAGTTGATAGCCCAAGGAAGGCCAATCGATATTTAGGCAAAACCGAACAACTCCCACCTTCCAAACCCCATTCAAATCCGATTCAATTCCGTTTAAATCCCGTACCAAGATAGGTGAGGTGATCGAGGACAAACCCCACGGCTTTTTCCACCATAAAACACAGGGCACTCATTCTCAGAAGCCAAAGTCAACGCCAACGATCAAACGCAACCAAATAAACATAAACATGGGATAAATCATTTTATATCTTTAACGTCACGCTAACCTCTGCATACGCTGCAGGCTGAGTATGATATATTCCATCGTCAATGGTTATCCTCCATTGACCCAGGACCATTATCGGGTAACTAATAACAACCACAGATGTTTCAGTATCGTGAATATTTAATTGATTGATTGAGGGTTCTAGTTGGTGCTGAAGTTTATTGATGAGGAGTCGAGAAGCCGAGGAGGTTGATGATTATACCTTCACCTCAACCTCAACTTCCTGGTAAAAACGATGGTTATGCAATTACCTCCATGAAACCTAAGTTCAGTATTTACTTCTTCATGAAATTCAAGTTCGAAATTTACTTTCAATATCCCTACCGGTCTTTACAGAAAACAGAAACAAGATCAATATGCCTTATGCATTCAACAAGAGCAAAAGCAGAGATCAAAATAAAACGATACCGGCAGGACTCGAACCTGCAACCTTTGGCAGATCTGGCTTGCTTATAGAACCGGAAGCCAACGCGCTACCATTGCGCCACGACACCAATAAGAGGGTTGTACGTGGTAGCAATTATAGGCCAAAGATTAGCAGTTATATCTTTGCTTACTTCTGGTTCCTTGGTAGTTGGGTTTGGAGGTACGATTAATTTTATTCTCTACCCATCGATGCTTCAACATCGTTGTCTTTTCTTTTCCTATCTTCTTTTGATAATACAGATAGTCTCATTATATGATCTTATCTCTAGTTACTACAGTTTAACCTCCTCTCCCCCGGGCTGCAAATCCTATAGCAACCCCCCCCCTCCCCAGGCCTATTCATAATATTCCTTATTCAAACGACTTTTTTTTGTTTTAGGATACTTTAATTGTAATTGGGGTTGATTTGAAAAGATGAAATACGTGAATGATACGAGGGGTGGATTTGCGTAACTGTGTTTTTCAGGTGAACCTGGAATTATGGATTGAAAGATAGAGAATCAACGAACACGTACTGATTTGATTTTCCTGGGAACAGGGCTTTGCATACATACCTAATTCCAAGTTATCTCGATAGCCAAAAAAAAAATCCAGTACGAAAGTTATCAATAGTGAAAGCATGAGCTAGACTCTCCAAAAGCTGTTATTCTCATCATTGTACAATGAGAGGAAGCCAAACATCCACGGGAATTATTTCATTTCATGATTTCGTTTCCGGAGCATTTATATCGACGACGACACGCTAGCTGCTATTGAGCGCACACAATAAACACTAATATAAAGGTTATAATCTCTAGTCTGTATCAACTCCACATTTTTGTAGGTATGGTCCCCCCTGGCTGAGCACAGATGTTGTGAGTTAACATCTGTACGGCGACGCATATGAGAAAAATTGATAGCCGTTATCAAATTCTCGATACCGTAATATGTGATCATGGCTGGTAACGGAAATACGGGGAAATCCAGCCCGAGATCTGGGTCTATACCTTCGTTGGTATTGAAGAGCTCTCATCATCCTGTCCGTATATCTGTTATTGACTCTGGATCATCGTAGGGGTCAATGAGTGAATGCAAATAGGGGCTTTAATAGTCTATCAAATCAGTCAAGACAATTGCATGAGGCAGATGTATAGTTGCTTAGTCTTTGCTACATTTGGTTGGAGTCTTGGTTGATGTCTCAGAACACGGTGGTGCTGGTGGTGGTGTTCGTGATAAGTAATTAGAGCTTTGTGTAGAGGAAGATCTTTGTATGAAGGATGTTAGGAGTGACTCGCTTTAGCAGGCGTTTGTTGGAGGTATCATGCTATCATGAGTAATGGAGGAGGAAGCTTAACTCGTAGCGTCTCTCTGTGGCAAGCAAAGGGGTTATGCCTCGTGGGTAACTGTACTCAGAAGGCTTGAAATCAGTCATATGCAGCAGACTGGAGAACGAATGATGAAGAGTAATACGATAGAAGCAATATTTTCTTTCTGCTTCAGTTTTATTGAAACATCGCACCCCTGTTTCTATCGTTGTTTCTCTTAGATTTGTAGAGGAGATGTGTTGCGATATCACAAGTCATGAAATGTACCGGTGCACATCACGACGGTGAAGATGTCATTAGTGGTTAGGATAACAAGGCGGTTTTCTACCCGTAAATAGTCTCAATTGAGCTTACATATCTATTGGTTATTTATAGCAGGTAGCCGCAACTGTCAACGGTAAGTTTAAGACTCTATCGTAATAACGACTATATTACGGTTTTTCCGTTCCTGTTAGAGACAGTTATCTTTAACTAGATCACGGTGATACAGGGGTGATATACCATTTGGAGAATAATGTATTTCACCGGTGCAGTGATTATTGTGATGTAGTTATTGCTTCTGCACTTTTGTACGTGCTCGGTTGATAGAAAACAATCTTGAATAACAGTAACAGCAGCGGTGCTATCAAATTCACCATGGAACTCCGATTTATCTCCCATATGACTATTCTAGGAATATATGTAACCACAAGTGCAATTACCAGGTTCTATGAGTCTCGTTTGATCCATCCGACAGCCCGATACCGTTGCATCACCACTCATAATACTGACACTCTAAGAAATCAGTAACAGAAAAAGGGGCTCTATGGGTTTCTTTCTGTGTGGTTTTAAAACTCTAAACTCCTGGTACAATTTCGGGCTAATCTCCAAAAGCACTATGTAACACTATAACTACGCAACGGTAATAGACTGTGGTTACAAGCATGATGGGAACTTGCAGGCGATTACAACGCTCCGATTACAAGGTTGCAAGTGCCAATTTTATGAACGGGTAGTGACTCCATTCATTTGAGGATTCCTAAATATCACTCGTATGCTTGGAAATCACCTATTAATGTCCAAATGAGAGTAAGCAAAGTATCCAAATGCGTAGAAACGGTTGCTATCGAAACCGTTTATGAGAAAATGCTAGATATGGTGAAGATCGAGCCTGAGCCACGTGTTGATGTCAGGTATCCATGGACTGTATTGGCTTAATCGATTGCGACGTCATAAACCATTTTAGAAACAGTTGTTACAGTCACTGAAGATCAATGCTGCCTCAGAAGATGGAAGAAATTCGCGAAGGTTTTATGAAGTGATATGGGTACCTGCATCTCCTTTTATGATTCTTCAAACACTAATATTCGTCATGCACCGATCAAGTGATTCAAATGTTATGGAAATTCACGGTACACCTGTACTTCCCAATCTGCCGATCACGAAAAATCTTCTCCTTTCGAATCTACTTCCAATAATTCCATCAGATGCGAGGTACCGTAAAAAGCTACCGCATCTGTCAAGTTTCATCTCCCAATATGTTTCACTCGTCTCACCGAATCCGTCGAGTTATCATTTTCTCAACAACCATAAATGCCATCCATTCTCCACCCAGTCTGAAACTCTCATCATCGCATCATCAGTCACTCATTTCAATCCCCACGTTCTTTACCAGACAACAACATGCTTTCCCTTCCGGTTATTCTTTTCGCTTCCTTGGCCTCGGCCGCCGTCTACGCACCTCCTCTCTCCGGTTACAACGGCACCTTTACCATTCTACCTGTCATGCCCACCGGCACCGGTATCATTCCCAGCGGTACCGTAGGTCTACCCATCGAAACCCTTGTCACCGCAACCGTGACCTACACAACCTGCTACACGACCATTACCACCAGTGTCTGCCCCAACCAACCCGGCCACTGTTCCTACACCAAAACCATGACCGCAACCTGTATCGGATCTCCCTGTGGATCTTCCACCATGACCCCTCCTATTCCAGTCGAGACTCCTCATTGCCCTGGTGGCGGTTACTGTCATCACTCGAAGCCCCCGGGACACTGTACTACTCCCGGATGCCCTCCTCCCCCTGGACATTGCACTACCCCCGGTTGCCCTCCTACTCCTCCTTCAACACTCACTACTGCTCCTCCAATGATGACTAGTTCACCTCCTCAGGAGGGACACTGCAATGGAGAACCTTGCAAGCCGAAGCCTACTCCTTGCAATGGAGAAGGATGCCCACCAGTAAAGCCTACTCCTTGCAATGGAGAAGGATGCCCACCAGGAAAACCCACCGTGACTCCTCCTGCTTGCAATGGAAATGGATGCCCACCAGGAAAGCCCACTGTGTCTCCTCCCCCTATGGCCTGTCCTAACGGTAACTGCACCACCAACAATATCCCTCCTCTTGAGACTTTCACAGGTGCGGCTTCTGGCGTTTTTGTGGCTGGACACGGAGTGGTTGCTGCGGTTGTTGCTGGGTTGATTGCGTTTGCTTTGTAGATGGTGGTTTAATGTTTAGTTGATTGAATAGGAGATGCTGGGGGCTGTAGGGAGATGTAATTTATTGAGTTAATAGTTAGTAATACAGGAAAATAAAAGAGATTTTTATGTTCCTTTATCATCTGGGGTTATTTATCAATGCTAATGGACTGCTTGATACGTCACATCACAATACGTCGTCCTGTTATTTTGTCAATAGTGATATTGGCATACACTTTAGTCGTCGTATTCACACGATATCACCTAGCTTCACCCTGGGCCCCAATTCCCGACAAAGTGGACATATTGAAAACCGTGATGAGATTGATATGATATACTATACAAGTTTATTCTAACATCTCAACAAACTGACATATATGATATACCTCGAAGAAATCCAACAGAAACAAAAACAAAAGCATTTCCAAAGAGCGCGAGCTCAAAAAATCCGTGTATCTAACGTTAACCACTGACCCATCCCCACCAGGAAGAAAAAGAAAAATATCAACGCCCAAACACCAATCCTCCAGTTACGTATTCTTTCATGCAATAGTCTCAATCTTTGCCTGTCCATCAATATCGGTATCATAGCGAATCCAGTTCTTGTCGCTCAACAACCTTTTCCACCGACGTCCAGAGCCACGAGACAATACAAAGCTGAGTTTCGCGCAGTGACCCTCCTCAACAACCTTCTCCTCCACCACAGTCTTGATGCTAGTCTGTACCATAACCTCAATGCTTCCCTTTCGGGGCATCATGTCAATCGGCTTCAATTCGTCGTTTGAGGGACTTGGTGGGAATTCAGTTGGCACGGTCGCGGCATCGCTTCCCTTGATCGTCGTAATAATGCTGCTCTCCTTGATCGCGGTGAACCTCCATCTGCCGAAAGCCCAGTTCAAAACCCACTTGTTGCCAACAGGTGGCGTAGTAGGTGTCTCTGCGTTGACCGGAGTGTCGGGGTGCATCGGTGGGGGAACACGGAATCTCATAATTCCCTTAATTCTGTAGACCTCATCCTTTGGTGCGGTATCTAGTAGCTGCTTGAGAGCGATGGGATCCACATAACCCTCCGGCGAAGCAGGTAAAGTAAGACTCAACACATCAACTTCGGAAGAATGAGTGTGATCGTGTTCCTCATGAATTCCTTCACCGGAGAATTCTCGAGCCAAACTCGAATCAATTCCAAAAATAACATCCTTATCAACTGAACCATCTGCTGCGGCTCTCATATACGGAGTCTCCGTCCAAATAGAACCAATTCTGTCAAGAACTCTATTTTCGCGATCTTCACCGGCAGCCTCCCATTTGTTGAGGATAATAAGGTCGGTGAACTTTGCCTGCGCCTGCGCGGCAAAGCTGGTATCGGCGTAGTTGGTATCAGCGTAATCAAGGAAATTCTCGACATCGATAACTTGGACGACTCCGTCAAGAGTAAAGATTCCTCCGTTTTCGCGCGAAATCTCCTTGACTCTCTAAATGTAGTGACAGGTGTTAGTGGGATTTAGAAACAGCGGCGGCGGCGGCGGAAAGTAACGAGATGAAGAACTCTAAAGTAGTGCCGGGGATGTGCGAGCGCGAAGGGGAAATCACGAACCATCACCAGAGTTGCGGGAAAGGCAGAGCCAGATGATTCAATTACTATCCGTGTGGGTTTGTAGGTTTCCTTAAGCTCAAGGAGGGCGTCTGCAACCTGGCCAACAAGGTTACAGCAGATGCTGAAAGGTGTTAGCAATTGAGTGGAACTGTAGGTTGCGAAATTGCGAAATTCGATGTTGGGAATCCGCGATTCGCAATCTCGCGATGTATGACACGGTGGAAGTAACTCACCATCCATTCATCTCAGCCACTCCAGTAATTGAGCTTGCTGCCGCCAACTGCGAGTCTACCGCAACATCGCCAAATTCGTTTTTGAGAAGACAAAGCTTGTAGCCGGCGGGGAGCTGACGGAGAAGCGATAGAAGGAGTGTAGTCTTTCCGGATCCGAGGAATCCAGTGAGGATGGTGATAGGAATTGGAGCAAAGGCGTTGGCGTTCGACATGATTGGTTTCCTTTTTCTTGTTTCTTTTTGAGCGAGTGTCTTAAGCGATGAGATGAGCGATGAGATGAGGCTGCGAAAAGCGCGAAGAGGCGAAAGGCGAAAGGCGAAAGGCGAAAGCGGAGAGCGGGGAAGACGGGAAGAACAGCGGCGGCCAACGAAAGACAGCAACAACAGCAACGTTCAGCAACAGATGGATCACAAAGAGAAATTCGAAACAAAATTCCCACCGGCACAACTCACCCCCCTCATATATAAATGCTACTCAAACTCAGATAAGAATTCATCATCAGAGAAAGGGCTGGCACTTGCAGCATGCAGCAGTCGCCAGATGCACGAACCAAATTCAGAAACCAACCCAACTGCCAACTGAGCAGCAAGCCAATTCAGGACAGGACCGCCCAGAGAGACGATGGCCCAAGCGCTGGGCAGTCTAGCAAGGATGAGTCAGCTGGGTATGATAACAATAGCGTATAGGATCCCCACGGACTAGTTCAAGAGGATTCCTCAAGCTGGGTCCGACAGTAGTTTTAGAAGCTTAATTTCATCCGTTTCCTTGAAATTGAGCACTCTAGATGCCAGCCGTCTGCCATTCTGACATTCACAGCCACCACGCCCCAGAGACATACGTTCCCGCTCGTTGGGTTTTTCTTTGAAATGAGTGGATTTGATTCTAGATTGGCATAGTTGAGGAGAAAATATGCACGTAGGACACCGACGGAGAAAAAGGGTATAATACGCCTGAGTAAGAATGAAGCTTGGATGTTGGCATATCAGACATTTTATTATTCCTCGGATCCATACCCGATACTATACCTCCAGCACATGCAGACCATACTAGAGTCCACATCAAAGCCAGGTCGAAACCAGGCACAAAATCCGGGGTACTGTAACGAGCTATGAGGTCAGTTAGGCGAGATCAAGATGAAATTTACACCAGAGCTATGGTGCCCATAACTCTAGGCAAGAACTATTTTTTTGAATTCAATATTGACGTACACTACGTCTATATTTGTTATCGCACAAGAGTTTCTCGTTTGAAGACTGAAAGCTGAACAATTAAGGCACAATCACCGTTCATGATACTTCCTCCGGAGTGTATCAGACAATCCCAGACACGGCACCTGAGGAATTCCTCAGGCCTATCGCCGATGAAGTAAATTCAGTGTACTAAAGCAGCAGAGCACCTTCCTCCTATGTACTCTCATCTTCCCACGAAAGAAACCATGTCATCGTTCGGTAAATGAAGAAAATGATATATTGTATGTAGGTTCATCTACAAAATTCCCAATCTCCCGGTTTGCAAATCATAGCGCGAAAACTGTAGATTGTATCCGACCCGATTCTCGCACCAGCTGAATTTACTTTCAGTTAACCCAATTCTTACGCCACTATGATGTTCAAAATTATCACAACATCTCGCCTGGTGATGAATCTCTAAGAAACCGGCACCATGGGAATGGAATTATATCCGAGTGTATAATGATCACCATACGAGATGTCAACGACACTTCCCCTTTCCTTGAGATCGAGAAAAAAAAATAATGAAATTGCATGTCTCTCATTTTGCCTCTTCATCGTGCATTGTCCATCGGTATCAACAGCAATAAATCTGAGTGAACGCCTCAGCGGTAGACGCCCTACTTTATTCTCGTATCGGTGTTGTCTTTCTACAACAGAGACAAAAGGCTTTCCAACGAGGCGAGATGCACTCTATGCACGATAATAACGTTCATTGGGCACTGCAGGTACCCGCATATGAAAACGACGATCTTTTGGGCTGCCAGCGTGGGGTGACCATGGGGGCTAATATGAGATATGATATCGGTACATATCTTTCGCCGGATATATGACGAGCAGTACATCGTACGGTAATTTTTGCAATTCGTGGGGTTGTTTTGATGTTAACCGTGCCGTGGGATAGTATGGGATGAAGATAGAAGCGAAAAGCGAACTGAGAGCCATCTTGAAAACGAAGCCGGATTTGTCCAACATGCTTGTACCAGAGTAGCGAAATTGAGTAAATGATCGTCAATTAGACAGATACTAACGCTTGCGGTCGATCATTTTCTTTCAGTTAAAAAATCGAATCATCGGGAGTACTCGTACATAGGGAACTTAACTTGTGTTGCGAAATACCCGGACGGAGACTCCTATGCCGGTGGAGATCGGCACCACGGGCCGTCGTGTGAAACTTTTGAGCCTTGTTCACCGGTTGCGGGGTAGAAATAGAGCAGCTGAGTTTTGAATAGCAAAAATGGCTCTTTGACCAACTACATAAGTACTTAAAGCTCGGATGATAAGCTGGCCCTGAAAGAATTCCATGGATGAAAGGACAAGTTCAACAAAGTCGGGATGTAGAGTATAAATAATAAACAAAAGGAAACATATTCTGCTGTAAACAGCTCTCGAAGTCTTGAAGTCTCACCGCGCTTCTGGCGTCTCTTATATGCCTCGGCCAAAAAACCCAACTTCACGAACCTGAAAGTTGGACCTTCCCCTCCAAAAACCGCCCGCTAGCCTTGCGTCGGAAGCACTTCTAGCCGATCGGAAAGGCGTCCAAAGACGGATGATCGGCACGGCGTTTAAGAAGTGGCGACAAAAACGCCCCGGTAAGATGTGATGGACTATTCCAAAATCATTAGGAACAACTTGTCAAGAACGGGTCAAGAGCTTCACCAACAGTGCATAGCGGAGTTTGGACAGCGCGCAGAGCTTCAAACATGGACTTTCCATTCGTTAATTATGCGCCATTGACTTAAAGCTTTGAGTAAGTACCGACAATACTCAACTAAAACCCCCTCGTCGCTTCGTCCTTATCTATTTTATATACATGTATAAACATATATCCATTGACTTCTATGCATCAGATGGTCCCCCACATACTCTGGTAAAAATCCCTGGTAATTCATTGTTAGCCGGAATTTAGGATGCGAAGCATCGGTTTTCAAAGCACTCTACATTTATATCCTACCGGGTAAGATCGTCCATTAATATATTAAACGCGCAGCTCTCTTCGCCGTTCAAATTCCGCTGGATAAACTCGATATGAATTGATGAGATTGCTATGGAACTTTCGATGCATGGAAGAACATCATATGTGCTACATGAACGACGATCGAAGCAAGGAAACCGATGAGGAGAAATAATCAATTAGGCAGTTCAAAGTATTAGTTACACTACATGATTGTGAAGATGTGGTGCGCATCAATCAATGAGTGCAGACTTCTGCATATGCAGGTAAAGAAACGTTTGAAGAGTTTTTCCATAGCCTGTAGGGAGAAGAAGCACAGGGGAAAAGAAAATTCGTCATCATTTGTATGCAAAATCATTCATATCTCATCAGTTCATATCGTATCTTCATCAGAATCATAATCGTAAAATCATATGTAAGAAAGGAAATCCAACGCCAAGCCATGTATCAACTTGAGAAAATCCACCGACCATAACCCGCCCAGACAAAAGAAATTGAATATAGAGAATAGAAAAGATCAAATCCACGAAGCTATGCACCGCTTTCCGAGCGTAAAGTGAGTGAAACCCCCCCCCCCCCCCCCCCCCTGAGTAATCATGAAATAAAACACCGAAACTCCGCTATCCGATCCGAAAAAGAATATTTTTCCAGTCTAAAGAAATCCGAGTGTAGGCAGGTATACAAGTGTAAAGAGAGGGTAAAAATTGTAACTTTTCATAAAGTGAGCGTAAAGAAATCAGATAATTGTTGAGCAGAGCAGTCCTGGCGGTTCCATAATCAGTATGGCAGAAGTCCGAGGTCCAAAGAATAATGGCAGTCCAATCCTTCGCCTGGCTTAGGCAATGGTAGCATATCCAGACGAGGGTCTCCGTTCTGACGATCGACAAGTAGAGTTACGTCTTAGCCCATCCATTTGTAATGAAGTAGTCTGCTTTCTTCTGGCATCCTCATGGAATTTCCTGCGGTTTTCCAAAGACTTAGTTTCGGTGTCGGCATACAATTTATTGGTTTCCGCAGCACCTTTATGGTCGCCGAGAATCCAGCAAAACTCATTCACCGCAGCGATGAAACCAAGCACCCTTCTATCTGGCTTCTTCTTCCTGGAGACATGAATATTGACATGTCTGATCTCGGACGCTCCTTCCATAATCGAGATGAGTTCATTGAGGCGATCATCTCGAACTGCGTTCCTTGGCACCTCCCGCCCTTCCACGAGGCTTTTGATGATGGTCACATACTCTGTCAACTCTCTATCATCTGGGCAAGTATGTTCTCTCATATACTTTTTTCTCGGAATCCGGAACTTGTAAAGCGCCAACCAACGGTAAGCAGTATGGCAAAAGATATTTCCCAACTGGGTAAAGATCCCTCGGTATTCCGTATCACTGAGGGTAAACAACGGATCTGAAATAGCCAGTGTATCCTCCTCTGGAGTATCAACTTGGTAATCATCCGGCATTCGTAGAACATAACATTCCTGTTTTGCTCCTCCTTTCCGGAACTTAGTTTGTGTAGTTTCAGCTCCGTTGACATTGTTGGCGTTGGAATTGGTTCGCCGCCTAGTACGATTATTATCTTGAGGCTGTGGTAAGGGTGCAGTGTTTCTTGATCCATTTTCGCGGTATGGGGCACGGGGGATACTGTCATCATTGCGGGGCTCCTCTACTTCCGGGTCCACGATTTCTGGTGACGGAAGAGAGGAGAATTCTGTATCGCCTAGCTTATGTTTCTCCTCAATTTCCTGGTCGTCTAAAATAGGAGATCTTGAGCTTGTCGAGGACCCTCCAGAGGAGTGCGAACTATTTCGGAACATTAGTTATGTTCGAGGAACAGCTGAGCGAGTGATATCTTACCTAGCCCTAGCTCTAATCTTGACTGGGGTTGGTGGCTCCCATGTATACATATACGCCGATCGAGTTGGGTTATGATAATAGTTGTTTTGATTTTGAAACTTCTGTTGCTGTTGTATGTAATGTTGTTGTTGCAAATCGAATCTGTAATAATAAATTGTCAGAACAGTCCGGGGGCTTTCATTATTTGACCTACCGTGTGTGATGGTTTTCATACTGGTTTGGTGGAGATATCTGAGGAATATCGTTGAAGTTATATTGGGCAGCTGAATTCCCGTAATGCGCATGACCTTGTGTGTGTCCATAAGGAGCCCTGTAACATCCTCTAGTAACCTGCGGCGGCATCGGAATATGTCTGGGTTGATGCATTGGCTGTTCCATCCTTGGCAGATCTTCTTTGTGTATCCAGTAGGTTTATGGCAGATAATCCAATGACTTCGGGCAGTATCCTTTGGCACTATGTGTTTGAAATCCTTTTATTGGCTCTCCTGGCTGTTGATCCGGGGCTGCGGCAGAAATTCCTGGCTTATGCTTCTTGAAAGGCTTGAAAATCCGGGGTAATGTTTGGCAGCGGCACGTGTCTAAGGCGTGAGTGATAAGGTGATCCCGATGTAAATCAAACAAGGTATCCAAATGCTTTCAAGCAACTTATCAACCTTATTCAAGTGAACCGATTTTGATGACAATGGAAACTGTGGTTCTGAATGAGCCGGTAGTATCTTATAAATGTTCCTCGCAGCCGTAAGAGCAGAATTCAATATCTAGTGATAGATGCGTAAGAATGAGGAAACAGTAGCGATATGAGAAGACTATATACTTGACTTCGCGAAAAGGTTGGGAGAAGATTTTCATACCAAGGACTGGGGTTGGGAGAATGATGAGTTGGCCGATCTTAATGGTGGGGAACTTTTCTCAGTGCCAGTGTCAGAAAACTTGTGTGTGGCTGTGTAAGTGTTACCGAACTGGTTTCTGATTCCCTTTGTCTGTGGAGGAATACAGAATTGTAATCGACTCTGTCCTTCAGTGCCGTTTATATTCCGTTTCTCGTTGATGCAAAAAGGGCCATAAGGAGGGGCATATTGATACCCCGCTTTCTCCGAGAGATCTTCCTCTGATGACAGTTGTTAATTCGGAACTTTTGGTGAGAGAAGGCTGCCCAATGAGTGGTAATACCTTGTGTTACGTCTAATTACTAGTCGTACACACATCTAGAACTGCCGCCCGCTCGGTTGTCGTCCGTGATGTAGTTACAGCTTTCTTTTTCTCATTGGATTCTACACCTTCGGACGTTATATTCTCAGCTACGCGCGGAAACCATTTGGAGTGGACTCTAGTTACCGGTATGCCGATGATAGTCGAGTTATGGACATGAACACAAATCGGAGACCGCAAAGCCCTGGGTTACGAGAATCATTTCTTCCCATGACCATAACACAACCAAGGATCTTCCTGCAGAAGACGAGCATATACCGTCATTCCACCTTGGACCCTGGGTAAGAGTGAAACTTGTCCTTGCTATCTCTTAATTTTCGATGGACAAGCAGAAGCGGTAGAGGAAAAAGTACGAATAGCTATCTCAACGAAAGATCCAATAAATTTCTGTTAATTACCACGGCAACAAAGTGGTGTGGAGCTCACTTCTCAGTGTGGGAGTCTTTTGCCGCTCCAGAGTCCATGCCAACACATGAGACCTGGTTTTCCTGCTGCATCCCTGTGCCAATATCTTACCCGGCGATAATATGGAGAGCTGCGGAAAACAGCGGGTACGGGAGGTCGCGAGCGGGTCGATTTTGGTGGCGACGGGCGACGCGGCTTGGGGACGTGAGGGGTGAGCATGACATCGACGTTTTTTTCATCAAGCCCGACCGTGGACTGCGTAACGCGCATCCAATGTAGCGTAGGCTCATCGCTTGACAGCTCACTCCTCAAGATTCGTTGGTCAATCAGCATCGAGGACGGTGTACTATGACGTTGTTCTCGTGCTGCTGTCTCGCGGATTTTGCTGCGAATTTTGGGAACACCTGCATTAGAGGTGCTTTTCTGCAACGGCAGCAACCGCAGCACTGGAGATGTCCTATAGTTCCAGAAATTTCAATTTCCGACTGCGAGATACTAGCTGCGATGTCGAACTTAATACGCGCTATGACGATGTTACAATGCTTTGTCGGTTCCGCATTCCAATTATTTTCCATCACGATGGACATGTGGGGATGGGGGCTATGAAATGCAGGGTGATTCCATGGGAAAGAGAAGGTAGATACGTGCCGGCCAGCTTCTTTCTTCAGCTGAGATGCACTCGAATTCGATGAGAGATCTGGATTCCCAGAACTCTGCAGTTGAGTTGGCTATTGGAGTAACATGCGGTGCGTATCACACCGCTTCTTTATTGATGACTCGATTTTTCTTATGTATGAAAATCATTCCATAATTGGTCATTGACGATGAGTCTGGTGTTGACGAAAAGTTAATCTACAACGCGTGGATGGATAGCGGAGTGCGACGTCGTGAAGCATCTCATAAGGGTCTTGGGTTTCTCTAGCGGGTTCGCCCCCATCGTCCGTAACTTCACTCGTCGAGTAAATGATACACACAGTTCACACGATCGTCGCCGAATAAGGATTCGCAGTTCGCAAGATCATTATCGAATAAAGATTCAATAATCACACCGGCGCTACATCGGCAATGCCGCCAGACGACCGAAATCACCCGACAAGGCAGGCTCTGGATCATCGGCGTTCCCAAAAGCAACTTGCGAATCTGTTTTGAGTGGGCAATTTGGTCGAATTACATGGATTCCCTATCTTTTGAAAATGACGTCATGACATCATGCTGACATAGGAATCGTCCAAACAAAAAAACTGTAGAGAGTTATAGACGTGCACGCCGTAAACGAATCGAGCGGCTTAATTGATCTCCAAGTTTTCAATTTGTCGAAGATTAGACGCTCCGGAATTGTCACTTCGTTCCGGCCGCCGTACGGTTGACACTACGTTCAATGCGTGCCCCAGCTGCGTCTACATGTATCGTGTAGGACGGGTGGGGATGATTATCAACTCAGTTATTGTCATTATTATCAACACGAACCCTGCCACGGGAGTTTCGTTTGCATTACTGTGCTTGCAGAAGACCTCGCAAGCTGATAACGGGTAAAAGCTAGGAATTTTTTTTAGAGAAGGCATCCAGTCGAAGATATCCACAATTTTACAAGTTCGTCAATTAGAGGTTTTTGACGGTTGCAGCGCTGTAAAGAATTTACTTGAAGGAATTCGCGGAATACTTATGAGTTGGCACGGCAGACTGGGCGGAATACTCGGACGATGATATGGATTTCCCTAAACTGGCATTGATTCACAAAGAGCCTCCAATATATACATCACCTTCTGCAGACAAATTTTCATTAAGAACAGTCAGCGAACATTAGAGATGGTTGTCAACAAGGCTTTGTTCGCAATCGCGTTTGGCGCCAGGTGGAAGCTTTGGTATGGAGATCTCGGCAACGTCAGATATCTGATACCATTAGACCGACTATCCATCAACATCCCTCGATGAATCTCCGTAAAACAGAACGTCCAATCGTTCATGTGATTTTTTATATGGCTCTTTTTTTTTAATTTTTAGAGTTGTTGAGATTCGAAGAATATTGGGTTAGGGGTTCTATTTCAATTCAGGGGCCACTCCTCGATTGAAAACTCGGTGTCACAAAGTACCGCCCAGAGGGCGCTTCGGTCTTTGATCGCATCGGCTGTTCCTGAAGCTCGTTTCCTGCGTCCTTTACACGATTTTCAGAGATAAGCATGGGGGCACGGGGAAGGGAGCACCGACAAAAGCTACTGTGGCACCAGCCAGAATTCGGTGGCTAATGTGGCGCCTATGGACATGTAGCGCTTGACGCAGCAGTAGCCGTTCGACGGCGTACTATTTCGGGCATAGCCAGCGATCAAAAAACCTGTCGTCACCACGTACCCGCCCAGATGGAAAAACACTTCACCTTGGCGCGTTCTAACCGCCAACTTTTCGCTTAATTTTCCTATTTGGGAAATTCTACAGAAACATCACGGCTTCAAGCCCCCCCCTATCCGCGGCCCTGGCTCTCCACCAGCCCGCAGGCATGCTCCGCTTTGGGGAGACGTCCTCTCTCCAGCGGCATGCCCCGAGTCCCTCCACTCCGAAACCCAGCGGCCAACCAGAAGACGACATGTTTGGCACCGCCCGCTCCGTCCCTCATGGTACCCCCCACTCCGATGGCCATCAGAGGCTCTTCCGCAGCACACGCTCGCCTCCAACAGGCAGTTGGAAAACGAGCCCAAGCCACCCAGCCCTTCGAGGAGGAAGGCCCTGCGTTTGAGAAACGCGAGAAACGCGGAGACGACGCGCCCACGGTCGTGTCTGTCATTAACCCTGAGTACATCCTCAGCCTTGGTAAGAGGCTGGATGCCCTGGACAAACGCGTCCCCGCCCTGGAGGAAGAGGTCACGCGCCTCCGCACAGTCAATCGTGAGCTTCGCGACCGCCTTAACGAGGCTCTTGCCAGACCCGCCCCGCCCGCCCCCAGGCCGTCCCGCTCCACCGCGCAAACCACCGCCGCTCCACCCCGTCCTCCCGTTCCGATAGCCACCCAGCCGACCATCGCACAGGTCGCCGCTGCCAACGCGAGCCTCCCCGCCCCCACGCCTGCCCTTACCACCCCGTGGGCCACTCACCAGTCACGTCACGCGAAGAAGGTCCAACAACGCGCTGGTAGCCTTCACGCCCCTGCCACAAACCTCCCGTCTGAGGTCCGTCGTATCGTCTTCGTTCGTGACCCCGCCAGCGCAAACTGCTCCCAGCCCCTGGACGCGTACACGGCAGCCATTAACAACTGCTTGTGGTACAAGAACGCGCCTCAATTCCACCGCGTTCTGAAGGTGTCCCGCAACGCAAAGGGTACCCTGACGGCCACCACCGTCCCAGGGGTTGACGCAGCAACGCTTTTACGTTTGTATCGTAACGAAATCATCAACGCCGTTAGGGAAGTAGACTCCGGGGTTACTGACGTCGAGGAGCTAGACCGTTGGGTAGCCCTCAAGGTGCACAGCGTGCCGCTCGCGCGTTTCCTGGGAGAAGGTTCCCACGGAGTGCAAAAACTCCAGGTGGAAATACAAGCAAACCATGAAAACGTAGAAGTACTACCTAACGTTCGTTGGTTGGGTAAGGTTGAAGAAATTCGTGAGCGCTTCGTTCGCGGTGCCACCCAAAGTTCATCCGCCGTAGTTTTCGTGAGGAGCTCCGCTTCCGCCCGCCTGCTAATCACCAAAGGAGTCTTGCTGGGCAGTCGCCGTCACCGGGCAGAGCTCTATGTCTTCGAGGGCCCCGACAGTCAGTGCTCAGGATGCCTAAAATGGGGCCACATCCGCGAGCGCTGCTCCACGCCTGATGTGTTCCGGTGCGCCTTCTGCGCCCTCAGCCACCCCACCGCGAAGCACCCCGCGTGCTCATTCGCAGGCTGTAGCAAGCCCATGGGCTCAGCGTGCCCCCATTCTCTCCCGGTACCTAAGTGTGCTAATTGCGGGGAAGAACACTTCGCAACAGCTCGAACCTGCCCTGATCGCCTCGCCGCCATAGCGGCCGCCCGTCTCGCCCGTTCGTCCCGATTGAACCCTGTCACCGCTGCCGCCCCCACCTCGCGTGTAGCCCCCGCTCCGACCCCCTCCTCCCCTCCGTCCCCCTCCCCCCAGACTCAAGACCCCAGCCCCTCCACCGCCCTGGTGGTTGTGAACCCCTTCGCTGTCCTCATGGACACCGATTCCGAAGTCGCCTCCTCCGCGGGGTTGACCGATGCCGTTGCGCCCACAGAACCTGAATTATGAGTACAATTCAGGTTCTACAGTTGAACTGTCGCAAGAGCGGTGAGGTTCTTACGGCGATCATGGAGAGCGGGAAAGAGTTGGGTGCGGACGTCGTGCTGGTGCAGGAGCCGCCGACGTTCCAAGGGTGGAGACACCCGGCGTACGACTTTTTCTGGGGAGGTAGAGTGATGGCGGCGGTACGTAAAGACTCAGCGTGGACGTTGAGACCTAGGGAGGATCTCGCAGTGGGAAGCGACGGGGACGTGCAGGTTTTGGACGTAATGTGTCGAGGACACAGGCAGCTCAGGATGGTGAATGTCTACGACGCTCCTCGTAACTCGGACGGAGCTCGACCAGCTAGAGACGTCAGCTGGGATCGTATCATCACCTCGGGAACGGTACTGGCGGGCGACTTCAATGCCCATAGCCAGCGGTGGAACCCCCGGTGCGACGCACCGCTCCACCACGCCTTCCTAGAGTCCCTGATGGATTCCCACAACCTTCATTATGTAGGTGACGGTCTCGAAACTCACCAGCAAACAGGCCAGCTGCGGTACAGCGTCATCGACTTGGTACTCGGGACGGAGGAGATTGCGACGGCGGTGCGTGCCACAAGATTGGACGATCCGGAACATGCTACCACGTCCGACCACGCTGCGTTGACGTGGAAAGTCTCGACGGTGATGGCTCCGGCGGACTTTGAAGTCCCAACGAGGGGGTGGGCTGTCAAGGAATTGTTGGAGGATGAGGTCGGAGCGGTCTCTGCGGCGTTAGATTGGCGCCATCGAAGCGAACGCAGACCGCTCCTCACGGACCTCAGCACGGAGGAGGAAGTGGAAGATGAGGTAGTTTGGGTGCGGGAGGAACTGACATCTTTGTTGGAGGAACGAGCAAGGAAAATCCGGCTCACCGCACGGTCGAAGCGGTGGTGGTGTGCGGAGATTCGTGAGGCTCGTACGGAGTATGGGAGGACCCGAAGAGCGGTCAAGGAAGGGCGCGCGACGGTGGAAGAAGAGCACCAACTGCGCAACGCATATCATTCGCTACAGAGACAGAAAAAGCGTAGGTGCTGGGGGGACTTCCTGTCGACAGCCAACGGGGACGCTGTCTGGGCAGCACTGAGGATGACTAAACCGCGGGCAGCGACGGCGGTAGGTCCGCTCGAGAATGAAGAAGGGCAACGAGCGGAGGACGATCAGGATAAACGTAGGATGCTCGCGGAAGTGTCCTTCCCCCCCCCTAACCCCTTCTCGGAGTTACCACTCCCCCCGGGGCCGCCCGGAACCCTGTGGCAGTCAGTCTCGCTACAATCCGTTTCCTCCGCTTTGTCCAGACAGAGCAACAAGAAGGCCCCAGGCGCCGATGCGCTGGGTGTCCCCATCATCAAAGCCCTGCTTTCGTGGGATCCGGACCGGGTTGTTGCGGTGGTGAAGCATTGCATACGCCTGGGGTATCACCCCCGCGACTGGAAGATCGCAAAGGGGGTATGCATCCCGAAGCCGGGAAAGCCGAGCTACTCACGTGCAAAAAGCTTTCGAATCATCTCCTTGCTCAGCTGCGTTGGCAAGCTGGTTGAAAAAGTGGTAGCGGTGCTGCTCGCACAAGAAGCTGAGCGCACGGGGATCCTACATGACGGGCAGTTTGGGGGGAGGACGAACAGGTCGGCAGCGGACGCGGCGGCGGTTTTGGTAGGATTCGTCGAGGCTGCTTGGGAGGAAAAGGCTTTAGCAGGCGCTCTCCTGATGGACGTAAAAGGCGCGTTTCCTACCGTCAACAGCGTGTGCTTAACCAATAAGCTGCGTAGAGCAACCTTCGACGAAGGTCTTGTTCGCTGGGTGACGAGCTTCATGAGAAGTAGGCGAGTCGAGATCTTTCTCGCAGGGGAGGCTGGTGAGCCGATAGACACAGACACTGGGTTGCCCCAAGGCTCCCCCGTGTCCCCGATATTGTTTCTGCTGTACATAGCAGATCTGGCGAAGTTGGTGGAAGCGGAGGTCGGAGGAACGCTGGGACTTTCCTTCGTCGATGACGTCACGTGGCTCGTGAAAGGCGCGTCAGCGACTGACGTCACCACCAAGTTAGATCGATGCGCGTCCCTCTGCCTCGCGTGGGGTGAAGCGAACGCGGTAGTGTTCGAATCCGAAAAGACAGAAGCAATCCTTTTCTCCCGCAGACGCTCTCCCCCGAACCCCGACTCCCTCACAGTGACGGTGGGAACCCACTCCATTCGGTATTCCGAAACCGCTGTTCGGTGGCTAGGTTACTGGCTGGACGCAAAACTCACCTTTAACCAGCATCGCCAGAAATGGCTCTCCCGAGCCTCGCAACAACAAGCACAGATTGCACGCTTGTGCAAGAAATACGGGCTCCCCGCAGGCAGCACCGCTAATCTTCAACAAGCGGTGGTGCAATCTGTTGCTACCTACGGCATAGAAATTAACGCCGTCCGCCGACTCCCCTCCCGAGACGCTGGGCACCTATCCCGCCTCCAACTCGTTCTCAACAAGCAGGCACGGGCCATCACCGGCTGCTTCCGCACAACCCCGCTCGGCTTTCTGGCAGCAGAGAGCGCGACGCGACCGGCAGAATCCCTCGTGCGCGGACGGGAAGCCCGCTTCAGAGCGCGACTTCTTACCCGCCCAGCCCCCCCCGGATCCAGCTCCCCGTCTCCGACCGCCGACATCGTCAGACAACTAACTCAGCGCGCCACGACTCGCTCGGGCTTCCATCACGTCGAGAGGGTCTTCCCCCCTCTCCCCCAACAGTTCCCCGGTACCGTCGTCATAGCATCGAGGGACGAAGCAACCGAGTGCGCGTTGCAATGGAGAAACCTTGGATCCGCCTGCGCTTGGACCGACGGGTCTCGTATAGAAGATGTCGCTGGTTCAGGCTTCGTTCGTTACGTGAGAGGCATCCTCACCCCCTCCTCCTTCTGCGTGGGACGTCATGCAGAAGTATACGACGCCGAGCTCCATGCCATGCTGATGGCCCTGCGTGATTACTGGGATAATTACCATTACTCAGTAACCCGCCCCCCCCCGCTCCTCACTATTTTCTCCGATGCACAAGCTGCGCTGCAGCGCCTGCTCTCCGACGTACCTGGCCCGGGCCAGATCTTGCAGCGCCTGATCGCGACGGAGGTCGCAAAACTCCGCGCCTTCACCGGCATCGAGGTGGTCTTCCGGTGGGTACCCGGACACAGCGACATCCTCGAAAACGAAGCTGCGGACGCAGCAGCAAAACACGGTACAAGCCATCGTTGTTTGGCCCCCCCCCTCCGAGGGTGTGCAAACCCCGTCTGCTCTCCCCTCCCTTGGACGTCGCTGGCGCACGTCAACCGCGCAGTGACGGAGATCCCCAAAGCGATCGCATCGAAGTGGGTACGCCAGCGTACCGACCTTCACGCAGCTTACCGCCCACGAAAGAAGTGGGGCATCCGAGACGGCCTGAAGACCGTGCCGAAACACCGGGCTGCGGTGTTCTACCAGCTTGCCTCCGGTCACGCGCTGATAGGCACCCACCTGGTGCGCATAAAGAAAAAAGACTCCGATCGCTGTTGGTGGTGCGATTCCGGAGAACGCCAAACGCGAGGTCACCTGTTTGGTGCCTGTGATCGCTGGCAGCGTGAGTACGCGGTACTCACTCAAGAGGTGGAAAAAATAACTGGAAAGCCGCGGCGACGGCGGGGAAGGCTAAAGGCGGTGGAGATTTTTTCGGACGATCGGCTTACCAAAGCGATCTTGGAATTCCTAGCAGCCACGGAGGTGGGTAGGCGCTATGTGGAATGAGAATGGCACGGGTGGGTGAGGCCAAATTGGGAGGATACGGGGAATGAGGTGATAAGGGATGCGGGGATTTTCCTTTTTTTCTTTTTCGTTGGGTTAAGACGCGTATCTTTGGTTTCCTCTGTTTTTCTCGCGATGTGTTAGAGCAGTCCGCTTCTAAGCGACTTTGTCTCCTTTTCTTTTCATTTTCTTTTCTTTCTTTTCTTTTTTCTGGGGGTGCACGGTTTGACTGAGTGTTTTCTCTTTTCTTTTTATTTTCTCTTTTTTATTTTTTATTTTTTATTTTTTTATTTTTTTTTTTATTTTTTTTTATTTTTTTTATTTTTTTTTTATTTTTTTTACTTCGGGGGTGTGTAACGGGGGTAGGAGATAGGGGCGCCTCACTAGGTGGTCTTGGCCACGAGGACGGGATACCAGGATTTCTTTCTTCCTGCATAGGCCTTTCAGGCCTCGAACAGTGTATGATACAAAACAAAACAAAAACCCGCCCAGATGGGGCACGAGGAGTCGGTTTCGAGTTTGCACTGTCGTGAACGTGTTTCGGGTATTCCGACTTTAGGATTAGAGTTTTCCAAAAATGATTGGCAAAACACGAATTGTCGTGAACTTGTCCGAAGTGTATAAAGACTATCCAAAGACCTCCCCTAAGTTCTTCTTTTCACCAGCAGACAAAAGATCCGGTTCGAAACAGAGTTTCACCTTAGCAACTTTCCTACTTTCCTCTTTTTTTCCTTGTTTCCTTTGGGTTGCATTTTTTGGGTTTTCATTCCATTTCAGATTTCTTTCTTGAACAATTTTGATTAAGGTATACACGGGATTCAATTCATTGTGTGGGAGTAATTCTAACTTTGTTTGTTAGGGCTGTGCCTTTACTTTCACCAAACTTTCATCTTCAACAATCAATTCGGCTTTTCAAACACCGAACCATTTGACACGACCTTCATCGATATTTTTGTTTCACCAGAACTTTTTCGACTTTTTCAAACTTTTCCAGATTTCTCCAGCCTTTTTCAGCTTTTTCAACTTTACGGAACATTTTCAAACAAAATCACCATGCACGCCTCCACTGTTCCCACCATTACTCTCTCTCCCTACCACGACTTAACCATCCACCCCGGCACTCCCTCCACTCGCATTCCCATCTCTCCAGAATCTCGTCTTCCTCCCACCTCTCACCCCCGCTCCCACGGATCCCCCACCTCCCATCCCCGCACAGTTTTCATCACCAACGAACCCCGTGCCGTCGACGACCTCTCCCCTAGTCTCAACTCCTACAAAATTACCAACAGCCCCGGTAGCCACCGCGGCCACAGCCGTTCCTCTTCCTACTCCTCATCCCGTGGAAGCTCCGGATACCATTCGGATCGTTCTGATCGCTCCTTGTCACCTCCTAGCTATGGACGTTCTATCTCTCCCTGTAGTAACTCCTCAAGAAGCTCTTCGGTCCACTCTGCTCATTCCGTTGCTTCCGCTTCTTCTTCTAAGAGTGTGAGATTTGTGGAGACCCCGAACTATGTACCTTCTATGCCTACTGGAAGAGATCAGGAAAGAGTTAAGGGTGTCGAGTATGTCAGCTCCCGAGGAATGGCATACCACAGAAGTGAGTTTTCTGAGGGTTGTAAGGGCATGATGAGGGATGAGGGATTGGTAGTTGAGAAGGTCCGTCGTGGAGATCGTGAGGGACGTCGTAGGGAGAGGGAGAGGGAGATGGAGAGATACTACTAGATGGTAGAGGGTTGGGATTAGGAAACTTCAATGATGCATGGTTACAAATTATTCAGGTTAATAAGGGATGCAATGGTTGATGATGATAATGATGATGATGAATTTCTTTTCTTTTCTCCTTGTTGTAGCTTTCTTTTGTTTGGAGTTTTTGGAGTTTAGTTATCAATTTACTTTCTTATCCTCTTGAGATCATTTCTTCGCTTTGATTAATGCCGTGAAGATTTCAAAATTCATGGAAACAAAATAGGAAATAGAATCAACGACGTATGCATATGTCAAGGCATCAATTAGAAGATCTCGGATCCTCAATTAGCTGCACATATGACGTCCATCACACATCCAGCCCTACGATCCCAATCTTAGCTCCCCCTGTGCATCTCAAAATTAAAGTTTTGTGCAGTTTAGCTATGTACATACAGGGAATCTCCGCATCCTGGGCACCAATTCTGTTCTCCGGTGGAGTCGTTGCGCGCGCGTATCTTTCCCTCGGCATGCTAATCTAGCCATTGTCACTCGTCAAAGATCGTCAAGGATCATTCTAAGTATATCATCTATATGTATCAACGGATATAAAGTCCACCCCGATTCCCCGTTTAAAAAATACCGGGACAAGGTTTGAAGGGGCGATATCAACTCTGTCGACGCATTCTATTGGATGGCTCGGTTGTTTGGCGAAAATAGTGATTAATATCATAAACGCAGCCGCCGTGCAGGGTTCTCCAGCGAAATTGAATCAGCATGGTATGTACCCAGGTATCCTTCGAGACATGAAGTGTTTGATATGGTTTATAGGGGTAATTTGGGGGGTTGATATATTTTGTTCGCGATCTTGCAGTGGCATGTGGTTGATGTAATAGGTAAGTGCTAATGGATCATGGATGCCTTCGTCGCTATAAAGACTAAGCTTATGCCCCCCCCCCCCCCCCCCCTTGTGACGATTATAAGTTTAGTACTGACTGCCTTTTTTGAAATTAAGGAGAAGGAAGCAATATAATATATTCTATTGGCTGCATCAGGGTTCGACAAAACGGCGGAAATAGACGCAAGCGCTGCGGAGTTTGAAAGAAATTGAACCGTACGACTCGATTCACTGGAGTATTTCCGACATGTTGAATTTCTGCAGGTACTTTTTGAAAGGTTAATATTAGCCTTGCTGACTTTTGTGCTCGCTACTTCAGCTCTTTCGTAAGAATGTCGGTCAATCCGGATCCGAATTTGGGAGTGAGGTGAACCCTGGACGCAGGGCCATAGTAGAAGCATTAACGTATACGGAAATAACTTATCCAGTGTCTTTATATTAATATCTTTGTTTTGCAAGTTTACTGATAAACATAGTCAATCGAACCATCACCTCCTTGCAGCAGCATCATGACCCCTCACTCCATTTTTAAAATCGAGTGCATTCTGATGAATCCGGTGCTCCACCTCCATGGCCAATGTCGATTTCTCTCCAGAACCTCAATAAATGTATACAGAGTTTTTCTTTATCTTCAACTATATTGCAAAATAATTATGGCAGCTATCATTGGAGCAGTATTTCATGTGCTGCGCCTGAATCGGGACGACGTCCAGTCTTTGTCCTGTGAACAACAAAGAGGACCAGAATTATACTTACACCATTTTTTGAATTTTTTAGACGCTGCCATGCGACTCAGCTGGTATCCAACTGCAAATTGCCATCAATATTCCGTACCGAAAATTAGATAAGTATCCGACAGATCACAACGCTTTGGAGGAAGGGAACCAAAGTATTACCAACCCGGGACCGGGTTGCCATCAGTGGTACCAAAGCCGTCCGTACAATTACCTTCCACCCGTTTTTGTTCTAAAATCGAACTGTGAGGCCCTTTAACAGCTTCTAAAGTTTGAAACCAGGGCAGCTAGTATGGTCTTCAATATTGCATTATTTGTATAAATTCTGTATGCCTCCATTCCATCGATATTGATATCTACTAATCAACCGAAGTGCATTAAGAACAATTCTATAATAATATAGAAATGCGGGCCCCGATGCCATGAAACTGAGCGACTACATTCTTCTCGGCCGTTTTGTGGGAGGTACATATGCCAGTCCGTTTGGTATGTGGCTCGGTCGCTTCGGCTTGTACTCGAGAGATGCCTTAAGTACGGCGCAACCAATATAATTCGGACATAGCAATACCATGCACAAAAGTCCCAAGGTAGCTAATTTTAACCATAGTTATGAAAAGATATTCGGTAATTCATAAAGGGCAGTGGTCTTGGCATTCGTCGTTGTGTGAGGACAAAAGGTCCGGCGCGGTTATGCAAGCAAAGCTCTCGACTTACCCTTGCCCTCGAGCACATACAAGAGGGGTAAGGGCTGAGTCAGCTGACCCGTCGGAGCTCCGCGGCATTAAGCGAGAATGAGGTGAGGTAAGAAGCATGGGCCTATCATTGGATCGGTACTGTGGCACCTGATGGACGCTAGATATCCGGAACAGCTACATATCAGTAATCGTCGAATTAAAGTTTTTTTCGTGCGACGTGAGGACAATGAATACTTGATGGATGTTTGAAGATCTTTATTCCGTCCCCGGGGAATCTAGAGTTGGCGATGGATTGACTTACTACTGGGCGTTATGAGCTACTATTGGAAAACTTCAAACTACAGTGATATCATGGATTTAAATGTATGTGCTTCTGGGTGCGGAAATGTGGAAGGTCGAGTATTTCGGTATCTATTATGAAAACGTCTAGCAGTATCGTACGGATCAAGAAATTTACATAAAGACCAATAGCCAGGGACATAATTGCTTATGGATAACTGACCCCAGGTTTTGGACACCTCTATACGCTATTTCTACACTTTCGTTTGCCGTGCGAGCACCAGATGTTGCCCAGGTGTAATTTTCTATGACTCCAACTCCGAGTGATTAGGTTAATGTCAACATCGCCGATAAGGTCATGTTGGACATGCCATATCTACGCGTATAGGTACATGATGAAGTTGATCTATGTATGAAACCGTCTAAGAAATTAAACACGACCCCACAGTTAGTCACAGCCAATTCTGCAGCTCCAGAGGACTTAGAGTATGCACACGGTGATAACATCGGAAGTCGGAGGTTAGTTACACCGGTCCGATATGTACAAGACAAGCTTTCATCTAGATGTGCAGTACCATGGATCCACATGGATCCTCCCCCACAATAAAACATCGGCGAGTGCTCCTCAATGACGCCGAGGCAGATCAGCGCTAGCGTTTAACATCTTCGAAGATAAGCTAAGGGCTTTGCAAGCTTCACACGGAATTCCGGTGTAGGTTCCTGACAATTCTTGAACTTGAGAGCTATCCGAAGCACCAATTATGAACATTACAAACTTGTACCTGATTAATCCTGATTTGCTCTGGCTCTGCAGTGGTGCTTTTGTCCGCCTTTGGCAAGCTGCTTCCTCAGAGTTTAATGGATTTTTGGCTGATCTTTGATTGGTTGTCAACCCCACCTTTGTTCTCGCGTCTGCATTTTGGGTGCACTGACCCGCGGACGCCATCGCCTCCAGATACAGTCGACTCGGTTTATAAGGGTACGCCGGGACCGAAGGGGTGTACCCTTATATGATGTATATTCTTACAGACCGAGAAGCTTGGCACGAGTGATTGGTCGAGATGCACAGAGCTGGGGTAGTGCGGAGGTAAGTGGAGTCCTAGCGCCACACAAATTGCAACAAATTGCACCATAGCCACATCACCAGCCGCCCCACTGTATAAGGGTACCATACAAATTTTCGGCATTTTCTTAAAGATATTCTAGTACACTGTGATACCCTTAATTCCCATACAAAAACCGTCGGGACCGCGGCTGGTACCCTTCTACAGTGGGTATTCTTATAGATAGTACCCTTATAAACCGAGTCGACTGTAAATCGATAACCAACCTTGTTTTTAATCTAAATTGCCCTTTGGCAATATCCAACCGGATATCACGGCAGCTTGCCCTGACTCTTTTTTTTTTCGAGCGATTCGTCCGTGAAACACTCTCGATTGCTGAGGTTCATTGCCGATTGACTCGAAGAAAAAAAATGGCTTTTTTGACTCTGCGTGATAGAATGTAGATTTGAATCGGGTCCTGTTCGTGAAAGCCGACAGGAAGATGCAAAATTCAAAGCTTTGGAGTATACTAATAAACCTTTGTTGCTGGTTTGGTTGTCTACTGTCGTTTCTTTAAATATGGTTAATTGAACATAACGTCACCATCTCCCATGATTGTTCAACTCCGGTTACCATACTTCAAACTCGACTAGCAGCTGTCTGCATCAAGCTTTCTTTTCAACGAATTTCTGGATTGGTAACAAATGCGCATGCTCATACAGCTAACGGGGCAACGAAGGAATTCCGTCGCGGCTTAGCAATAGCTGAAGAAGCAGTGCATTCCGCAGAAAGCCTGCTGTATCCATAATTCCGTTTTCTTTTTTTTTTTTACTTTTCTCTCACATATTTCCTCTGAGGATCCCCACCCAAGGAATAAACTTCAGCCCTCAATACGTCTTTGAGGATACCGCCATCCAGGAAGCGAATTGTAACTGTCTCAAATCGCGCGCCCAAGCTCATAATCCACCAACCACCGTGGCGCAACAATCTTCCGCAGCTGCTGCCGCAGCACCGCGTCGCTCACTCGACGAGAAGCCAGACGATGACGGCGATCGCGCCTCAACCACAAGTTCCAGTAAATCCTCCGGCTCTGAGGATCTTGAGAATGGCGGCGCTGCAATATCCCCCGCTACTGCGCATAAGAAAGCAACACCATGGAGGAAATACAATTCGATGAACCCATTGAGATGGCAAGAAGCACCATCACCACCAAAGGAAAGATTGGTTTCAAAAGAAGCTGAGGCTAGTTATTGGAGCCAGGCAATCTTTTCTTGGGTGGGTGATTTGATGCGGGTACGTACTCTGTTCTTCACTCCATTCTGTTGCACCATTTCATTGTTTCACTGCTCCCGCCTGATTGAGGTATCGGCGTCAATTGCAAGATCCCGCGCTGACATAGCTATAGACAGGTTACCTCCGCCCATTGGAATCCACCGACATCCCGCTCGTTGCCCCGCACCGTTCGACAACCATCATCACCACCAAGCTCCAGGAATCCTTCAATCGTCGTCGAGAGCGCGGCGACAAACATCCCCTTGCATTTGCGCTTAACGAAGTTTTCTTCCGAGAATTCTGGTTCGCTGGTGTCTGCCGAATCATCGGTGATGTCCTACAAGTCGTCAATCCTTACCTTCTCAAATTCCTAATCCGATTTGCTGTCGATTCTTACAATGCGCAGCATGATCCTGCAAAATTTGGACAGGGACCAAAAATTGGCAAGGGTGTGGGACTTGCTGTTGGAATCGCTTGTATACAGATGATTGTCTCGTTGACTTCATCGCAGTTCATTTACCACTCTATGGTATGTGGAGGTCAGGCGCGCGCGGGTCTCATTGGTATGATTTTCGATAAATCGCTGAAAATCTCCGGACGTGCGAAAGCTGGAGGAGATGCAGCGGCAGCGGCAGCATTTGTATTAGCGACGAATGAGAAGCAGAAGAAGAAAAAGAAGAAGGATAATGATGATTCTGGATGGAGCAATGGAAGGGTTACTAATTTGATGGGAACCGATACTTATCGTGTTGATCAAGCGGCTGGTTGGTTTCATATCATTTGGGCAGCACCAATTCAGATCATCATTGCATTGGTCTTGCTGATTATTAACTTGTCGTACTCTGCGCTCGCTGGATTTGCGTTATTGGTTGTTGGATTCCCGATTTTGTCGTGGGTTGTTAAAGTCCTTGCTAGGAGAAGAAGGGCAATGAACATGATCACCGACAAGCGAGTTGCCCTAACCCAGGAAATTTTGACTGGTGTAAGATTCGTCAAATACTTTGGCTGGGAAGAATCCTTCTTGAAGCGTCTCCAAGAGCTCCGAAACCGCGAAGTCAGCGCAGTTCAGTTCCTCCTAGGAGTGAGATCTGGTGTAACAGCTGTTGGAATCTCTCTCCCCGTTTTCGCATCCATGATTGCATTCATCGTTTACTCCGTCACCGACAACACACTTGACCCCGCCTCTGTCTTCTCATCACTCGCATTATTCAACTCCCTACGTTTACCACTTAACCTTCTTCCTATGGTTATCGCTCAAACAATCGATGCCCATGTCTCCCTCCAGCGTCTCCAGGATTACTTTTTCGCCGAAGAAATCACCGACCGAGTAGTACGTGAGGCTGAAATGGAAAACGCCATTGAAGTCTCTAACGGCTCCTTCACCTGGGAGCAGACATCACCTGAAGGAGAGAAGGAAAAGATCAAAGGAAATAAGAAGGAGCGAAAGGCAGCCGCCGCAGCAGCCGCTTTATCCGCCTCCAACACCTCCCCCACAACCCCCGGTGAACCCTTCCATATCGATGAAATCAACCTCTCTGTTTCCCGTCACGAATTACTCGCCGTCGTCGGTTCCGTCGGTTCCGGTAAAACTTCTCTTCTCGCAGCTCTTGCTGGTGATATGAGGAAAACTGCTGGTTCTATTCACATGTCCTCAAACCTCGCCTATTGTCCACAGTATGCATGGATTCAAAATGCTACGGTTAGAGAAAACATCATCTTCGGAAAACCTTATGACGAGGAATGGTATGCGGCTGTTGTTGAAGCTTGTGCGCTTAAACCAGATTTGGAAATGTTGCCGGATGGAGATATGACAGAGATTGGAGAGCGTGGAATCACGGTTTCAGGAGGTCAGAAGCAACGGTTGAATATTGCTAGGGCTATTTACTTCAATGCTGAGATTGTGTTGATGGATGATCCCTTGTCTGCTGTTGATGCGCATGTCGGAAAACATCTGTTTGATAAGGCTATTTGTGGTTTGTTGAAGGATAAGTGTAGAGTTCTTGCTACTCACCAACTCCATGTATTAGAGAAGGTCGATAGGGTTGTTTGGATGGAGGACGGACGTATTCAGGCTGTTGGTACTTTCCCGGAGTTGATGGCCAATAACGAGGGTTTCCAACAGATGATGAGCCAAATTACTACCGATAAGATGGAGGAGAAGAAGGAGGAGGTTGAACAGGAGATTGATGAGAAGATTGAGGAGGAGGAGAAGAAACCCAAAGCTAAGACTCAAGGAAAGGCATTGATGCAAGCAGAGGAGAAGGCCGTGTCTAGTGTCAGTTGGAAGGTTTACGAGGCGTACATCAAAGCTTCTGGAACTATTCTTATCCTACCGATCTTGCTTTTGATGCTTGCAGTTGGGCAAGTTGGTAATATCTGGACAACTCTTTGGTTAGGTTACTGGACGAGTCGGAAGTATGGTCTTTCCAATTCTACCTACGTAAGTTGATGCTCTTCCAATGGCCATATTTCATCAGGCTAACTTCATCTTAGATTGGTGTATTTGCAGGTCTCGGTGTATTCCAGGCTCTCTTCATGTTCACTTTCGCTCTCACTCTCACCCTCGCTGGAACCCACTCTTCTCGAGTCTTGATGCACAAAGCCATGAAATCCACCTTACGCGCCCCCATGAGCTTCTTCGATACCACCCCCCTTGGTCGTATCGTCAACCGCTTTTCGAAGGACGTTGACGTAATGGACAACCAACTTACCGACGCAATCCGAATGTACTTTATGACACTCGCCATCATTTCCTCAGTCTTTATCCTGATCATTGTCTATTTCTACTACTTTGTCGTCGCTCTTGTGCCGCTAGCATTCCTCTTCATCTTTTCCGCTTCCTACTATCGTGCATCCGCACGTGAGGTTAAGCGCCACGAGGCCGTTTTCCGCTCGCACGTCTTTGCCAAATTTGGAGAATCATTAACCGGAGTAGCATCCATCCGTGCCTATGGTCTCGAATCTCGTTTCATTAGCGTTATCCATAAGGCAGTTGACGAAATGAACGGAGCCTACTTCATCACCTTTGCCAACCAACGTTGGCTTTCTACCAGGTTAGATGTTATCGGTAACTTACTTGTTTTCACGACTGCGATATTGGTCGTTACTTCCCGCTTCTCAGTACACCCATCCATTGCGGGAGTTGTTTTATCATACATTCTTCAAATCGTTATGATGCTTCAATGGATGATCCGTCAACTTGCTGAAGTCGAAAATGCCATGAACGCAACTGAGAGAATTCACTACTACGGTACATCACTCCCAGAAGAGGCACCTTTGCACACCAACGCCGATGCCCGTATTCCTCCTACCTGGCCCGAGAAGGGTGGAATTGAGTTCAAGGATGCATGCATGCGTTATCGTGAAGGCCTTCCCTTGGTGCTTAAACAGCTTAACCTTAGCATTCCCGGTGGATCTCGTGTCGGTATTGTCGGTCGTACAGGAGCTGGGAAATCTTCCATCACCGCTACTTTGTTTCGACTTGTTGAGTTGTCTAGCGGAAAAATTGAGATTGATGGTGTTGATATCTCTACGCTAGGTTTGGCGAACCTTAGGAGTAAACTGGCCATTATTCCACAGGATCCTACGTTGTTTAAGGGAACTATCAGGAGTAACTTGGACCCTTTCCAACAATACTCTGATAGCGATTTACAGGAGGCTCTTAAGGGATCATACCTCGATACGGCGGTGACTCTCGATAGTACAGTTGAGGAGGAGGGTTATAACTTTTCCTTAGGACAGAGGCAGCAGATTGCGCTTGCTAGAGCGCTGGTGAGAAATGCTAGAGTGGTTGTGGCGGATGAAGCTACAAGTAGTGTGGATGTGGAGACGGATAGGTTGATTCAGAAGAGTATGAAGGAGGGATTCCGTGGGCGTACATTAGTTTGTATTGCGCATAGATTGAGGACTGTTATGGATTATGATTTGGTTGTGGTTATGGAGCAGGGACAGGTTTTGGAGATGGGAGAACCGGGAGAATTGTGGAAACGGAAAGGAGCTTGGTATGGTATGTGTGAGAGAAGTGGCATTGCGGAGAGAGACTTTGAGAATCGTGATGAGTAGTTGAGTAATTTTTTAGGATACCCTTTTGGTTAATAGATGGATGAGTAATGTAACTTGGAGATCATGGTTAATGATGATGATAAAAGTTTAATGGAAAAATAGATCGCAATGATTTTTGAGTATAAATTTGGTTCTCTGCTTGGTCCTATGTGATATTTCTACACAATCTTAACTTCTAATACGAATACTGTATTCAATCATTGACTATCACTCTTCTGTGATTTTTTTTGATTTTTTGATTTCAATTTCTTGAATGTTCCTAACCTTATATGTTACAGTCACTTTTCTGTGACATAATGGTAAGATGTCAAAGCATCTTCAACAGACATTTGATACAATACAAGAAGCTTCTACTAAGCATTTATCAGTATATGAGGAGGCAGTCAATATTCACATCCGCAGTTATCTCTTCATCCCCTTTAATAGAAAGTCAGGAGGAACTCCTTAACCTCGTGGCCTAGCTACATATTCTACAGATTAGTTCGGCAAAAATCCGCAATATTTTGAGAGAGTTGCGTTCAGTTTGTTTTTCAAGAGCAGTCAAAGAGCTTCTGCGATTTCCGCGGGCCGCATGGAAAGTATTCAATTATTATCGTACCGATGGAACTACGGCCATCATGAACTGTGAATATTTTTTATGATATTGTAGGATGAGGTAAACCAGTATGGTTTTAGACTATACAGATCGTGGGTAGAATAATGCACTGTGGAGACGAGTGATGTCCTGTGGATAGCAGTGTGATGATAGAATATGTGGACCGTCACCGATACACTAGGCAATCGAGGAAGCTTTTATCATTATTTTTTTTTGATTTCTAGGATATAAAAGAGCAGGACTATTTCTTGGCAAATACTTACCACATTGTCCACACACTGGTAGACACAATAGTCTCCGGGGATACCTACTGCCCGGAAGAATGAACTATAACCCCTAATATCTGTATCGAATGAAGAACCTCAGGTGATAGGGAAACTGCAGTCCATTTCCGGCATCTCACATTAATAAGTCTGTAGGGCTTATTCAAGCTTGTATGTGTTGTACGTTCCCAATCATAATTTATGATTCATTGTTAAGCCATCTAAGACTGTATTCACTAGGCCCTCACTCGGCACTTGTGTTGCGGTCCTATCATCGCTCGGAGCTTGTATACTGACAACAAAGTTTCAATGACTGATTTATTGACAGAAGATTGAGGCCATCATAATATATCGTCAGAACTCGGACAACGTTTCCATTCAATTGTGTTATTTGGAATTCCATTAGTGGGAGTGCTAAAAGAATTTAAAGACCGGGAATACGGGAGTATTGTAGGCCTCAAAAAGCTGATAGATAAACAATAAATAATAATGCTACTATTTCAACGTGGTTATAGGTATCTTTCAGCGACAACACACCCGATGAAGCCACCATTCTTGATGCGAGGCGTTGCATATCATCATGGGGTATCACTCCATGTCAAATACGCTTATATTACCAAGTTTCGAGATTAAGCAGCAGTGGTCGAAATATACGCATGAGAAAACCGAAAATAAAGACTGGTTGGTGGAAAGAAAAGTCCCATCAATCGCGACCCAGAATACTCTCACTATCAAGACGTAGGCAGATGCTGTCAAGAAGGGGGGAATAAACATCCAGATTATTCTGGGAAATAGCAATTTTGGGATTTTTACACATATCAAGGAGTGGGGAGCAATATGGAGTGAGTAACTCGGGGCGTGACAGGGAAAGAAGAGGACGAGGAGAGAAGAGCGATGGAAAGGGATAAAGACAGCCCAGTGGTGACGTAGCTTTTCTTCTGCTCTTCTTTTCTTTGTATGGCAGAATCTATGGGCTTAAAATACCAGGGAATTTAACAGGTGGCTTTGATCATGACAACCGCATGTGGATTTCTTATGTCCTAAATAGGTCTTTCGGGCCTCTGTCAGCGTATGATTAAATAGATAAAGATAAAAGAAGGTTGAGCGTGAGAGTGTACGATAGTAATCTGAGTAACTCTTATCAGTCTAAACAATGACTTATTATATGGACAGATTAAAGTGCAAATACAGCGCATATAAACCGCAGGAACCACCAATCGATATGTAATCGCAGTCATACGGCGTCGAATCCAGTTGCACTTTTTTCCCCGCAGTTGGGGTAGTGGCTTGCATATACGCTCCTGAAAACTGCCATGAAATTAGACTTTTGGGCGGCTTATCTAGAAATTTTACGAGCCTTGAGCGGTAGCTGCGCGGAAGTTTCCATTCGTGACAATCACAGTATGTCATTCGTGCCGATGCCTTGCTTCACACTAGCTCCCATCATGGATAATCAATCGGCTTGTATCCAAACGTCCAGTGTAATCATCGCCAGTTCCAAATTTCTCGCGTCAAGCCCCTTGTAACCATTCAAAAGCATGTACCTACCCGTTGTTACTAAAACATCACCGTTGGTATGCACCCCCGTTATCACCTGTCACTCGCAGAGATCTCATGCATTAGCATCCATCGCTTTGACCTCCCAATCCCCACCGCGAAACCGTTGCCATAACTATTGCCCTTATATACAGTTCTGCGGAAAGTCGAGCCATATAACCGCCGTGATGTCAAGGATGAGCGTTGATGGTGCCATCTTCCATATATAACGCGGATGAACCCGCCATTTTCAGCCAACTTGAAGATAATGATAGTTCTCCAAGTTTTCTAGGCCAATTTTTTTTACCTCTTTATCCTACAAGATTAACTTTCCCTAATTTCACTTACCTTCACAAGCCCCATGAGATTCACCATTTGCCGGACCAGCGTAATGTCGCAGGGAGATCACGAGTTTGCACTCAGGGAATAAACCATGTCCCGGCGCTTAGAGTACATGAATCTCTAGTTCATTCCCCAGAGCATGCATAGAGTACTCCAGGCTAGTACACCGGAGCTATCGCACGTGGCTGTGCGTTCGTCTCATTCTTGCTAGAGAGTCTCGGTTAGCTGTACGAGCACTTCGATGGAATGGAGGCACCGGTCGATTCGGCAAATTTATGGGCTTCGTTGAGTGAGAATAATTCTTGATTTGTGCGGACTTTCAAAAATTACTCTGCGGTCTAATTTTATAAATTTGGCAAGACCCGCATTAGTTTTTAAAAGCCTTCGTCCTTCTGTCTGTTTTTTTAGTAAAGGGTAATCTCCCCGGGCATATAAATATCTTGTGCCTTCCTTCTCTATATTCCAAGATCACAGAATGCAAATTATTTCGCGCTAAAATCCAGGGGAGAGCTCGTACCTTGATGGCGTCTCCGCGTATATTCACTAGTGAAGTGATTTCCGAAATCCGTGCACTAAATGGGGCGCGTGATCACGTGTGACTGTCAAATGCGAACCAAATCCATTGCTGTCTTACATCACGTTGAACACCTTCCAATCATTGACAGTATTCAGATCTTGCTCCGTCGTGCTCCCCGATATCCTTTCATATCGAGTGAGACGATGTGGTATGCAGTCGTATCCTTTTTATGCGTAAATTACTTCCGTCATTCTCTTCCGGCATGCCCCTGTCATAATCAAAGCAAAATCGTGGCAGATGCATATGAAGCTTATGTATGCAATACTCCTTACTCCTTACTCCTTCATTCACTTCATCAAATTTATCATAAAATCCGCTCAGTTTATGACAGGAGCTCTGGCTATCGCGGCCACTTCGTGTAGCTTCGTCTAAAGCTTTAACGCCGCGTACGAAATGCCGCCGGACATTATTTATCCCGGCCGTCTGTTAATTCACTATTCCAGATCCGGCGGGTACCTTGGGTGGTGAATCGCTAGTCAACATGGATAGCGCGGTGAAGTAATAACCGCTGAATCCTTGAAGAAAGAGCTACAAGCTTCAAATTCGTTGAAAGTTATAGAAGGTACGCTAAATTCTGCGAGATAGGTTGAACTGACAGGTCGCAGATTGACTGCATGTTTCTCTCAGGATAGCTTGATCTTCGTTTGTTCATAACCCCGTGGACCTCCGCTGAAACCCCGTGCCGTCTCAGCGAAAACGACATTTGAGTGATATCACTCGATTCTACACTGATTAGTGCGCTGTCAGGAGACGTACTAGGCCGTCGTTCTATATTCTCAACCGGTACGTTCAAGGTAGCTACCTGTCAATGTTCATTGGTTCATTTTAACGGTGGAAACCTTCCGTCTGTTTCTCCAAAATATGAGTCAATACTCCGCGATCTTAAATACGAACTACTTGCTACCCTCCCGGTGAGCAGCTCTACTTTTATTTAGATAAAATTGGGAGAGACTGTGGGGAAGTCTACCGGTTTGTTAATCTGGAGAAACCTCGTCTTCAACAGATCTTCTACATACATTTGACTTGTGACTGATTAACCGCCGTCGACGATTAGCGAGCACAAAAACTCACATATTTGTAGATACCTCCTGTACATACATAGTTTGTATACCCACCGACGATAGCCGTTCGATACCTCGACATATGCATGGTAAATTCTGCAAAGCTCGGCCGTTTACATCCGTAAAATTCCCAGCGGCAAGGAAAATTCCTTGATTTTAATGGCTCCAAAGTCCTTCTCGCTCGCCTCAAAACCCGTTGATCCAGACTTGATCTCATGCAATTTTTGATGCAGCTTAGGTGCAAGTGCAGGCATTACCGATCTACTACAATCTGGCTGAGTGACACTAATACATGTCGTTATCATAAATTCCAAATGTACCTTCCATTTTTCCAACCACGCCTACTGGATGTGTGTTAATTCACTCCAGCAAGCGAAAAAACGGTCTGTGGACTACACACATTTCTCAACAAGTTGCAAAATGCTAGCAGTTGGAAAATACTAGTAGTTGCAAAACGCTAGTAGTTGAAAAATGCTAGTAGTTGCAAAGTCCTAGTGTATCTAGGATATGAGAAATGCGGGTATCCCGAGTCTAGAGCTATCACGGGCTGGCACGATGCACTTTTGGTAGACGCAATTGCCGCGAATGTGACCGAGGGAGAGGTGAGTATTGAAATGTACCCAGGGGCACTCGGGGATGGATTAGGTTCATCCGACCAACCACCTTTGAACACATACATCCTTTTCTACGGCTGCTTTTCTGGTCCATAGGGTCCGAGTTATACGGTTGATTTATCGGATTTCAGCTGTCACCTTGTGCATCACAAACTTTACTACATGGGTCTGAGATAACGCACCTGACTCGATATCCCGCGCGCTTGCTGGTTTTCTCGTACGGCCACTACTGCGCACAGCTGTGGAATATGCAACCTAACTGGACCAAGGAGTAACAGTGAAAATCATAAACTTGATATCAGCCAGTACTCACCATACCGCATCAAGGTAAAAAATCTCTGTTCGGTTCACTTAGGGAGAACTTTTCAAAATGCTCGAGACACACAATTTTATACGACCAGTTTCACTGAAGGGTTTCATTCCGGATACACTCCGAGGATTCTGTGCCAGTGTATAGACTTTTGGAAGAATTTCAATTACTGTGAGTTGGGTGTGTATATAAATAACTGACTTGGCTTGTGATGAAACCATGAAACCCTGGTATTTAGGTTTCCTGGAAGCAGAGGGCTGTGTCAACGTGGTGGGACTACAGGCGGGAGTATGGGGCCCATGGAAGATCTTCGGCAGAGAAATTACAGATGCACTTGCTCATATTATTGCACTTTTCCTGTACCATCCAAAGAATGCTGTGAGATATAAGCTAGGGTGATACAAGAGCTTGTCGAGTGACGCGGTATGCACCGCCACCGGCAATACCAATACTTGAGGAGCCAAGTGAATATGTTTGATGTCTGCTCAAAAATGCTTGCAAACTTTGTCGGCATGGAACTTGGAAGTTAGCTCAGCTATAATACCCGGACTTGATGGTATCTCTCTACCTCGCCGAAGCCCGTGGAATTAGGGCAAGTTGACATATACACCCTGCTGATCTTGCCGGCCGGATGTCCGAATGACTCCTATCCCTTTTTACCTCACCCACTCACATAGTTCTCATCGCTATGCAAGACATAACACCTCTGCATAAAAAATGGCGTCAGGTCTCCAGTGCGGTGGGGTGGGTCTGGGTGTTCATCGCTTTCCGGAGCCTACTCACACCCACCCATCCTCCAAACATGTGGTCAGCGCACCATCGTTTGTTGAGGCTGTATCTACACTTTTGGCTTTCTCTTGGTGAAAAACCATCTGACAAAATGTGAAATGTTTCTGTGGGAGTCGCAAGCTCGAAACCACACCCCTGCAAGCCGTGTCGGCCGCTATTCACAACCAATTTGGTGCTTCCGAGTTGGCCCATGGTAGAGCACAAAGACAAGACAAAAACCTCCATTCTCTTTCCCCGCTTAATTCTTGCGCCATAAAAAAACCAACCGACTGAAATACGTTGAGTTTTCCCCCGCACCGAACCTCAATGGGGGGATATGTACTGTACTCATGTGGTGTGTGTATACACTTATGGGCGCCTATATATATTGCACCACATGCAAGCTAGCAAAAGGCCAAATGCCTACTTTCCTCTCATGTGTAGCTACATACATCTCATACATCTCATACACGCGATTAACCTCGATTTTGCGCTTTTCTTCAAATTCCGCTATACGCGGCCTTCCATCCTTTTCGCCGTGTCTCTGGCGGGTCCTTCCATACATCAGATCTCTAGTTTCAGCCAAACAGTCGGAGCGCTAGGATCTTAAAATGAAAATCCTTAAGCCCACGTACGTCACCACAAGGGATACACTAAACATCTAGTTAGTCGTAGAAGCTGGAGAATTTGTTGTAGCGTGTACTACATAAATTAAATCTATGTATCTAAAAGGGCTAACAAAACCCCGGGTTTTGCTGGAATCAACCATCCCTCTACGCAACTTAGCTTCATACCGGTGTTCTGTGCCCCAACACCGCATAATGGGATTGGCATGCAAGGTGGGCCACGACAGATCGATATATATCCGGACCTTGCAAAAGCTAAAACAACCGAGTGTTGCTCTTGCTGTGACGAGAGTTCAGGATACGGGCATCCTGAAAAAACGTGCTTAATTACAGCGGGATTCCCCCCCCCCCCCCCCCAAAAGAAAAAAAAAAAACGTCCCGCTTGCCTTATAAAATTCAGGAGCATGATATCCATGGCAAGACTGGTCCTGAATTATTATTAACAGCCTTCACGATCGCCACGTCTTGTTACGATAGGAACTTCGGTCGCGATACGTATCTCTGAGCACTCGGAGTCAGGATCTGTGGGCGTGCAATGAGGGATTCGCCCTCTAAGCGCCCACCTCCACACCTCTTTCTGCACGACCAAAAATATCTCACCCACACAGCACCAATTAGATTACTATGCTTAATCCACGGCGGTGGTTCCGGGCGGCAAGAGCCTCTCTACTCAAGTTTGTTAGGCGGATGTGGACAAGGAGGGTTCACCACTAGGGAGAGAAAAAAAAAGGTGATGTGATGAGAAGGATTATTATCATTAATCCTACCCCAATGTTTGCATCGATTCTTCTTGCTTCCCCCAACCAAAATGTACTTCGCCTCTCACACCGAAAAGCAAAAAAAAAACAACTGGTGTCAAAATGTACAGGAGAGTAAAATGCGCGGAAAGGAAAGAAAGTAAATCGCAGAACTTAGATCAGAATACCTCCCAAGCCCAACCAAGCTATTCCTTGCACACCCACCGATGCCCTAATCCTTTCACTACTACTACAAAGAAGCAGTGGATTTTGTAAGTGTATGAGTGATTGTGCAGAACCCAAGAAAAAGAAAAAAACGATTGCAATACCCATAAAAAAAGGAGACAATAACCAAAGTAAAAAAAGATATCAACGTCGACGCCAGTAGCAATAAAATTCAATAGGAAATCATAGACGCCAAAAAAAACCCCTCACACATCGTCCTCCGGACTTCCACACCATTTCTACACCGGTCCTGCACCGTCGGGTGTTTTTTTTTCGAGGATCATCGTAAGAAATTGGTTCCCGGTGGTGATTAAACTCCAGCCAGGCGCCTATGATATCCTTCGTCTCTTTCCTTTTGGCGCTGGCATCAAGCTCATTCGTGGTGTGCTATATGTTACTGTCGTCGTAACCACCTGCTTAACTGTGACCCTTTCATCACTTGCAAGCTGCTCGTGGTCACTTCCGGAGTCGTCGGCCTCATCATCATCGTCCACCGGACATCTTCTTGTACCTCCGCTCCGAGGACTTTCTGTTGATGGCGAAGAGTTGGTACTAGATCCGGCGCTAGTTGGACTAGGAGGAAGACCGCCTCGTGCGGACCTCCTACCACCCATTGGGGCGGACAAGGGCGCTGGATATGGTGTGGCCGGAGTGTAATAGCCATGGTGTGATCTGTAGCTTGCGCCGGCTGACAGAGTGGCAGGAGTATATGGAAGGCTGTGGGATGTGGGTGAGGCAATCGCTGGTGAGTTTATGGTGTTTTTGAGGAATTCTGTGTATGCCGTTGGAGGAGTTATGGGAGTTTTCATGACCTCGTCGCGACTTCTCAGAGCGTCAAATTGTCCGATGACGGGAGTTCGGGGGAGCTCTGATGGTAACGGCGAGAAGGGACTCTTGTTTCCAGATCCGAGGACAAATCCATGGCCTTTCGTAATGAGAGGAGACGGTCGTGCAGGCATGATTGTTATTGTTATTGTTGCGGTGTACCTGTAACGAGAGTTGTTTATTTTGTCGCAGGAATGTGTATATTTATGGCAGAATATATATTCTCGCGGGGATGTGCAGATTTGTGGCAGAGTATATATCGTCGTGGGAATGTTTATATTTCTGGCAGAATATATATCCGTCAACGGTTGATCGAGCGCTGTTATTGGAAATTCGAATCTGTCAATCGCGAATGTTGACAGCTGTTGCCTTTCTTCGTGACGGGTTAACGATCGATATATGCCTTTTGAATGACCGAGACGTCAGCGTAAGAGACTAGCGAAAGTCTTTGAAGTAAAAGCCGGTAACGTCGAAAGTGGGGAGCGAAAGTAGGAGGGGGGCGGCACAGGAGTTAAGTATTTAATGGGAAATCTGGTTGGGCGGCACACAGCAACAATGACAATAATAATAATAATAAGACGTGTTATACCCCAGCACGTCTGTGATATACCCGCTACTCGTACCAGGGGAATAAATGCGCGCGCAGGTTGTAGGCGAGCGCGAGCCACCACAACTTGTGCCAGCCAGCGCTGCCAGCGGGATCCAATAACCAATCACCCAAGCCAATTCCTGAAATGCCATAATTATCACAGAATCAGCTCTCAAATGTCCAGCACTCCTGGTCAAAGCTGGCCTCCTCAGGCTGGCTCAGCCTGGTCCTTCTGATGGGTTCCAGCATGGTCTTTTCGCGCCCCGCCACCCGCTACCAAGCGACATGCAGACTCCAGATCTCTCAATCATCATCACCACACACCTGTGTGATGCTCCGGATTCAAGCGACAGGCAAGATCTATGGCATGTATGCGGGGTGTACTATTCCAGGACCAGCGGCCATACAAAACGTGGGTGAAGAAAGGGGGGTGGGGACCTTTGAAACGAGGGGATGAAATCGATGCACCTGTTTTAAAAATGGTGATGGCAGGCCCAACGTGCATCAGAACATGCACTGGGATAAGAAAAGTAACGATATCTGGCAGAATGCGGTTAGAGGTGAGCCCGAGATCCTGTTACTCGGTTTCTAAGACACGACCCCAGCTCCCTCATCTTGTCTCAGAGGTCCCTGACATAGCTTGGGCGGCTATTTACCAATAGCCTAGCCAGAATTTCGCTGGGGAACGAGGTAGTTTGGAGCTTCCCGTGAGCTATGATGCATAAATCATATCCGATGATGAGCTTCCGGCTGCTAGCAAAGTGTTTGTTTCCGACATATCGGAGGCGAAGGAGCTTCCCGTGAAGTTGCTGATTTCTCTCGTCAGCAGTGGAGTGACAACGATACTGATGCCCCAGCAGAATTGCGTAAGCATTTCAAGTCACCGTGGAGGCAAACCTATCAATCAACCTAGCTGTGACAAACAAAATCTGATCTGAGGTGATCGGCGCACATGCATCGCCAGAGTGTGCTGAATACTCTTCAGGTTGTTTTACCTTAATTTTTCTGTCGTACTCTTCAGCCTTCCTCTATTATCATCTGACTTGGACATGTACTCCCGCCCTCTGTCCTCCGCCGCCACCGCAGCCTTAAACCGCGCGGCTAGGAGGTGAGTGAATGAGTTATCCAGTGGTTCCGAAAGAATGCATGGCCTTGGTTCGATGACAGCACTGCCGCAAAATCATCGACGGATTAACCTCCTTCCGTTTATCGTTATGGTTGATGGACCCGAGGAACCAATCATCGCACGGACCTCGTTCGTGTAAATTTCTAGATGATGCTCCGGCGTCATACCAACGAATATAGATTCGGTAGTAGCCGCGCCCTCCTGAACAATCTCGGGAGAGTCAAATAAACATCTCTTCATCCGGTGAATTCTATTTTTTTCTGCAACTATCCGTTCCACAAAGTATCGCCGAACAAAAGCACCCCGTCAATTACGAACTCCGTAGATCCTAGATTTGCCTTATTTCCAATTCGTTTCGAAAATTCTATGCCTCGGCGGCTTTATTGAGGGTGAATATAAAAACTTACTGTGCTACGATATCTACGGAATTTTTCCAAGTCTCGTCAGCCAGTTGGTGTAACCTTCTACTGGGGAACTGGCTGGATTTCCGTGAGATAATTGGGTAATTGTTAGGCGCGCAATTGAACACGATTCTACGCCTCCTCACCGGAATTTACAGGTGGTTTCCATGGACCATGTGAATCTTGGTAAATATACCAAATCGAGTGGCTTTTGACCAGGGATTCCTGTTCCAGGTACCTTCTCTTGAAGCACCCCACGCGTTGGCAGTTGCGTCATGATCCATCAAGCTGACTGTTCATTTCCAACTCAGTAGAGCCCTGCTACAGTAATTCAAACGATGGTCTGATTCGTGATATCTCAAATTTGTCGGTCACTCTTGCAACGCATAAAGAACGACTGTGTTGGTGATAATTCTGGCGAAACGTCTCGGCTACTCGCTATGCGGGGAATTTGTTGGTGAGCTCGGTGCATTTTTCATGCTACCCCACTCGTCAGCATCCATTACACCATTGCCGAGCCACAGTGTATTGTGCCTGTATCAAAAGCTTCCAGAATTCTGATTGGACCTGGCGCTACGTTTCAAAAATAGGTGCAACACCAACAGTTGTGTATAGTGTGTATCAAGTTATTCTAGAAGCTTGAGAAGAAGGTTTCGGGACCAAAAATAGATGTTCAAACTGCCTTCAGCTATAGCCGCTACCGAGCACTTTATGCACGTTGATATCAACTCTCTCCCCGTTACATCCTCGGTCTGCAGTTGGCTTTATTTTTATATTAACCTCCTGGCTTTAATCCCGTTGAATTAAAGCGCTGTTTATTATTGTAAATCGCTTATCCATCGATTTTTGAACCGAGTTTCGTATTTTTTGAGGTGAGTTAAGCGAGCAGCAGTGCTATTCCAGGATGTTCAACGGCTGTCATATTCCTCAGAACGACGGGCCGTGTAACCTGCTGTAACCGAGTGAGTGCATGGTGATACAAACCTCCGGCGGCTCTTTTTCACCTTAGTGGCAATATCATTCGTTCCAACGTTGGACCCCGCATGGATTCTCCAGCCGCGAGCGCTGAGACGAGACCTTCTTCATCACACTGACCGCGTTCTCATTGTTATGGACGAAGAAATTTACACGGAATTCCAGCTTCTAATTTGCTTATCGTAGCTATGGCGCGCGCCTTCCGGTCACTGTGGCGACCTTCGATGTAGCATATGGTAGAACCCTTACGTTGTTTGGCGAGCGGTAACGTATAAGAGAAACGACTTCAGCCGTTGATAATTTGTAATCCTTTGTTCCGTGATACTTCTTGGTCAATGCCAATCTTACTACGAACTTATTCTTCCTGAACCGTAATTACTGTGCTGGATTTCAAAAATCTGACAAGGAATTTACTCATCCAGCGCCGTAAAGCTTATAATCCGCCTCGATAAATACTAGATACTGCCCCCCCCCCCCCCCCCCAAAAAAAAAAAAAAAAAAAAAAACCTATCATAGGCCTCCAAACCCAAATAATATTGAGATAGCCGCGTGCTTAGACGCCTTTGATATACCTCCAGCCCTGTCGATAGCCGCGTACGTAGACGCCTTTCATAATTGCCTTGCTCGGGCTACCGCCAATAATGGAGGTATGTGCATCGAGAACACGTAATTCTTACAACTCACCATGCACAATCTACATTGTTTTCCAATCTCATTGAGTAAAGACCCCATGTCACTGCCTATTATGACAACATCATGCGGCACTGATGGCAATGACGTGGGCAAAAACTAATCCAGCAGTAGCCCTACCGTCTAGTTTGCTGGCTACCCGGTATCCCGGAGCCAGTTATGATGTAGAAATATCTAACCGCGAAGCTTTCTCAACTGTGAGCTGAAAGTCACCGAAATTTAAAGCATGGCCGAGCCGTAAAACGAATCATATCCTCCCGATAAGCTTTCACCAAGCGCTCCGGCAATTCTAATCTAAAACTTTGCTCGTCGGCGCTCGCCATGTCAGATCATATCCCTAGGCTCTAGACTCTCAAATTTCTGTCATTAGAGAAATAAGATACCATGAGAAGTATACTCAAGGCATCATTATTGGTCAAAAGAGTGTCTGTACACTCAATGATGGCGCGCGCGAACCGAAGTCTTTTTGACAAGCTTTGCTGGTTGAACAAGCTGTACGTCTACATGTTTACAGTAGAACCCTCAAAAAAATGTATCTAATATAATACATCTGCATACTTTTTATAGCGCGCGCTATGACACCGCTTTCATGAGATTCCCAACCATTTTTTTCACGAGCCTGGAGTATATCTGTTGTACACTCGCAGAATCGAGGCGCCTTCGGAGCGATTTTGAATTTCCCTCGGTTCTGTTTTCTTCCAGATATTAGGCAAAATATATTTAACTTGGCATAAAATTTTTCGTGGGCTTGGTCCAGGCTTTCCTTTACGATGCTGTGCAGATATTAATCTATTCTATGCATGCTCAGTTCATCACTCGACTCATAATCTATCACTCGGTAAGACTCACCCAGCCCGCTGAGTTTCGGCTCGGCTCGCTACCCCACCCAAGATACCCCACCGGATGATCATCTCCGTTGATTAGTTACACCTTATTTTGTCGTATCTACCCGTTGCGGATCGTTTTCCTCGGGTTGTTCCTACAGTGTTAGGGTTGTAAAAATAGTAGCCGACCAACGTCCAGGATGTGATAGCCGCTGAAGAACCTCCTACATGATGTTGCATAATTCTATTTTTGGGAATTTTACAGAAAGGCAAGATAGATAAACGAACTTATATCACAGAGGAATAATGAAAATTCGGGTATATATGCTAGGTGGGGTAATTGTCGAATATCAAACTGTTGGAGTCATGTTCAGTGGGCAAAATATTGTTCCTGGAAAACAAGGCCACGTGTTTTATTTTCATCATCCCGCTTTAAAAAAAATAGATTGTTTCTATAACATTGTTTAGTTCCATGATGAGAAATCCTAGAATCACATCCTCGTCGATTTAGGGTTTTATCCGGGATAAAGGGCTGGTATGTAAATGTTATTTCTCATGCATAACGGGTGGCTTTTCTTGGTAGTTTGGTCAATCACTCTCTGCGCAGTCACGCTGTGGCCCATCACAGTGCATATTCGAACTGGGTATTCACTTTAGCATGCAGAGACCTAAAGTGTGGCACACCTCGCCACACTGAACCAATGACGCTGTGGCTGTAACATCGTACAACAGCCACAACTGGTGAAGTTCCTGTCAATCGACGCACAGTAAGCCATATCGGGATGCAAGATATTGTTCTAGGTCGAACCTTAGTATGCCGTTCCGGAGGCCAATGCGTAGTGAATACGCGGTGGGACATGCCGTGAAGAAAAAGCGGGGAAGCTGGCTGCTATGATCATGAGATTCCTCAGGCAGGACATGATATTGACGGATCCGGGCTTCTGCAGTAGAACCGGATGTTTATCCACGCTATGTCCTAGGCAAAGCGCAAGGCTCAGGGGTGTTTATCGATATCGTCTATCACATTATCGATAAACCCCCACAGTTGGGCAGGATCAGGATTTTAGATCGTGACCATCAGAAACTATGGTTTTCATCCAGTGTAACTGGCTCCTTACCCGCCTGATATTGAGCTTCGTGCACTGCCGGCGCTTGGATCGATGGATAATCATCGTGGAGATTTCCTGATATTGCTTTTCCTCCCGATCCCGACTGATGATTTGCAATTGATGGCTGTATGTGACGGTGATGTGGGCTTGCTTATGAGTTATTTGAAACTTCGGAAGAGAAAAAGACGGTCAAACGGCTCATGGTATGCTGTCTCTCGCTGACCGTGGCTTGCAGAGGTAGTTCTGCACAAAAGGAGTTCCACGATTACCCATGGTGTTTGACAATATAGTAACTTTTTTCCTGCATATCGAGCCTATGCTGATTGCGGAATCCACGGGACCTTTTTATGGTCTTGATTGTTATCCATACTGATCAAAGTGCACAGTATCACAAATATCTTGGTAAACTGTTGTTCGGGGTAATTTCAGCAGGAAATTCAACAAACTTTTGACTCTCACATTAAATTCGACGTGATTTTTGCCACAAACTTTTGGACGAGAAAATGTACTGAAGACACTTAAGCTTCCGTCTAAGAAAAACCACCACTCGTTGGTAATGGTCTCCTCCTCAGTCTTAATACGTCCCTATTGAGAATTCGTGTAAGCAAGAAAATTGATCGTTGAATGCTCACTTTCTTTCGGCCTACTAGATTTTAATATGGCCTAACTTTTGAGATCAATTTGGCTTTTTTCTAAATCTTGCGATATGATACACATTCTTTGGTGCAAGTTGGGCTCTGTGGAAGAAAGGAAATGAGAAGTAGGACCTCTTGTTCGGTCCAACCACAAAATCTTCTCCAGTGCTGAACCTTTCGTCTTCAGCATTCCTGTTTTCGGTTACGTTTTTCCCTTTGTATGTTCCATCCCAAAGCTATGGCTATTCCATCGGTCATGGCCACCCCCCGATAGCCTTGGCGCGCGGCCCTGGAAAATCAAAACTAACTTGGATTTGACATCATATTCATCAATTGTGGGCACTAAAAAGTGTCGTAAAAAAAGTAGATGTGAATAACGTTGAATACTGTGGAGTGAAGGGATTGTGTAAAGATATTATATGCCAACTGAATGTACGAATAACTTCAATGTGGAGACCTGAGACGTATGTCTTTGACCTAGTGTTAGCGAATAGCGTAAGTAAATAGTATAGGATTAGCCTGCGATTATTGGCCAGGGTTTTGCAGTGCTTCAGAAGCTAACTCATACCTCATCACTTAATACTCAGCCTTAGAATAATCAACCCCTGTATCAACGTTAATTCTTTCTTCATAGACACTCATAATTTTAAAGGAGGGGATTTAGAAACCACCAATAGGTCTTTAGTTTCCAAGACAATATCAGGGCAGCAGAGGACCGCAATCAACATCGCTCCTCAACTAACTCGTAGGTTGTCGTACCTATTGGTGTGACGTGCGCGGAACATGGAGTTGGTATATCATGTATGATGCTGGTGATTGGCTGTGTTTCGAAATAGACATTCGTTGTTGCTAATGATCTTGTCAAAGATGGGGTAGAGGTGGAGTGCATGCGCGTTGCGAAGCAGATAAGTCGCGTTCTCCGCGTGCCTTCGCTTGACGTCACTAGACCGTCTTTTTGTAGATTAGGGTTATCACTGATTTTTGAGCAACTTCACCTCCACCACCATCCTCTATCGATCATCGAGCTCAATTACTCTCTAGGGCCATTATGCGAAATCGTTCTAGTATACATTCAATTATTTTACGAACAGATACTCTCCCAAACGCCGAAATTTCAAAGGAGATTACTCCTAAAAAAAAACCTCAATCCAACCGACACTCGCGTCACGTCTACATGCCACGTCCACCTGTTCACCGGCTTACATAGCTGGTTTGCCGGGGGATACGACCCATAATGTGGTAATTGACCAAAAAAATGCGGCGGTATCGGCTATCAAAAGGTATATGCCCGCGGGGGAGGAGAAGGATAGCAAATCAGTATCCCCGGCGGTTGGGGATACCAAGTAGGACTTATACGTCTATGCAATTGTTTCGTCGCAAGAATTACCGCCGGATCGGCTTTTTGGGTACTGAAGCGCCATGTATCGTTGATGAAGCCGGTACCTCCGCTCTTTCATGTTCTGATGGCGACTCGTGCACTGCAAGCGGTGGTGGAGAGTACCGATTCCCTGGGTGTAGGGTCCTGTCTATCTCGTGCAAAGGATAGTACTTGTTATCATTAGACGGCACATTCCTCCCCGGCTTTGTACAATCATGACCGCTGAGTTCGTTAGGCCCAACTGTCATTGTCAACGGACGCCGAGGACCTGTATTTCGCCGCCGCCTGAAGCAACAATAGATACCGATACCTATGATGAGCAGAATGACACTACTACCGACAGCTGCTGCAACGTAGGCGATGATGGGCCACTTCTCCGTTTCTCCGGGTATATCGGCTGGATTATTTGTTCCAAGAGTATCAGCGAGAATTGTTGTGTTGGTGGTTGACGGATGATCGCTCATGCTCCAAGGCACAATTTTTGGCTGGGTTATCTGTCCCTCCGTCGTGTTTCCCGTTGTAAGGCAAAAATACTCCTCCGCATAGTCAACCCAGAGGTGGATACCCGCCATTACCGCCCTTCCAAACACAATTGGAGCACTCTCATCCTTTAGCGCACGGATTGGAAATACTGACTGGTTCAGACTTGAAAAGTCATCCATCCACAAGCTCTGAATACGAAAATAATCTGACAATTTGAGGGTAATGGTTTTATTCTTGAACTTGAAGTCTACCACCCCTTGACTGATTGTGTTTTCTATTGGATAACAGTCAGAGAAACATCTAGTGAAGACGTAAGCGTCCATAGTGTCGTTCCAAGTCGCGCCAGTCGCGCTTACAAACGCGTGTACCGCCTTTGGTGGGAGCCACAAATACGGAGTTGTGGTGTCGATTATGACCGTTGACGGTGCTGGCAACAGAGAGTTACCTGTATCACCACCTTTTGTCCATCGGTATATTATATCTTCGATTGGCAATTCCATTCGGTACCCCGCTTCCTCTGTCGCTGGTAATTTACCTTTCCCAGGCACGTCGGACATTATCACTGTCTTTTGGAGAGGATACCGCTGCGTCTTTTTGAGGTCCCATATGTTACTATCATATCCACCCAATATCATCGTATACGATTCAGCGGATTTTCCGGGGTGGAATAACGGCACTGATGATTCATTCGCTTCCGCACTCTGTCCGAGATACAGATGAAAGTTAGGGCCCGGGATTCTGTCGGCTGCAAAGAGATTCAAAGCCATTTGCTGCAAACTCAGATATCCATTTGAATCCGGGTGATCTGTGAAGATACTAATAGACTGGGACCAGAGGTTAATTTGGCCAGTTTTACTCTCAAGACTTATGGACTCATTTGTGGCAACGCCCCTTCCTTTCAGCCCAAGAAGCGCCTGATAATCCGACTGTCGAGCTGGAATGAGTCGTGGGACGATAGTTTTATTATAAACTTTCTTCTCCAGCTCGGCCGTCAAAGCCTTGGGTATCCCGCTGGTTTGAAACCTAGAATTTTCCCCATCGGGAGATAACTTGCAATCGTCCTTATTCGGAGTATGAGCGCAGAGGATGTCTGAGGTACCGGGGATCCAGGATTGACCAAGACTCGTGGATATACTGAGGTTGAAGTCTTTGGAGCCGACTGTGACCGGGACTGAGAACCATGATGAACCACTGCCAGAGCCATATCTTCGGTCAGGCGTTAATGGATGATCTGATACCATGACTGACTTGGATAAGGAAATTACACATACTTGTGCGAGAAAGACATCACCACGGGCTTCACGCGGGATGCGGTCCCGGACACCGGTGAGAAAAGCGCGACAAATGACAATATGTGAAGAAAAGTATTCGAAAACATGATGCCAGCACCGTGGAACAGATGAAGAAAAACCTATCAAAGAAAGAATACAAGTACGTAATAAATGAAGGACATACAAAAAAACAGATTAGCGTCGATATCTCGACTTTTGGAAGTTAACGGCTGGCAAACTTGAAGATGCTGGAAGTAAATCAGAAGAAGGAGGTGAATGTAAATCCATACCTGATACAGAAAAGGGGCCATTATCGAAACCGCTCAATATGTTAGGTAGGGCTGCTCTCTCATGCAAAGTTTCTGAAAGAACACAATTCTGATTGGTGAGTCTAGCGAACACGAGGCTGTACTCAGCGATTGTCTCGAAGGGCGTCTCAACCCCTAGAAGAGGTTTCTCCAGATATCTCCTTCTTTATGCCCTCACACAACACTCTCTAAGTACCAAAACTAACGGAACTACAGATTTTGCCACTAAATTTCTCTCCCAAAGATTCCAAAGGCCTTCGACTTTCACAACTTCCTCTATGGTCACGATCTGCAAGGTCGCGATGAGCTTGGCGGGACTGTCGCGTGCCTTTATCGCATAGCTGACTAGGAGACGTCGAAAACAACAAATCTAGACTCTGTCTCTTGACCGGAAATGGTGCTATGTATTCGGCACCCTGCAGCTCGGAGCTGTTATAACGAAACCCCGGCGTATCCGCAACGCGTTTTTCTAACGACCTTCACCATTGCGACTCCTCAACTTTATCAAGTGCTTATGGTACACGTAAAGTTCTACAGGGTCGCTTGCCAAAAACATTGGGGGCTACCCTTCATCTTTAGTCTCGATAGGAATATGTAATCATCCTAAGAAACACCATCTTTCATCGATAATTCAGATCATGGTATGCATTTAATGGAGAGGCCGATGGAATGAGTATTCTTGGACTTGACAGTTCTTAAACGCAGCTGTTGCCGTCGGATCAAGTGCCTATGCTGTGGAAGTTACCGGGGATCCAACACCCCGATATGACAGCCGCATTTTAAAGCGTACATGCCCGAGAAATGGAGAAGAAACGAAGCAAATCCATAAGTGGTACTAGTCACATGTCGTATATTCAACTAAACTTCTGTCGAAAACCCTAGGGTTTATCTTGCCTGAAGGTTCTGGCGTCCGGAGTTCCGCTGTTACTCGTATTCTCGGTGGTGGCACCGACGGTTAGCAGGCCAACTAAATTCGTTTACAGTTGGAGAGGCTTTCCTCATTTCAACTTCTTGCACCTCTTTTCAACACCATTCCAACACTCTCACAACCATATTTCCCCGGCATGATAGATTTCAACGCCTCGATGGTTATTTCGCGCTGAGTGGGGCGACTGTAGACGGACATGGACAATAGGAGAAATCCATAGCCGATCCGAGGCTAGCGGGGCGAAACCGGACGGAAAGCAAGGCTGGTAAGAGCCTTGAAGGCTCCACAGGTGCATCGCGAGATGCGGCTCCACAGCACGAACCTCAATTGATACTTTGTCGCCGGTAGAAAATCTGCTGATTCTTTGCGATGGATGCATCGGGTTACTGCTACAATTATTCGCTTTCGCTTTCCAGCGCCGAGGAATCCCGAAAGTCCAGACTCAACGATGATTGGAGATGTCTTTAAGCATTCGTGGATCTGTGCGCATGCCACAATTCAGGGGTTCGGTCAGACCCTGCAGAAACAATATCGCGATGAGATGGGGACCACAATCCATGTTATTTTTTCGGACCTACTTTTGCGCGCTGTGCTTTATTATTTTCCCCACATGAATACTGGAGTTAGATGTCACCGGGATGTTTCAAAAGTCTGGATTTCTAAAGAGGTCACGAGAGGATTCAATGATCGGAGATTATTTTCCAAACAGGATAATGCACACAGTTCAATTCTCTCGCCTAACGCTTCGCTAAAGTACTACAAGCATCGTCTTCGCAGATTCATCCCCTTTTTTCTAACAGTAACGCCGTTAAACCGTTAATTACATGACCAACAAATAACTAGCTAACAATTCTAAACATTATCGCGCTTACTGGCGTCCGACGGTGGCACCGTTGAGGACGTTGTTTCCGTTGGCGGCGTTGATGACGGTGTTTCCAGCGGTTCCGATGAAGTTTCCGTTCAAGTTGTCAGTGACGGCGGTCTTGGAAGCATCAATGTCACGGGCAACCTTGGCATTGTTTCCGACGTTGTTGTTGTTTCCAGCGTTGATGGTGGAGTCTCCGAAGAATCCGATCTTGTTGTCGTTTCCGTTACCGGAGACGTTGGTCTTGGAGGCGTCAATGTCACGGGCAACGTGGGCGTTGTTTCCAGCGTTGTTGTTGTTAAGGGCGTTGATCTCAGTGTTTCCCTGGGTTCCAATGAAGTTACCGTTGCCGTTGTTGGAAACGTTGGTGCTGGAAGCATCAATGTCACGAGCTCCGAGGATGGTGGCGTCGTTTCCAACGTTGTTTCCGTTGGCGAGGTTGATAGCGGTGTTTCCGGTGGATCCAATGACGTTGTTGTTAAGGTTGTTGGAGATGTTGGTCATGGAGGCATCAATAGCACGGGCAACGTGGGCGTTGTTTCCAGCGTTGTTGTTGTTAAGGGCGTTGATCTCAGAGTTTCCCTGGGTTCCGATGAAGTTACCGTTGCCGTTGTTGGAAACGTTGGTGCCGGAAGCATCAATTCCACGGGCTCCGAGGACAGTGGCGTCGTTTCCAACGTTGTTGTTGTTGGCAGCGTTCAAAGTCCAGTCTCCCTGAGATCCAATGAAGTTACCGTTTCCGTTGCCAGAGACGTTGGTCTTGGAAGCATCGATGTCACGGGCAACGTGGACATTGTTTCCAGCGTTGTTGTTGTTTCCAGCGTTGATGGTGGAGTCTCCGAAGAATCCGATCTTGTTGTCGTTTCCGTTGCCGGAGACGTTGGTCTTGGAGGCATCAATGTCACGGGCTCCGAGAACAGTGGCGTCATTTCCAACGTTGTTGTTGTTGGCAGCGTTGAGAGTCCAGTCTCCCTCAGATCCGATCTTGTTTCCGTTCAAGTTGTCAGAAACGTTGGTCTTGGAAGCATCGACATCACGGGCAACGTGGGCATTGTTTCCAGCGTTGTTTCCGTTGAGGAGGTTGATAGCGGTGTTTCCGGTGGATCCAATGACGTTGTTGTTGAGGTTGTTGGAGACGCTGGTCATGGAGGCATCAATGGCACGGGCAACGTGGGCGTTGTTTCCAACGTTGTTGTTGTTTCCAACGTTGGTGGTAGAGTCTCCGAAGAATCCGACCTTGTTGTTGTTTCCGTTGTTGGAAACGTTGGTGCTGCTAAGGTCGACCTTGGGCATAGGAGCGGCCATGGCGACGGCGGCGAAAGCAATGACAGCGAGGTTCTTGATGGCAACCATTTTGAATTTGTGTGTTTGTTTGGAGAAGTAAACTTCGAAATTAAAGATTAAAGTATAATATAGGGAGCGTGAACGACAGGCGTTTAGCGAGTGTGAAGCTGTAGGAGCTGGTGAGTGAGTGTGAAGCGAGTGTGGGATGAGGATCGAAAATGTCGGAGAGGACTCGAGGGTATTTATGAAAGTATTCTCGCCCGCTTTTCCTTGCCCTTTGGCCCCAGGGATACGAGTGCGATCCTGAGTTTGGATCACTCCATGGGGGCACGCACCCACACACACACACGTTGTGTTGGTGTTGCTTGGTGTGTTGCTTTGATGTCTGTGTTCTGTCCGGCACCATTCCATCGGTCCGCCGGACAACTCCGTACCATTTTCGCTACGAAGGTAAAGCAAAAGGCATAGTACTCTTGACTACGACGAGAAGATGGTTTCCTACATCTGACGGCTTGTGAGTAAAGTATCTCAGAGACAGTGCAAACGCGTCCACCTTCCCTTCGCCTCGTCATCAATCCTCGGAATGGATGCTTGGAAGATTCACACCGTTCAGTTGTCCGAGGCAGTGCACGGTTGAGATATCTAGGAAAGATGAGAGAAACATCAAACACTGGTTTGAAACGTTGACCGGAAAACAGAGAGCTCGGGCATTGACATCGGGATTTTTGAGATAACATAGATCTGAGGGCATCACTGCGCAGCTCGTTTGTGCGAGATCTCGAGTAACTCAATCTCATTCCCGGAACCAGCAGCTTTCGCCAGCTCGAGCTCCCCGATGGCACATAGATACAAACGGGAAGCTTGATCTCGGATGAATCTTTAGGGACAAGCTCCAGGGACTAACAAAATCCTCTAAGGAAATGGGGCTTGGACTCGAAGTTATGCTGGATGGCGCTCCATAGTGTAAATAGGCGCAGCCAACATACATGTACATATGTTTGGTGAGGCACCATATATGACGTTGCAATTTCTTGAAATGACTAGTCATACTAGGAGCTGCTGATCGATGTCAAACGCAATCAAAACCCAGGTACGGGTTCATAATGAGCAGCAGTAACGTGATGTCATGGTTCCGCCCACCATAGACTTCACATGCGCAAAACCGTCTGAAATGTTTTTGTTGACGTTTAATTTTTTTTCTTCATTTTTTTTTTTTCATCAGTGCCCGTGCAAAGCTGCAGGTATTCCCAAGTGGACGAATCCAAAAATCATCCGATGGCTCCAAAAGGGGTGAGACCCCTTTTCTAGAAGGGTTCCATTGACTCGCTTTCCTCAACGCGGCAATGAAGAGCAGCTCACATTTCGCCTATCTTTTTGCGCACGGACTAACGGCTTCTTATCGTCATGTGCGACTACGGTAGTTCACAGCCGGTGCTCAGTGCTCGGACACCAACTCTCTTAGTCACCGGTCCAGCATTTAGGCCACGGCGCCAACAGCAGCCAAGTTGGCCCAAAATCGAACTACGACAAAGCTCCAAGATTTTAGAGCTGTGGGCTTCCGAATCTATGGCATGGAACCTCTCTGGACGGAAGCTCTCTGCTGCTTTGTACAAGCTCGAATCTACATCGCAAAAACTCACAGTCCTCCACATAAGAAAGATCCAGTGCACAAGAGTACGATTTGAGAATGGAACGATGAAGAGGTACATTTTCTGGTCCTGATGTGCGGCAAAATTGGCCTTGGCTTATAACGATCGGCACTGCAAGTAAGTGATGGACCATGCTGTCGGAACTTTGTGTGTGTTGACATAAAATGACGGGCATTCTTTGTTCCAGACCTGCTGTGAGGTTGATCATTGTAAAAAAGAAGTCAAGATGTACAGTGCGACAATAGATGATCAAAAGGAATATATGACTGACTGGTTCATAGCACATTCAAATGGGTAGATGCGTGAAGTCTGAGAACGAGAGCGCGCAGTGCGTTGAGGAACTGACGATGGAGGTTGCCGTGTGGATTAGAAGTTAGGGTTATGGTTATGGTTTCGCGTGCCATCATGTGCATAAACGCAGGTACGTTCCGTAACACGTGCACCGCAAAAACAAAGTTACCAAACAAAAGCCGCATGACTTCAAATGAAAAACATCTTCCCAAAATTACCCCGCTTTTCAAGACAAAAGATATTCATTCCGGTACTCAGGCACAGCTGCGCCTACACAGAAAAATCCATGTATTATGCGGGGAGGAAATTTAAGCATGCATATAGTGAGCGACAATCTCTAATGCATCGCCGCTCACTTAGTTTTTTGGAACCCCGCACTTTGCAATCTAGTAAGGTACTGTACTTCCCAAACAATGAAAGATCCCCATTTTCATCTCCGTATGTGTCCAAACTCCCAAACTTGACCAAAAACGTATATCGTGGTTGTCCACCACAGAGGCCCAAAAGCTGTGATGATTGCTACCAATGGCTGCTGTTGCCTACTTCACTAATCGAAAGACGAAAGAACAGTGCATTTCCAAACCAGCTAGATCTGTAAGTATCTAAGCAGTTAGAATACCTCCCGCAAGGCTGAAAACCCGTTCTTACGCGCCATCGCGGTACATTCTGACTTGATAGTCGACGCCGTGAAGCGCCACAGCGTGTAGCCCAGATATCTTACCGATGAATACCAAGTTAGTATGCTTTGAAAAAGAAACATTCACTTACGACAAACAATACCAAGAATCGTACGATTCCTCCAAAGTATAACTTCAACCGAATTTGTCTTCCGAATACAACATGAGACTAGCAATGTGGTCGTGACGTACCGACAATGATAACCGGGCCGCAGCGCTTTGGTCCAATGTCGGAGATTTTTTCATTACCGAACCACCGAGCTCCTTACCGTTCATCAAGAGATGAGATTGAAATACTTTGTTCTGTTTAATCATCTGTCTGTGCACTTTTTGTGAAGCAGGTTTCGAAAGGTTTCGGTTACCTGTATTCCTTGATTATGGTGGAGACCAGCACCAGTGACGACCCACATCTCTACGAGTGATTAGACATGACTAGTGATACCTTCCCTTCACATTATCCGCATGCATAACCGAGCAAGTCGATCAGGCTGGATGAACACATAATAAGCAAATATATATGATAAATTTAAAGATACCACGTTATAGAAGCCTGAAGGCAATCCAGCAAGCATGGTATCACCTTCTTTTGTTGTGAGTCACTTTTCGGTGATCTGCGTTGTTATATCCAACTAGTTGTAACGACCGCGGAGAACGACGAGATTACCGCAGTGTTGTTTCTGCACACATTCCGCAAACGTTGTATAACTTTTGTAAAAATAATAATCGGGTTTAAATAAAATATCTTAAACCTTCACTCAGATACAGAAGTCTAGACTCACGGAAATGTGAGCAAGAGCGGATGTGCATTGTCGCCGATAGGTCGAGGCAAGACCGGCAACCCAACAGACTGATGACATCGTATTAAACATATCTTCAATAGTCTTCCAGAGGATTCTCACCGACGAGAAAACATCTCGCACATGAAAAAACAATTATAGGTTGACGTTTTTGGTTGTGCATGCGATATCCCTATGTATACAGAAACCCTACAGTATCATGCATGACATAGTCAGGGGAGCGGTTATGTACGCTGGAGCTGAGTCTCGGAGTAGGTCTTGATTCGTCACGGATGGTGTGAGCATAACGGCCCGACTCGGCTCCGAAGGCCCAAAACGGCTCGGACTAGGGCTGGAGCCTCCGAGACGCTAACGTAAGCGATAACGTAGATTTTACGTGACACCCTGTGAAACGGAATGTTTCCGGAAACAAATTTATGAAACAAATGATGTGAAATTGCGAGGGAAATAAAATCGTGAAGAGAATATTGACGTTTATTGTCGGCTAGAAAGTAAAATGACTGCTTAGCGAACATATTACAAACTTGCTCGATTGCTCAAGCCGACTGAAGTGCAGTTGGGCTCTTCACCATCACCGTGAATATGATTAAAGGGCTACACTAGAAGATGTGATTGATTTATTGGTTTATTTCTCATTAACTTTCCCAGCCGTAAGGTTATGACGTACGCTAGAAGATACGAGTTAGTAATTCGGGCGATTCCATATAGATCTGGACACCGAGAATCTATAGGCGCTGGCAATATTGCGATATTGTTTACAGAATGCTTTCGGATGGTAAGGACACACGTGAGGCTTGCTAGCTTACTTACCAGCGACTAAAACTAAACAGGTATCGCGTAAGTTTGTTAGCAATCATAAACCATCACTTATGATAGCCAGCCAGTGATCCAATTGAACCCTACATGAGGAGGCAACATGATAATCTAATTCAACCTTCACCGGTGACCGAATAAAAAAATGCATTCATAATTAATCTCAGGACGAATTATGCAACTGCCGGATCGGTCTATTCAGTTATCTTCTGGAATATGTACAGTTGCGGAACAGAAGTTTCTGTGCAACGTGATTTGAACCTCGTTTTGCACGTTGCACAACATCACATCATAACAACTTGGATGTAATTTATGAATGTAAATTAACACTTTATTAACGAGTGGAGATGCTGCATAAAATGTTTTGTATGTAATTATATCCACAATTGCGGCGCATATTTGTTGCTTGTGATTTGACGCCATCGAACCAGACGTAGTTGCAATCGCTCTTCATGTATCATAACCTGAAGTTGGAGAATTTTGTCCCCTGCAAGAAGGCCTTTGAATCACTCAAAGAAGAACATACTGCGAGATTATACTAGTGCAAAAATATCTTGTTGTTTAACGAGAAGAACAGTGAAGTTATGTATGCTCGTGGCAAGTAATCACGTCATTTCTCATACAAATTCCGCATAGTAGCAAAATACACATCACGTGGCACAGCTTTTTCTTCGCCACCGATGCATTATTTTTAAACGAAAAACACTTGGAATTTAATATCTACAGACTTAACGAGCTTCTTAAAGCAGAATAAATTTGTCAAATTTGTGTTGGTGGAGGTATATCATTGGGAATATGGGTATTTTCGGTGGCGAACCCCGGGGAAAAACGAAAACATTTTGCCTAAGCCTTAAACCAAGCATTATAACCTACAAGGCAGAATCGCCATGGTCCATTTCTAGACCTGAACCGGCTTACCGCAGTTCCGATATTTCACAGCGCCGCAATTCCGGCTACGTATCGCGAATCTTCAGCCATTCTTAGTGTTGAACGAAAAAGTAAAAAGTAAAGTGGAGGTGGAGAACACAATCGATTGAATGCGGTAATTATCTAAGTCCACGCGTTCTACAGGAAGAGATATACCCAATGTGGAAACTCCACCTCCACATGAGCCCTAAGTGCGGCTAAGATACCAGAGCCCTAGCTAGGCGGCCTTTAACACTTAGTACACATAGAAACTGCTGTAGCTCTCCTATTCAACTAACCCGTCAGTTCCTCCATATATGTTCTTCTTCTTCTAATCTTGATCTTCTACAAAAAATCCTCAGGATACGATGATAGACTACTAGAAGGAGCTTCCTTTCATATTCCTTTGGGGATATTTCTGATTGAAGGGGCACTACAGTTCTGAACACTGACCACAGCCATCTCATCATGTCCCAATAGGCTCTTGTAAAAATCTATTTCTCATAAACCAGTTTAGATTACTGGAGGTAATTAACAGTGAGAATAACTTGAATAAATCAGCCAGGGAGTACTTGCGTCACAGATTCTATTGAGGAGACTTAGGGGAGCGCTACAGTTATGAACACTAACCACCTCCTTATGTCCCAATGAGCTCTTAGAAGAGGCTACTTTTGGCACACCAACTACCTACTGTCAATAGGGAGTCGAGACTGAAAAGCTGATGGTTCTTCATTTATTATACCCCACAAGTCACATGTGCTATCAAAGTATCATCAATGATCCCTCGAGAATTCACAGTGGCCAACACAAATCAGCCGTATTTACTACAGTTAAACTTCACAATAACAAGTAAGTTGTCACATTAAGAGTCTTTTAAATTTTCTCCAGAAAATATAGGTATTATAACTATATAACTGGATGACCACCTCAGGCTGTTCGGGATAGGCATATATATACGCTCCTCGTGGGATCCGCGTTTCACATATGATAACTTATCGCCTCCGGCGATGCTAAAAATAAATTTACAAGTATCAACTTATTGAATTATACCTCAACTAACCTCTTGATCAATACTACCTATAAAAATAGCATAATCTCTGTCAAACTTACCTCATATTGTCACGAAGCTTCAGGATCATCACAGCAATGAGACTGAATAACTCTAGCACGCAAAGGACTTGAAATATTAAAAAAAGTTATATTAAAGCCAATTTCAATTATTTTCTTTACATTAATCAAAAGCTATGCAATATCTCATCGTTTATAAGTGTTTATCTTGCGATGATACCGGATACATCGAAGCGAAGCCCAGCCCACACCATAGGAGTAGATACCAAGCAATCCTAATAATATGCTTGAAATACAGTTTATCTTTTCGCTTCATTTCAAGAACTCGAAGCCCCTCTAACAAATCACGACGTCAGTAATCGGGTAATATTTCATGCTCGGTTAATCCTGATAATTTAGTCGAGGAACATACCGGCCAAAGATGAATCAAATGACGTATTATGGAAATACAATTATTTCTAGCACATTATTAAAGTGCTTATAATATACTATCCAATAATACATATTTAACCCCGATGAGGTGCTGATGCAGTCAAGGACCGCGAGTCATATTTGGTGATTTGGGGGTTTTGAAAAGAATATTTGTTTAATTTGATCATCTCCTTGATTATGTATCACGTTAATTGTAAGAATTAAAAGTTATTCTATTACCCGTAGAAGATCTGGAATCTCCGACAACGCACGAGCTGTGTTCACGACACAGTTACCCACGTCATCCATCATCAGCTTTGGCATGCATTACGCTTTTCGAATTGTTACAAAACACAAAATCACATATTGAGACAAGTCTAAAACAATACTCGTAATAAGACAAAAATGATGAAGATGAAGAAGCAGAAAGACTTGGTAAGGCGATGAAGATAAAAAAACCGCAATGACGATAAAGATAAAGAAAAGGATGAGGAGGGAAGGACAAAAGAATCTACAGCCTCAGGCTAATTAATTCATTCACGTTTCCGCTATAGATCATAATACTACCAGCGAACCACAAATTCCGGAAGAGAAGGTACCCAAGAAGGGTAACTTTGAGATACATTGTGTCATCTCTAGCATGAGCTTTTCTCATGACCGCAGCTCGTATTGTTTTCAGTGGGTTTCTTTGAGTATATCGATTGAACATGTATAGAAATCACATACAGAGAACATATATTTGTTTCCTGTCAACCTATGACTGTTTCTTCAATTGTGAAATAACGAGCCCAGTAATACATAGAGCATGATTTCTGTCGGTAACATGCCCTATAAATTTTAATATTAATCTCGTTTGCTCTGACTTACCTTTTTACATGAATCGAACTGATACATTACGGTTTCTCTATTTGTATTCGGCAGATAAGCAAAATTTTGACTAAATCCAGTAGACTGCGCCTGCAGTCAACGAGCGCTGAGTTTTTTAATTTTTATTATGTACTGACTAAAGACTACAGTATCAGCTACGGTCATAGAATCATGAATACAACGCATCCCGTCCGCTCTGCGCTATTTAAGCATGATATCGTCCGGCTAGTACTGTCGTGGGTGACCAGACGGGAATCCCGGATACTGTAGTTTTTGCCACTTGTTTTTTGTCACCACCAGACAACCTCACGTTCGTACATCTTTTCATCAGGTTCCTCTCTTTTTGTCTTGCGGCGTAAGTGCTCAATTAGGTTGGTCCTTAGAGCAGGTCATGTGTACGGCATGGTGATAGGTTCTGCCGCTTGGTGCAGTTCCGGGCCATGGAGGGTCATAAATTGCAGAGTATGACTCAAGTAGATATCTGATTCCCGCGTTTGAACAGCTCGAGTCACAAGTAAATGCATTTCCATACAATATGCATTAATTTGTATGAACTGCCGATTTTTGAAGGCAGGCACTATACAAGCTGATATCGTTCATGGAATATTATTTGGTCTTTCATTGCAGTGAAATTACAATCCTTTCATGACGGCAAACCAACATAATGTTTGAGATCCACACAAAGCACCAACTACACACTGCTACCTATTGTACCCACAGGCAAAAATAAAAGTCCATGAGCTTTAAGGGCAAAAAACTACAGTATCCGGGATTCCCGTCTGGTCACCCACGACAGTACTAGCCGGACGATATCATGCTTAAATAGCGCAGAGCGGACGGGATGCGTTGTATTCATAATTCTATGACCGTAGCTGGTATACTAGCTTTTAAAAACAATTTATTCCACGTAAGTACTCAATCGATTCCGCTCGAGAAACTCAGTCGTGACAGCACGTGAGCTTATAATGTTATATGGCAGGATGGATTAGGTAGATTAAGTTCTACTATCCCTAAATCTCTTTGGGTACGAAATTCCTCGATGGGTTCCCTCCTTGATGGTTGTTTTCAAAATAACCCTTGGGCTCCGTTAGGTAAAACGCATTCCCAAACTCCAGTCAATCAATCAATCCGATATCAGGCGATCAACAGCTACGTGCTGTGTTTCACTTCACATTCGTGACCGATGCTCATTTGCAATTATGAATCCTGATACCATACTATAACGGTCTCCGTCTATCCGACGGGTAGCTATCCAACTATCGATATTAACCATTCAATAATACCGATGATATGGTATCCATATGAATCTCGTAGACAAATACTAACGCCAGTCTCATAGACTACACAGCTTCTTCACCGAAATGCACATGCTGATCTCTGACAAACAATGGATGATCAATGATGATCGCACTAGTGTAGGTAAATGTTTCCCGCCGTCGCTTTCGTTCTTCTTGAATGGTCCCCATGGGAGACGAAATTTGGGGTTTGGGCTGTAATAATTACAGCCAAATCAGGTAATTCTAGACTTCACTCGCCGCTTGGCGGCAGATTCCAGTGATTAAACCCAAATGTCACTGCCAGTATTCCGCGCTCATACCGCCAATTGGTCAGCATGCAAGATGATGACAAGTCTGAGCTTGCCAAAGCTGGTAAAGATCTCATTTCAAGGTTTGTTTTTCTATTGATTGGTTAATAAACTACTGAAATCACCGGACGTCGGATACTATAATTCTCACTCGTCATAAGCAGGACGTTTGTTCCGAAGACACTGCCCTACTTGATCTTGACTTCCTGATCTAATACATGCCTAGGCTTCGGCTATCTATGTTAACCATGGGTCGGAATCAACGCCTATCTGCAGGTACGCGGCGCGTGGACCGCGAGGGCAATCCCGCATCCATTTTACGTCACGGGATAAGCTTGGGGATATATCGGCAACGGCATCAAGACAGACACCAGAGCTCTTTCTGTTCAAGTACTTGTCAACACTATAAAGTCTTGGTTTAAATCTCTACTTAGCTTGGTGGAACATGTCTATAATTGTTTTTGGTAGATGTGGGTTTCTGCATAACAGTGGACACATGCATGTTTCTCCGATGCTAAGGCTTCCTATTATCGGTCGCCCTATGTACACATCGGAGGCGGTCTCTGCAGCATATGTATTTTATCGTGTGAATTAATCCAGTCAATGGATGGATGCATCTAGATTTTCAACCGGATTTTCAACTATGCACCTCATGAGAGACACCGGAAGACACGCCTTTCTCCGTTGAAGTTGCATTTCTAGGGCGGTTCATTGGTTCTCACCCGAGTCCGATTTCGTCTATCTCCGAATATCCTTCACCGGAAACGCATCTTCGGCGGAGTACATCATTTTTTCGAAGCGAAATCCTGGGCATCGGAACCATAACAGCGGAAATCGGCCCATATGTCGGTTTTTTCTTCTTTTGTCTGATAATCTCGCATGCTCGAAAATCCATGCGAGCCAGTTATCCGAAACAAAATCCTACCGGTGTTTATTCATTGCATCAACTCACCGCTGGGATTTTTCGGTTTACTGCATGTCATACGTTTTCGCGCTTCGTACGATATTTGGCAGGTAGCTGGTAACAACCAAAGAAAGAATCTCTAACCGTATCTTCTGATTCGTCCAATTTGCAACAACAGTCCTTCACACAAACGCGCCGTGCGCGTCGCTACCGTAACGTCTGGGAAAATCATCGGATTTCCCGAGATCATCACGGACGGATGGAAAACACATATATACAGTTACAGTGTTACATAGTGACGATTTTCGGTGCTGCAAAGCCCGGTATGAGCTGCCGATCATGTATGTAGCTAACAACGGTATGGCTGCATACATACATCCATCCAGTGAACAAACCCACCGTCAGTCATACCCGGTGAAGATATGGGTTAAAGCAACGCCAGATATGTACCCTCCGCAGTAACTAAGAAGCAACAACACGGACAACGACAAATTAAGCGTACCCCATCCGGCATACAACCAACACCCATAACTGGTCAGTGGTCATTAAGATCTGCCGTCGCCAGCTGAATAACCAATTGATACCTGATGATATGTATCCATACTGAAGATGGGCGCATGCACGCGGCTGCCGGAAGGTGCGGACGATGCACATATCTAACACCCATTGTCGTCTCGGCTAGACTCAACTACTTTTGATGTGTGGCGAGATCGTTGGAAATACGAGGTTAATGTTGTTATGCTGGCCCCAATTATGAATATTAAACCTTGGTCTTTTAATGTCTGTCGTTGCAATGATTCCGTGTTGTCATAAGTGTGACAATTGCTATCTAAAGTAGATACATATTCATAACTGTTCCAATAAGATTCGAAGCTAAAATCTCTCTAATATGTATCAGGGCTGAGTGACGAGGCAAATTTTTCCCGGGCAGTAGCAGGTTGATGCGCGCGGATTTCGATAATGGAAATCATGTTTTGATGCACAGTCAAGTTTGTCGCAGCTTGTTCCAGGTGTTATCCACTGTCAGTAGTAGCGGATGCCAGAATCCTTCGCCGGAAAGCTTCCGTAATGAAAGGTACGTGCTTTAGTTTTGTTGATGAAGATATTTTGGGTGGTGGTAGTAGTAGTGGTAGTAAGTAGTTGCCGTTGCCATGTATTTCCGTGCACAATAATGATGTCGAGGATAATGATGTCGTGTGAAGTGAAATAAAGTTAACAACCAGCCGCAGTCGTTGGTTATAAAACCTAAAGTCGCTACCCCTTTTTTCAACGTCGAATCACATTTTGTGATCCCCAATAATAGGGGGAAAGGGTCGACGGAAAAGCTTAAACATATTTGTTTCATGTTACAGAGGCGTTATTGGACAATAGATAAAGCAAATCTACTTACGCATGTATCCGCTGTCCAAATGTGACGCCGGCTGTAGATCGCTCGTGCTTACATAGCTTCAGATACACAGACGACATCGCATGTCCGGCGACTTCCCCATGCCTTGCCACGCTGCCGTGGAAAATATGATGAGTTTACGATATACGACCGTTCGCCGGATGAATTGTATTCTTTATCTCGGGACGTTGGAGGGCATCTAAATGTGTGGGGAAACCAAACATTTCCCGCCACCAGGTCACCGGCACCACCGAGTAGAGTAGTAAATCACTCACTAGTCTTCGAATGTTCCGAAAAACAGCCACCAAAATGTTTGAGATGTTCCTTCTCTATTTCGAAAAATCTTCCACTCCTCCGGAAGATATCGATACTTGATTCTTCCACTTTCACACAAGCACGTCTTTTACCCTAGAGAATACACCGCTCTCTCGCATCATGCAAATTTCCCCCACCGACGCTCCTTGAAGCTCGCTTTCTTATGTACCTACTGTCATGCAATGTAATTGCTGTCTCCACATTCTGCAATATATCCTCATACATGAACCTCGTGGTTTTGAAGGAACCGAAGGGTCTAGGTATGTAAGAACCATGAAAGGTGATAAGTAGGCTCCAACAAGCAAGTTGCATATCCTCATCTAAAACCCGGCAAAGCAGGTCAAGTAGCAAAGGCAGGTAAGATATGTAGCAAAACCCCGCACGTCGAATTCCATCGACTTCTGGACAGGGCCCACAACGATCGTCCCCACTTCCGTGGGGTTCCTTCCGTGAAGTGGGGGGGCCTTGGGGCCTGTTTTTTTCTTTGTTCATGGTGCTTGCTATTCGTTCGGTTACATCTCCACAGTAGGTATCATCGTCTAGAACATAATTTGGGGTTCAGAATAGTCTAGATAGTTTCCAGCCATGTACCCAGTTGTGCCTGAATTAAGACACTAAGGGAAAGCCGTGTTAGAAGAAATCTCGGCGGCGCCGTCGTTCTGGTGTGGTGGTGGTGGTCGTCGTCGTACTGTATGTAGTGGTTGTGGTGGGGGCAAGATATTCCGAGCTAGGGACCATAACTAAGGGCACGCTATAGACAGTCTAGGGTCGCCAAAAAGTGACATCGTTAGTCCAGACTTGGGTTGGCACATGTCAGACCATTAACAAGGGATTAAGAAGGTCGAAATTAGTGGCCACTAGTTTGGTGGTGATAACTCTCGCTCCCCCATCTTTTTACGCCGCATTCACACGGTCCCCGTGGTTTGGAAAGTGGCTTGAAAAGATATCGGAGATGTGTTGGCGTCTAGAGTCCTCCATATGCCTAGTATGTAGCTCCAAGACACAAGAGAACATTCTGTGTGTGAGGCGTGAGGCGTCGTCGTACGTAGTTCAGTTCGTTCGGAAAGACTCGGTCAGTTGATTAGGTAGTTGTTAATGGGTAAAAACTTGCGAAAGGACGGAATAATAATTCTTCAGCAGAGGATCTCGGACCCATCATCCCGCACCGTGATATCCGTAAGCCACGAGCTTCGTACTCAACCAGCCGAGCTCACACGACTCATGATCCGCTGTGGCTGTTGCATCTAACGAAGGCAGATACGAGCGGGTATACTTGTTACGACGGTTTTTGACATCCGGCGGGGAGATATCTTGATACTTGTAAATGCAGTCAGCTTATAGTTAAGCTATACCGATACTTTGAACTTCCAATTGAATATATCTCAACTGAGCCGAAGCTATTTACCGGTAGCTAATGGCTAAAGAGATCTACTTTCTTCCGAATTGTTCTTCCGATTCGGGAGATTTTTGGTTGGTGAAATAATATATTTGAAACATTCTGGAAACGGTAATAATTATGGTATCAGATGATATTAAGACATATTCCATGTTTGCTTTTGCGCGGCATATTATTGATCCTACAGTTCCTGCACTCTGCAGCCTATACGAGAGAGGAAATAATGCAAAGAAATTTTCTGCACAGAGGACGGAGCGGATGTATCAGTTACGTATCAAGACTTGGTGGTTATCTTCGTGCCTACAGTTTTGCATGTTTGAGAAGTTGGGATTGATACCGAGATGCCGGTTTCAATGACATGAAGACTTTCAATCAGCGAGTGAAGTAGATTAATTGAATATCAAACAAAAAGCTACAAAATATCAAATCCCCGCCTTATCCTTCCCCAAGAAAACCCTCCCTATTCCTAGCAAAGAAAGTAAAAAACAAAAGTTACACGCCCAAAGCCTTCTTCACGACCGTACACAAAGTATAAGAGAAAAAAGGGTTATCAAGATTTGAAAACAGAAACAAATACAAGAAGCTAAGAAAAGAAAAATAAGAAAACGAATGTTAAGTCTTCTCCATCCATCTCCGCCATTAAGAAGAACTAAAAGGTATATATGTATATAATGAAAGTATTTTTGGTATAATGATGAATTCGTCTTGTCCTTCATGGTTCGTGCGTCCATCATGTTAAGTAAAAAGATGACATTTGAAGAAAAAACTACAAATGACCATAAATGAAGTTGGTCAGTAAAAAAAAAAGAAATGCATCCATCTTCGTCACGCATTATGTGCGAAGAGAATTTTTGCTCCTCCCAAAGAGACAGCTGCAAAACAGCGCTCCATATCATGCCGAACAATATCCAGATAAAAAAATAACCATCCCCCGCCAAAAAGCCAACCGGATATCTAAAAAAAAAACACCTTACCAATCCTAACCAGCACCCAACGGACAAACATATCGACTGCCAACCGCCCCCTCCTTAAGTTCCACAAGCATTACATAAAAACTCCCTTATTCAAAAAAGAACACCAGCCAATGATATCTCAATAAAACAAAATAAAACAGGAAAAGCGCCGGAAAAAAGTCCCAAAAAGCCGTAAATAAATAAAAATATGATTGTTGTATGATATTATCGTTTACTCATCCCGCTTTTGTTTCTTTTGCCGCCGCTGCTGTTTCTTGGATTCATTGGCTGCCGTCAACTTCTCCTTGATAGTCGCATCAATCAAAACAATTCCGAGTTGCTGGGCAGTAGATTGTGTTTGTAAACCCTGAGAAAATGTAGCTTGTTGTAATTGTTGCGAAAAATCCTCGCCCATCATATCTCCATCAAAAGCCACCTGGATTGCGCTTCCATGTGTTCTGGCGTGCTGAGAAAGATTATCGGATCTTGAAAACTTCTTTCCACACTCGCCACAGCTGAATGGCTTGTCCTTGGTGTGTAAACTCCTGAAATGTCTCTTCAAGTGCTCCTGTCTGCGGAATCTACGCGTGCACAAGTGACACACAAAGGTCTTGCTAGGGTCTTCGGTCAAGCTTTGCTTTCTTCCACGGCGAACAACGGGAGCAGGGGTAGGAGCATCATCGTGGCTGTGTTCATGATCATGATCATGTTCCTGTTCAAAGTTGGGGGAAGAAGAAGAGAAAGAACCCTCAGTGGGAGTAGGGGTCAAGAACTGTAAGAAACCATCCTCGGAACGAGAGCGAGTAGAGTCGATAATATCCTCAATCTCGGAATCATCCTCAGTCTTAACCTTCTTCCATGATCTCGGCTCGACGGAGTTACGGTCGCTTGCAGGTGGGCTGGGTGGCATCAGTAATCCAGGTGATGAAGTGGTTGATGAAGAAACCGATTCGCCAAGAACAGACTCCTCTTCGTCATCGCTGGAAAACTCAAGCATGTCGTCATCCTCATCACGTTGACGCTTGATTCCTCCGAATAATGCAGCCGGGTTGATGGTTCCCATGGGAACGTCGTCACAGAAGCTACCAAAGTCGGGGTCCTCAAGCTTGATCGGATAAGTGTCGAGGTCATCGGAAGAGTAAGAGAGCTGGCGGGGGTCGCAAAAGTCGAGAGGGTCGATATCGGCGGCACTGGATGATGAAGGTGAGAGGGAGGGGCAGCTGAGGAGGGGTTGAGAGAAGTAGCTAAGGTTGTGGCCGAATGAACAGTCTAGAATTATTGTTGTCAGTTCACTATGGCTTCATTATCATGCTTGCTACACTTCCCCACTTACCTGGGGTAATTGGTGTTCGCTCTTTCCATAGCTGTGGGGTTGAAGGTAGCTCGAGCTCGCTGGGAGTAAGAGTTCCGTTGCATGCATCATCCAACAACCAGGCGGGCTGGCTGATAGGAGTTGCAAGGTGAGAACTCATAGCCGAGGGAATGTCGGAGCTCTCGAGGGTAGGTGTAGGGGGGAAGAAATATACATCTCCGCCATTAGGTCCATCCAATCCAAGAAGAGGGGGAGAAGAAGGAGTCAAAAGTCCGCTGGACTTCTGAAGTGCCTCTTGTGTCAATGCCAACATAGGTGTAGGCGCGTGGATGTGAGATGAAGACGGTCTGGAAGAGTATACCAATGCTGAAGGAAAAGGCATTGATAGAGTGCAGCTTGGTGGTGATCTATCGCTAAGGGAAGCTGGCTTGGTTTGAGGAGAAAGTCCATTCGGAGGCTGCGTAACAAATTGACCGTGCTGCCTTGAGGATTGCTGACTTGTGGTGCCCGGGTTGTAATAGAGGAAAGATGTGGACTCCATTGTGAATATTAGGTTGTATGTAGTAGTAGGTTTCTCGATTAAAGTAAGTATTTGACGACGAATATTTGTCGCACGGTACTAATAGGTTGCTATAATAATCTTTCTAGCTTATCGTCTTTTCGAATAGTCCGAAGGATCGATTTTAATGAGTGTATTGTGCACGAAGTGTTGCTGGTCTTTGACAAAAGTGTGATTTCGATTCGTTCGTGAACGTCGGCGCTGAAGTCGAGTGACTGTGATGGGAACCCTGTGTAAAGAGAGAATTCAAGGAACTGCTGAAGCTCCAGTGGGTGTATCCAGAAGGTTGGGTAAAAATGTCCAGGTGTCGACTGACAGTGATGGTGTTGAGAAGCCGTGTAATGAATCTGGAAATCAAACAAAAACCAAAAGGAAGGTAAGGTATGAAGAAGTCGGAAGACCGCTAGCACCACATGTACGAAAAGAGGGATCCAAAGGAATGAAAAGAGGGTTAGTAGCTAGGGAATGACGGTCAAGAAAACCACGACGACGGAGGAGGTCTGAACGCGGCGGCGAAGTCGAGGGTAAAGAAGAAGAAGCAGGATGGGAAGGGTACGGCACACAAGAAAGCCGCCCAAGTATTATTATTATTATTTTTTGTGGAGGGTGGTGTGCATCGATTAGTTTGGGGAGATTATTATGATACTTGTGAACCGAACTGCAAAAGACGACAGGGCACAGCTTCTGCAGTACCATGAGCGGGCGGTGTGTTAGAGATGTGTGGTGTGCGCTCGTGCTGTGCATTTTCCATATCCAGCCAATTGCCGGTCCCGGTCACCCCAACTGAGGAAAAAATGACCTCTTTGTACAGAACTCAGACACCAAATTGGCTAGAGGATGAGAAGCAGGATCCAATGGACAGCCGAGTCGGTACAGCCGCCGTCCATCGAGTCCTACGCCTGCTGAAGGGCATCACGACGGTGTCGTCAGTCAGGTCAAGTAAGCACAAATGGGAGGACATGCCCATATTTTCCCGCAGCCCGCCGACACTATGGCATAATTGATACTACTACAGTACTACAGTATGGTACACTCTCTTTCTCTACTCGCCAGTGAGAGCAGAGCAGCCAGAGCAACCAGAACAGCCAGAGCTCATACAACAGAGCTCTTTAGTTAGGCCGAGTTGTTAGAGTCCTCTCTACCTGAAGTGTTGCCGAACTTAGAACTTATTCGACGGATCCCATTCGCACGCTAAAGTGGGGCCATCCAATAACACGGATCTAATCGGGCGTTGGACCCAAGAGTGGAGTGACCAGGGCAGCCAGGCTTGGGGATGATGGATGTTGGAGGGTTTTTGGGGTGGTTTTGGGGCGATTAGCTATTGGGACGCTTGGAGACGCTTGGGGAGGATGCTTGTAAGTTTGGAGGACGCTATGCTTTGCTTGTATGGCACATAACTGATGGAATTACGCTTCGTGATGGTCCTTGTCTCTTTCCTGCGATAGACACCCGGCGGGGTAGTAGTAGAATGAAGCCCGAGAGCTAGGGTGATCATACCCGCCTAGGACCTCACCCGCCTATGCTATCATTCGGTATGTATGAAGCTGAACGGTCACCCTAGTGACCATCCAGCGGCGAGATTCCATCACGCCGTATCTGCCCTCCCGCTGACCTCGGATTTTCATTTGCCAGCAGCTGCGGGGTCTTTTTGCACTCGCGAGAGCCTGGGTGGGATCTTGAGTTATGCCCTGCTACTGCTGCTACTACCACGATGTCCCCGGAATTATCAAACTGTGTACGGTGGGTGGAACGGCATATCGATCCTTCATCATCATAATCCCGGGCTTCGCCACCCCGAAAGAGGATGTCGATGATGAAGTTGTAAGATTGAGGATAGATGAGGCAGTGGCAGAGGCAGAGGCAGAGACAACGGTTTACATCATGCGACTCGCTGCCTTTCGCTGATGCCCTTTGCCGCCGTTTATGTTTGGAGGATGATTGGTGGGTAGGGCGAGTGGCCAAATGGATATAATCCGATGAATGACGAAGTTTACAAAGATTAATTGTGTCTCGTTGATGGATGTTTCTCTAGAAGACCTCACGAACGAATCAGCTAGAGTAAACCATTCGTACACCACCCCACCCCAGTAGCCTCTTGCCATAACCTTCCTTTCACCTTCCAACCACCACCGTACAAAAAAAGACGCTTTATTATTGCACTGCAGGGTTTACTAACATGGACCTGTCCATCCTTGCCATCTGACTTTTTTCCGATTTGGATTTGACTAACACACCGCTTCGTGGGGTTTGGGTTTAGAATTTTGGTGAGAAGTTGGTTGGTGTGTCCTTATGTTTTTTTACCCGGAAGGGTCTGGTTTCTGGGTGTTTTCCCATCCAGGACTCGTCTGTTTTCCATTCTCTGTCATCTCGTTCGTCGGCTGGACCTTATCGCTAGTCTGCGCATGTGAACTCTTCGTCAGCGGAACTCTCCCTCATTTGCCGGAGGGTACATAGTGGTTGGTTGGTGTGGTTAGCTTCAGGCTCTGTTTTTTCTCTTCGTGATGAAAACGAATGAGGATGCTGCATCTACCCCATTTGGCGTTTTGGTTGGATGCCAATGCGCGGCGGTCTGAGCGAATCAGAGGATCTATCGGGAAACGAAGGTGAGTGGGTCGGGCGGGTAGCTGACGAGAGTGGGTCGGTCGGTCTATCGGTCGGTCGGTCGGGTAGCTGATGCCCTCGAGTTTGTCCGCAGGAAGCTGAAGCCCCGAGTTTTTTCTCCGAAACACCGGCGGAGGGTAATTTCAGCAGGCGGGGGGTGGGGGGTTGTCAGCGGGCGGGTGGGTGATCGTACAGCAGAATCCATCACCGCCTGTGAGTTGTCATCAAATCTCATCACTCACTCACTGGTCCCAACCCACAACAACAGAGAGAGCATCACCGCCGGCAAGTTGTCACCAAATCATCATCACTGGTCCAATCTACAATAGCAGAGTGCATCACCGTGTCCCACTCCGTCTACCGCAGCCGTGACCCAAGCCAACCTTCAGCCTGCCCGCACACGCGGCCAGGCTGAAGCTACTCAATCCGCCGGCGACAGACGCTTTGACCATCACCAACCATCTGCATTCGAAGTTATATGTGTATGTATATTTTGCCGTTGCATACTAACTGCCGCTCGGTTCCTCAACTGGGCGCAATAGCAACAGGAATCCAAAAGTAGACCGCGCGCCTCGTTCCTGCGATGACGAACTACTGGAACAAATGTCATTGTTTAACGAGGCCCGAAGCCCGAAGCCGTTATCTCTGCTATCGGTGCGATTTCTATCCACAAACCCCACTCGCCCAGAAAAAATAGAAACATGGGGATAATCATCATCAGCCAATCAGCGTTACAAAAACTATGCAAACTGCAAAGTGGTAACACTTGTAATTTACCCAGCGGTTGGATAGGATTACATCCCCGCGATACCGCCCCCAATAGACAACGCAAGCAGCACATCAAAAGAATACCGTTATGTTATGTTACAGCAGATAGTTTTTTTCTCGGATTTACTTTGTCTTTTGTGGAAAACTGCTTGCTTTTTCGAGGCTCCAACAGCTTCGGCAGGCTCCATTTACAACAAACAACGAAGTAACTGCGACTGAGATACCAACCAGGTCAATCAATTCCCCATCTGGGCACCACACACACCGACGTGTGGGGTCTGAGAATTTGGGTATATATGCTGCGGCAAACAGTTACGGCACGGGTAGAGTAGGTCATCTCTCTTCATCACTCCGCTCGTTGCCGATTGCTCGGATATGGAGAATCGTCTGCAGGTACAGATTGAAAAGACAACTCTAGAAACCCCACAATTTGAGCGTCAAGTCCGGTCTGTGGTGAATGATGCACGATGATGTTAGACGGAAATAATTGATCAATAAAAAAAATATTACAAAAAAGCTCCACTTTTTTTTATTCCAAAGAAATTAATACGGCCCATGGGAACAAAAAAGGGAAGTTCGGAAATCATCATGTGGTCATTGCAAGTCTGAAACTCGAAACGTTTTGTGAGCATGCAAGATCTAGAAGCCTCATAGAGTTGCTATGGTGCCATACACATTACATACCCTTTCATGATCCAATCCTGATCCCTCCACCACACCGGATCCTCCAGAATTCCAAGGGCCAACCTACCGCTAAGCGGTGGAACTTTCAGGATACATACAGGGACATTTGGACAAGCTTTTTAGCTCGACTACTCAACAACCCTCGTCAACCCGATGATGGAGCACCTTCCGAAAGTTCAAGTTCAGGTTTCTTAAGAGCGCGCTTGTTAGTACTGTTTCTTTCGCCGAATTTTTCCCTCCGTGGTGGGGTCGGAAACTAAAGATCGAATCAGAATGTGAGTTGATGCGCACATGGCATCTGGTGCATGTAAACTTCACTATCTTCCTTCTGTCCGTCTCATGGAAGGAGATCTCCAGTTGATCGCACCATCGCCGGTGTTTACAGTCACGCGAGATGATTCACCGAGGCGTAAGTAAACGCGATGGAAGTTGTCTGAAGTGACTGGGATAAAGTATGGTTGTCAGTCAGTTAGGTCGGGCTGTGTAGCTTCATTAATGGCGATAAATGATAAACATGATATATATCGGGACGTGCAAAAGAATGACAGGATATGTTTGACGAAATTCAATCTAAGCCTCCAATCAAGCTTGACAAAGTCCGATGAAGACAGATGAAGTCAGATGCTCAACGAACATCCAATGAACCCAGGTCGGAGTTTGAATCAGAATGCAGATCATCACAAACATAGCAAACAAAACCTTTAAATTCCGTCTGGCTGGCTGTCTATCTGGCTGATGTTGTTCTTGTACTCAGTCGCTCATCTTATTTTATAAATATGTTACACACCATCTGTGAAACTCATCATCCAATCATAACAATCTCTCCATCATACGGAACTCAGCGGAAGCATCACGCATCCATAAACTCTATCAACCAATGAATACCCTTACTGAAAAGTAGATATCACAAACATAGAACTTGAAGCTCGGCATACAAAGCTTGCTATGCAACCATAAGTAATCGAAAGATGCTATAAAAAAAAGTACGCATAGATTTTATTATCCCCCCTCCCCATATCGCGTAATATATACATCCTCTCATCTTCTCTTACAAATCCTTTGGTCTTTCATCGCAACGTGTACCTGCAGCAAAAGTTCGAAACTTTTCCATCAAGATCGCCAGATACTCCCAAAGTAGTCGCGGACTCTCAGTAAGGCATGGTATGGGTGGATGGATGGACGACAGAGTGGTTATGCGCATACAGCATAACAAGACGATATTATTATCGCGCGGCTAAAAACAAACTTTACAAAGTATGTTTATAGGTGTGGTTAATGTATAACTGGCTATAGACACCGTAGCTGGTAACTGGGCAAACATCAACTGGGATATCTGTTGTTTTTGATAACACCTATGTATATAAACGTGTTAAAACCCTCAAAAAAAGAAAGATTAGTTAGTTGAATTATTTATCAATTTCCTAAACCGGCTATAAAAATATGGGAGTTATGTCATCATCATCGTCATCATCATAATCCTGGCTGGTTCCAAAAAAACAGAAATAAACCCATATATAAAGAATTAATTACTATTGCATATAGGACCCTATATCCGATATTTTTTTCATCTGGGGATATGTATGTAACTCTGCAACTATAATCGTTGGATGGATATACTGTACATATTAATCTAGATTTGGTTCCACAGAATCCGTAGCGGTTGCAGAAATTGCGGCTACAAGTAAAAAATGCATGGAGGAAAAAAGAAAAAAAAAGCATGCCAACGATTATGATCGTCAGGAACACGACGATACGGCCTTCGCCTTACTCCGGATTATGATGATTGAGCTGCGCCATATGTAAACCAAAGCTTGGGATCAGGGTTCATTAACATAGACACGGGCTCAACCCTCCCATCATCGGCTCAGAACAAAGCGATGTATACGAGGAGTCCGAAGCTCAAAGCTGCGTCAATTTATGTCTCAGGGCCTCAGATATTGTCTAATTTGATTCTGAAGAATTGCTGCAATTGAAAAATAAGAAAATAATAGTTCTCTATGAATCATATTTTTGATTCTTCCTAAGGATCGACATTGGCTTCGTTATTTGGGTTTCATGCTGCACTTTTACATCATCCCGAATTATTTATATTTCAAGGGACTTGTACGTCTGCTTTACACCCGAACTTGAATCTTTTATGTACCCAAATCTATCCTCGTCACCTGATGACGAGTACATATGGGTATGTAGGTACGGTACAGCTTATCTATGTCTAGATATAGAACAAAAGTATACAAAACCTTGCTGTCCTCCTGTCATCCCTATGGGGAGTGAAAGTGAGAAAACGGCATTAAACAGGTTGTGTATGCCTATGTATGTACACCCGACCGAAAGTTGAAACCTCGAAACTTAATACAATACTTGAGAAGTGTAAAATTTTGACAAACTAACTCTTTTGTGGGTATCCGTGGGAAAATTTGATGTATTGTGATGAAATAATATCTAAACAAGAGTAGTCAGGATGACGAAGTCCGAAGAAGCGACAAGACCCAATCAAAGCTCGACGAAAAATTATTCGATGATGTTCTACGGAAGCTTAAACAATTCGACGGAAAGGGAACCTGCAGGTACCCGTCTGTACAGTCCATAGTCTGTTCAACCTGACGATACATCGCACGGATTACTATAGATACGATGGCGTGTGAGTTGTGGGCACCAACCATATCACAGCTATGACATACTGCACACGCTTTCTTCGTCACTGTTTAGGCAGCACGCTTGATGCCGGACTTCCTTATGGGCTGTGCAAAAAATGGTGCACCTGTACTTTAATGGAGTTCGCCGGATCAATTCCGTCTTGCGCGACAAATTCCGGAATATGGTTGTGTCTATGTATACATAGTCGAGCTTAAGCGGAACGGTGTGTACATAGAGCATGCTCAAGCTCAAGCTCAAGCGGAACGGTAAGGTGCGGTAAGGTACGGTAAGAAATCCAGCAGGCTTCAAGCAGCAAGCTTTTTGTGATCCATTTTTGATTTGTGATCAGATCAAGTGAGGCGATAAAGTTTCTAAAGCCAACGGTACCTGCGTCAGAAGTACGTTAAGCTAGAAACTCTAGAATCACGCAGACTTTTTCGAAGAACAAGCTCCTCAAAATTCCCGCGCGATCGCCTTCCAGAATACGTAGGATACCCAACCATGACGATAGAGACCGGATGATATTGCTCGACGAGGAGAATTGGTGAATGTGATGTGATGTGATGCTAATGCTCCAAATGCGTATCTATCATGGTTGTAGGCTTTGCGGCAGTTTCAGCATTCTTTCTATTCCTGTTCCTTCCAGCTCATGAATGATGATAGAGCTACGTAGTTAATTCACCAGGAAGCTCGATCCGATATCTGAACTGAGCTTCATTTGGCCTCGCCGGCCTACCTTCGTTGGGCTTTAGAGTACCGGGGACTCGAGCTGCCGTTTCAGGTGGGGGACCTGCGTGCGGCGTGGATCTTCGCGTCGCGTCTGAGCGGCGGCCGAGGCCATGTACCGAGGAAAATATAAAATATCTTTGTGCTGTTAGGTTTCTGTTTCTGTTCCTGTTTCTGTTTTATCCAGCTGGATAATTAATTTCGAGAAGAATTCTGTGTATTGTTTGGATTGGATAACAAAGTGGAAAACTGCCATTGCTGCTCAAGATTCGCCGCTGCTGGTTCGCCACGGTAACGTGATCACTGAGGCGTTACTTTCCGGGTAACGAAAATTGAAAATTTTCGCCGACGCTCCCCGACTATATAATCCCCTTCTCCCCCGCACCCCTCTTACACAATTCGTGCGGCGGCTCGTCTACAACCCGTGTTGCTCATTTCGCTTTCCACATAGCGAAGTTCAGAGCGTCAGACGGACCACAGAATAATATAATTGCAAATGAACTTGAAGAACCCTCCATTTCGAACTTTCTTTATTGAGAGTTCACCGTTTTGATACTTCGGTTGTGGGGTGGAGGGCATAATTGAGTTCATACATTCCCTTCACTTATCGTCTTCTTTTTGAAGTTTCGAAAAGTCAAAGTACAGTCGACTGTATCTCCTTTTGGAGACGCATCTCAGCATGATGATTTTGGATCTCTGGGCGTGTTTCTTGAATCCTGTCGCGTCGCGTGCGAGTTGCCCAAATTCTCATCGGGCGCAATTAGACCCCCGGATCCGACTCCCGAACTCACACCTCGCTCGGGTCCGAAATTAATCATTCTGCCGGCGCGTACGGTTCGGCATGCTTCCTCCACATACCCTATCATCAGTGCGTTCTGGACTTGTCCGACGGCGGTCTGAGCTGAGCCATGAACCATGAGCCATGACAAGCTGGCACTTCTACTTCCGTGAACCAACGGCCCATATCGATAGAGTTGCAGCAGCATCGGAGATTCAGTAGGCGACTGTACATATCGCCACCAACGGTTCCTGGATTCAACGGCAAGTGGTGGTCTATTGGCTCACTGGTCAACTGGTCAACTCCAAAATATGGGGTTCTGTACGATTCCATCGATTCCAACGATCGAAAGCAGTTTGCTGCCGGTTAGCTTATTAGACACTGTGAACACCTCGCATCCAAACGGTTCGGCATTGCATTTCCTGGCTTTCCGGCTTTGGATTTTATGGCCCGTGCATTGAGGGCTTGAATAAATTGCCATCTTACCATCGAACGTAACCAGGACGCACAATATGTATACTATATTACGATAATCAATACATACATTACTCCGCTGATGGCCACCCCGTTATAGACCCATCCATTCTTAAGACCCTGTGGAAGACCCTCCTTGTGGCAACCCGCCTCTTGACTCAGCCAGGTTTCCAACGCCCATGAGTGGTACTGGTAGATACAGTTGACTGGGTTTGCACTTTACGGGGTTGCACAAATGCACTTTTAATCGATAGTTATCCGTGATTGCGTTGCGGAGTAATCAGTACTCCGTGTAAGTAGCTTGTCATTTAGAGCAGCGAAATACCCTTTCTTACGGCTGCACCCATTAAAGTTGCCACCCTTGCTTGATTATGGCGAGAAACGGATGTCATGAAGGAGCTGATGCTTTGTTTGATGACTATATACACAGTCCATAATAACTACTACCAAATTCCCGTTGATATCGATAAGTATCCTCATCTTGAGGGTCTCGTGACATCTACATTCTGTTAACATATCTACATGATATGTACATAGATGGTTATCTATGGCTTTTTTTTTGGCGTTGATCCATTACAAGGGCGTCCGTTCAATCCTGCAGCATGACTAGACGGGTAATGGCTTGCTTTGCGAGTCTCAGCCTGCGGTACAGTAATACACCTTAGTCTATAGCCCTTTGGGGGGGCTTTTCAAATTCGGGCAGAAGTAATCACATCATTGCGGCTTTGTATCTTTACCTTTTATAGATTATAGATAGCCCGAGGCTTTGGAGAGGCTTGTAAAATAGAAATATAGAGAATTTTACAGATTAAAATCCAATAGTGCAGTGCACTGGGAACCTCGGGAACCCTTACAAAGCCTACGAAGCTGCGGTACAAAGCTTCACAGCTCTGAAACATCGTGCCTATTTGGGGCATCGGGGCGTTAGGGAGTGTAGGTTTGCCATCTATAAGTTGGTTGTTGGATTCACTCTAGAGTAAATCCTGATTCTACCCAAGTCTCATATTCTCCATCATTCAGCAACAATCCACCGTTCCAGACCTGTCAGTAGGTCGGTGCACCGGTGAGATAAGTGGACATTGAAAGCGGCGGTGCAGGCGGCGGCGGCGGAGGTATGGAATTTGAAGATTATGATTAAGAAAGATGATGCAATTAAGCGGATTCCGATACATAGAAATATACGGATAATCCAAGTGCGGATTTAGAGTAGATACCTAAACAGATTGTGATTGAGTTTCCTTTGCGGTATCTCCGAGATCAAATGATGTGGGATGAGCCACGGAATAACAACCGTGAAAGAAAGAAAGCTACGGAACGGAATTGCAACCGCCGTGATACCAAAATATCGTCGCCGACGAAGAAAGTATCTCACCACGTGTGCTGCCATAGCGTGGGTTACATTCGCATTCATAGTATTTTCAGACTGCAAGGCAGATTTGATGAGGATGGTGGAGAAGCGGTGACAACGGGTTGTTCGGTCTTTCCTCCCGCTCTTCTTCTGCCATTTTGTGGTCACCGCCCGCCGTTTTTGAGGGACACCCGCTGCCTCTGCGGGCTCTTTGGCTCATAGAGATTGGAAATACATCGTGATTGTCATCAGCCTTGAGAGTGGCCGAGCTGTGGCAGTTTTGCAGGCTAACCGTTAGGCTTTGAACCGTTGCAACTTTGTACATAGTCTTGAAAATTCCTAGGCCCTGAGTAGTCATTTGGTAGTCTTCAATGAACAACTCATTTCCTCATTGGCTCTTATTTACTCATCAAAAGCACGTGTACTGGTAATAATCGAAATTCTCGCCAGATGCATAACTGGATTGGCCTTGCGTTGCAAGCTTTGGTGGACCTTTGGTTGGCTTTTCGCCAGAATTTCGCGACTTTCACGGACTTTCTCGGCACTATTACCGACGACTTAGGGACAGCGGAAGCACCATCATGAAACGGTTCCGAACCATTGGAACTTTAGCTTTCCGTAGCTTCTCGATGGTTCATCAATCAGGTTTGCGGTGTGAAGTTCTTATGTCGCTAGATTTCGACGTGCCAGAAACGCGGTTCCTGACTGGTTGTTGGTGGCTAGCGTGTTTTGAGGTTTAATCATAAATTGTCATTCGGCGACATCGAAGACAACGGACCGATCCGGAGCCAGTATGCTAGACTTGTTACTCTAGATACGCCTCTACGCTGCACAACGAAAACGAGCTGTCAAAATAGCTTAACAAGGTCCTAAACCAACCATCTCAAGAAGGTTGTTCGGAGGGTTTATTCTGGGCATGTCTATGTACTTCATTTCTTGTGCCATGATCGTACAGGGTGGAACCCTACGAGTCCCTGGCCCTGGATTCAATCCGACCCTGGAAGTATAGATGAACACCTTGCGACGGATGTATTTTGTTTGGGGCAGGTGATTTTACAAGCCGTTGAAAAGTGGGGACGATGCTGATATGAATTGGTACCCACCCGATCCTTTCATGACATCGTGTTCCTGACGGCCATAGCGCAACGAAATTCGGGATCCCTAGCGTTACGAAAGCCAAGAACCTTCAAACCCGTGATTTTGTTTTTAACCATCTTAACCCGGACACCGCTCATCACCGATAAACTAAATACGTTTCCCTCTGTAGTTATCTTTAGCAGCCTTCTTAGCCTAGCTATTTAGCCTTCCAAACATTCTAGTCCCTGTCTTATTTGAACTAGCTAATTGAATGTCCCTGGTCTTGATGGTGCCTCGCCAAGTCGAAGAATTTCCGTGGACCCCATCTAAGCTTAAGCTTAACAGCTCTTAAACGGACTGTTAACACCTCGACCCGTTTTAAGAAACTTTAAGTCACCTTTAGGTCTACTGAACCTAGAAAACCATCTCAAAAAACTTGCGCTATGACCATATATCACTAGAATGGTATATCTAGGTTCAATACGGTGCACCATAGCACAGGGACTCCCCGGATATCTTCCGTTTGCCGCGTCAACCATCCCGTCCCGACCCCGATCATCGATCGTGATAATCGAACCCGAAACTTCAAACTGCAAGCCGCTCCGCCGAGACCATGCCGAGATGGTCTGATAATTAACTCTGATCCAAGAAACTGCGAGACCAAGGCCCCAAGATTTGGAGGTTCAAAATACCAAGACGCGGAGTATGACTGAAGCCAAGTCTCTGATAATGGAAAAGAAGCTACATACCGCGTGCGGAACAAAAGCGGAGTAACGAGAACAGAAACTTCGGAGAAGATGTGGGGTGCGGTACCAGAAGTCTACGGTTCGGGGCTTGAACCAAACCTATGCATATCCCGCTTGTCTGTCCCGCTTCAGAACCCACATTTACGGCTGCCGTATTGCAAGCCGAAGAAGTGCGGGGCGGAACAAGAGACTCCGAAAAGCCTAAAACTAGTCGTAGAAATATGCCGATGCAGAAGTGAAGCGTGATGAAAGAGGTGACCTAGTCAACGTTCTCAGGGCACGTGGTGTACTGTGCTTTTGGGCTTGGAAGCTACTTGGCGACCCGACATACAGATGATGATTTTGAGCCAATAAGATATTGGCTATGTCATAACTGAAAAATTACTAGTGCCCGTAAGTTAAAGATATCATGGGCACGTGGGGACCTTGTGAGAATATGTGATGATACACGTTTTGTATCAACTCCAGCCTGTCCGCTACTGCAGTGTATGTAAATTGTAAGAGATTTCATGTCGGTGTAGGATTATGCCAGTTCGTTTGATGCAAACGGAGGAATGGGAGTTTGAAGTTGACCGTTGGCTGTATAATTGTACGCAGCACTTAGCAATCTGCCGAAAATCAGATGAAAAAAAAAATCTTCGCCACGATGTGCCACGTTGCCCCGCGGTTCGCTTGATGTTGCTTCAGAAAACTTCACGAACTGCATCTCTGAAACTCGTAAGATGACGGCGCATTTCTCGGCGGACTACAACCGGTAAATCTACGAGAACTCATGAAAGCTATCAGCGGGATGCGCATGCGTCTAATCGCTTCGTTCGTTAGGCGTAATGACGTCCAAATATCGCCATCACTGTAGTCGCATCTCATCACAGCGCATCACTCCCACGTGCTTCACCATAATTTCGGTTTCGCCGTGAAGAGAGAGAGAGAAAAAAAAGAAAGAAATAAAAAAAAGAAACGTGCATAATGCAGGTTCCGGAAAGCTTCAGGCCCAGGCTTTCAATTCCAACATTCATGTGCATAAACCATAAGCTGCTGATGGTTCAGATTTATCGTCGAAAATCTTGGAAAATCTACCCCGGATCGATCCCGTTTTTTCGGC
>JAJJXM010000025.1:600000-770183 GCA_024516155.1 Pyronema omphalodes | reverse complement strand
CAGTCACACCACTGTCACCTCGGACAGCAATGCGAAGTCTATGATGCCGAACTACATGCCACCACTGAAGGACTGCGCCTCCTTGAACACCACAGCCCAGCACCTGTCCTCCTCTGCCTCGACAATCAAGCAGCTATCACCACTCTTGAGCACAACCACGAGAATCATCAATACGCCAGAGAAACCCTCAACCTAGCCGAACTCCTCACATCCCAAGGATGGTCCTTTACCACCATCTGGACCCCCTCTCACACGAACATCACCGGAAACGACCTCGCCGACAGCCTCGCCAAAACAGGAGCACGGTTACCAAACCAATGTCTTTCCACAATCACCTCACACTCATGGATGAAGTCACAAATCCGTCAACGGTTCCTCCAACGATGGCAGGCTGACGCGCCAGATGGCCTCCCCCCATCTTTGACATACCCAAAACATCTTCAGCACCTACCCTTCCGCACCTCCCGGGCCTTATACCGTATCCGCTGTGGACGAACACCCATAGACCCTCACCCAGACCAACCCCCCACACCATGCGATTGCGGCACGGGATTCATATCCTCCCAGCATTACCTACTTCACTGCCCAAAACTGCTCACCGCGCGATGGGACCTCCATGCGTCAACCAACTCGAACATCACACTGAATGAACTTTTTACAACCCAGACTGGCATAGCTGCGCTGTTGAAGTTTGCCAAACAGACCGGCCTAGGATACTCGAAGGAGATACGTTATAGGGGTATACCGCTTGAGAATGATGATAGGGAAAGGATGGATGGACGGATAGCAAATCTGGGATATGGAGCGTTTGACGGATGATTGTTTTCCTCTTTCTTTCCTATGTTCTGAGAATACTTGATTTAGATATAGTTGACTTGTACTACATGTTTTCCTTTGTATTTCTTTTGTTGGTTTTATGTACTTTGGCGGTATAAGGGTATGAAGAAGGTGGAGTGCGATAGCTATATAGCTCTAGTCACAATAAACAAAGATCAGATTAGTTAACTTCCTGGCTTCTTGAGAAAAATCTATTAGTTGAATATCTTTCGAACGAAGCACCAACTGATCGGAAAAGCCTCTGTATTGAAAGCCTCAATACCCAGGTTCACACTATAAACTTAAGGCTCAAGCTACTAAGTTTACTTTTCGACACGATTACGGGAGACCCTCTTCTAGGGCAAGAAACACCAACACTCCTCTGAAAACTACAAACAAAAACTTCAATCTACAATGGCCTCACGCAGACTCACCGGCGATGCCACCCACGACGACGGACTTGATGCGCCTATGGCTGATACTGTCAGCATCACCCGTCCTCGCTCCTGGGAGGACGTCACCTCTGTGGGACAACCAAGGGTTCATCATGGCACCACCCTTCACCTAGGCAAAGTACCACAATGGGTGATTTTAATGATGGAAAGGATGAATTCGACTGAGGAGGACATTAAGAGATTGATGGAAGCAGCAGGATCAGGAGCTGCAATGAACGAAGAACTACAACGGATGAAGGGACTCTATCAGGAAATGGCCCAGGGGATGCAGAAAGCTTACGACATCCTAGCAAAGAAGGGCAACCTTGACCAAGAAGTCAACCTTCAAACCGTTACCAGACTCGTTCAGGCCAGCAACGACTTTGCCGGCCAAGTTTAGAGGACAATTGGCGAACTTGCCACGGACACTCAAACCAAAGAGGCAGCCAACCAAGCGGCTGCAGAAAGACTCAAACACGGCATTCAGACGACCAATGCCATCCTCGAAGCCTTTGCCCAGAGGCAATTACAAATCAACAAGGAAATCGAGGAATGGGCCTTTCAAAAGAATACACAAGACGCCATCCGTGAGCAGGATGATGAACAAAGAGATAGGCGGATTGCAGCTCTGTCTAGAGCTGAAGAGGTGCACCAGCAACGTCTGCTGGATTATGAAGAGCAGAGAGAGGAGGAAAAGATTTGAATTGGTAAACAAGGTTATTGGCCTTGTTATGTCAAAAATCCAGAGAAAGGAACATTTCGATGCTAAGTCTCTAACCGAGGCTATGCATGAGGAGATGACTCCCAGACCTCCCTCCCTCGGCAGAGCACCAGAAGTCCCCTTGCCTCCATCAGAAGATGGAACCCCTGCAGACAACGGCAGAAATGGTGGTAGGGGCAGTAAACCACCAGGAGGAGGACTCCCACCTCCTCCACCACCACCATCTGATCCTTCGGACGGCGAAGACTCAGATGATTCATACATCAGAAAAGCATTGGAAAGAAAGCGCCAGGAGCGCAAACAAAAGGCTGAACAAAGGAAGCCTGAAGCAAAGAATGCCACGGAGGCATTCTTGGAGTCCCTTGTTCAGAAATTACAGCAATCTGGGGTTAACGAGCCAAGGAGACCCAAAATGCCCGAGATGAAGGCTCCTCAATATTTTTCTGGGAAGGACAAAAATTTGTTTAGGGCTGGGTGGATGTCTGTTCAAGATTACATCGCAACATATGCCAAGGCCTTTCCAGACGAGGATGACCAGGTAAAATGGGTTGGGAGCTTGCTTACTCACAAAGCTCTCAGTTGGCACCAGGAACGGCGAAAATCGATTCAAAGGCAAGGACTCAAAGACACATGGCAAGCATTCTCAAGCTCTATTGAAACAAGGTTTGAGGATAAGCGGGAAGCCCAGAAAGATGTCAAAAGGATTACAGAGCTCCAGTATGATGGAGACATTGATGATTACATTACAAAGTTTGAGGATCTCAATATGCGCGTTGGGGCAATTGGGCCAATGTATAGGAATGTAATTTGGGAGGCCATGACACCGGCCATTAAGAAGATGGTATATCAAAGGTTCGGAGGAATCCCAACGGACGATGAAGCAATGATTGATGCAGTTAAGGAAGCTGCTCATGTTGTGGAAAATTTGGAAGAAGAATTGAAGGGTCATAAGAAAAAGACTTTAGAAGTGCGGGAGGACCGCCATAAAGATAAAGGAAAACATAAGGGAACTGTGCGCCCAAAGGAGGTGCAGCACAAAGATAAATTCAAGGACAAGAAGGAGAAAAAAGGCTTCACAGGAAAAAAGGACAAAAAGTCCATCTTTGCGTCAGGGAGAGAGGCTCTGCAGAATGTTCCTCAGAGCGAAATTGACAAGCATAAGAAGGAGAAAGCTGACTGTTGGAGATGTGGAAGATCTGGACATAAAATGTTCGATTGTTACGCAAAGAAGACAGTTGGAGAAACAGACTTCTCTGGTGAAGGAAAGGTTGCTTCCTCAGGTAAGAGAAAGAGAGATGACGATGATGAAGGACATAAAGGGCAGGAGAAGCCCAAGGAAACAAAAAAGACCAAGACTGCTGCGGTACGGCAGGATGATGACGATGAAATGATGCAAGATGCTCAGCCCAGGATTTGGGAGATTGAGCAGAATGATGAGGACTCGGATTTTTAAGATCCTCTAGGGTTGCGTCACCTGAGGAGGAGGAATGTATATCTGACGCAGGGAATATTATTTGTTGTGGAACAAAAAGAAAATCCACAGACAACTTGGGGTCGATCAAGACAAACAATCGACGAACCGACAATGGAACCTCTTCCAAGGAAACAAAGATGGAAGCCGTGGTCCCACCTTATCACGGAAAAAGGCCAATAATCAACATGGTGTTGAATTGGTCAAAGAACAAAATCAGAACTGTGCGAGTCCTTTTAGATACAGGCTCCACCTCAGCACTACTGGACAAAGGTTTTGTCCATACTTACAAAATCCCTACTGTGAAGAGAGACAAGCCTCTTCAAATCCGCAACTTCAACAATGAGGTAGTCGCTGGAGCTGGAGAATTCTTCACAGTACCTTTCATGCTGCAACATAAACAACACTTTGCAGCCGAATCCTTCGAAGTCGCCCCTCTTGACAGCGACTGCGATGTCATCTTACCTTACTGGTGGATGGCAAAACACCAACCTTGCAACATGTGAGGAGAAAGCAACAACATCTCCTTTACAACACCACGTTGCACCGAACATTGTACTAAGGCTCAGGCCAGTACATTTTCACTCAAGGTCGACCGCAGAGTACTCGACCACCCTGAGGCCTCAGTTATAGGCCATATATCAGCCATTGCCACTAAAGAGGAATTGTCAGAGGCACTTCAACAAGTCCCTGAGAAATTCCGTAAGTGGATCAATATCATGACCAAGGAAGCAGCAGACAAGCTTCCAGAACACAAGTCTTACGACCATGCCATAGACTTAAAGGAAGGAGAGACTCCTCCTTGGGGACCAGTCTATGCGCTTAATGAAGTCGAACTGGAGACACTCAGAGAATGGCTAAAAGAAATGCTAAGGACAGACAAGATTAGACCATCAAAATCCCCTGCCGCAGCACCCATTCTCTTTGTGCCAAAACCCCATGGGCAAGGTCTACGGCTTTGTGTTGACTATAGGGGGATTAATAAAATAACAATAGCAAATCGCTACCCCCTCCCTCTTATGTCTGAATTACAAGACAGAGTAAGAGGAGCTAGGTTCTTCACGAAAATGGATTTGAAGAACGGTTAACATTTGATTAGGATTAAAGAAGGCGATGAATGGAAAACAGCCTTCAGATGCAGGTATGAGCTTTATGAGTTTTTGGTTATGCCCTTTGGATTAAGCAATGCACCGGCCACATTCCAGGATATGATGAATCATATCTTTAGGGACATGTTGGATCAGGGAGTGATTGCTTATATTGATGATGTTCTGATTTACGCGGAGACAGAGGAGGAACAGGATGAATTGGTTAAGGAAGTCTTAAAAAGACTGGAAGAAAATGGGCTGGTAATATCTCCGGAAAAATGTGTTTGGGGGACAAACAAAGTGGAATTTTTGGGGTATATTATAAGCGAAAAGGGAATTGAGATGGCAAAGGATAAAGTGGAAACCGTCCTGGTTTGGGAACCTCCTAGATCCTTGAAAGAGAAACAAGGCTTTCTTCGATTTGCAAACTTGTATCGCCGATTCATAAAGGACTTTTCAAAAATTCGTCGTCCTCTTACTGAATCTACCAAGGGCGATCCGAAGAAGTGGGAATGGACTGTTGCCATGGACTTGGCATTTGATGAGTTGAAGCAGAGGTTTACGAAGGCACCAATATTGGGTCATTTTGATCCTAAAAAGGTTTGCATTGTTGAAACTGATGCTTCTGACTTTGCCTTAGGCGCAGTCCTTTCTCAGAAAGGAGAGGACGGAAAGCTGCACCCTATTGCTTTTCACTCCAGGAAATTTACTCCGGCAGAAATCAACTACGAAATCCATGACAAAGAGCTTTTAGCTATTGTGGATTCGTTTAAAATATGGAGAAGGTACTTGGAGGGAGCAATGCACACAGTTCAGGTATTCAGCGACCATCAAGATTTGGAGTACTTCACCACAACAAAAGTACTCAATCGTCGCCAAGCAAGGTGGGCTCCAGAACTTGCTGGTATTGACTTTAAAATTTTTTACAGACCTGGAAGTAAGAATGGGAAGCCAGATGCATTGTCAAGGCGTCCGGAGTTCCGCCCTGAAAAGGTGGGAGGTGAGGATCAGCCGATTACGACTATCCTTCACAAAGGACATTTTGCATCCATTTCAGCAATCAGCAGTGGAGGAGAAGGAACTTCATTCATGGTTTCTTCAGCACGGCTCAATTCTATTCCTTCTGTTAAATGGTCTGGCGAATTTTTGAAGATGGTTAAAGAAGCTGGAGAACTGGACGAAAATTATAAAAAAGCAGCAAACAAAATAAAGGATCCACTAACGATAGAAGATGGCATAATCTATCGGAGGGAGAAGTTATGGGTGCCAAAGGATTTAGTCAACATGGTCCTGGAATCGGAGCACAACTCGAAAATTGCAGGACACTTTGGTCAGGATAAGACCATTGAATTAATAAGAAGAAACTTTTGGTGGCCGAAGATGCATGAACAAATAATTGAATATTTTCAAAGCTGTTTGGAATGTCAGAAGGACAAGACGGCTAGGCACCTTAAGTATGGGATGTTGCAACCTTTGGAATTAACATATGCCCCATGGCAGTCTATTGCTATGGATTTCATCACCGACCTACCAGAATCAAATGGGCGTGATCAACTATGGGTTATAGTGGATCGATTTACTAAAATGGCGCACTTCATTCCCCTACAGAAAGATGGCAAGACAACTGCAGACCTTGTCAGGATTATCGCAAAGGAAATTTGGAAGTTGCACGGCTTACCCAAGGACATAGTGTCGGACAGAGACTCCAGGTTCACAAGCACCACCTGGAAAGCATTTCTTGGAACGTTAAGAATAAAACCAAGAATGTCAACAGCCTTCCACCCACAAACAGATGGACAAACGGAACGGCTGAACCAAACAATTGAAGCTTACCTCCGCTCTTTTGTTAACCACGAAATGGACGACTAGGCTGATCTCTTACCCATGGCTGAGTTCCCATACAATAACTCAGTCACAAGCGCAACTGGACTGTCACCCTTTTACGCTAACTATGGGTTCTACCCAAATACGAGCCACCCTTCGGCAACTGCTGTGCGCAACCCAGCCAGCAAAGCCTACGCCCACTGGATGCATACGATTCATGAAGGAGCCAAGTTAGCCCTTCAAAAAACACAAGAAAGAATGAAACGTTATGCAGACCAGAAACGACAGCAGGCACCAGAATACCAAGTAGGAGACTTGGTTATGTTAGATGGACGCAACATACGAATCAGACGCCCATCAAGGAAGTTAGACCATAAACTACATGGTCCCTGCCAAGTCGAAAAGGTCATCTCCCCATCAGCAGTAAGACTTACGCTCCCACGAAAGTGGAAGATACACAACGTCTTCCATACCTCTTTACTTGAGCCCTTTAGAGCAGGAACTCGGGCTCCACCAGACAGAAATAAAATTTTACGGGAGGCAGATGATGTTGAGGGAAGCGAGGAATATGATATCGATGAAGTCATGAGCAGCTATAAATCTGGGAATCGAGTATTGTACCTTGTTAAATGGCTAGGTTGGCCCAACAAAAAAGACTGGACGGCAGAACCATTCGACAATTTTTCAGTAGGAGGTCAGGAGAAGTTACGAGAGTTTCATCTCAAGTACCCTGATTCTCCGAGGGACTACCGACTCAAGGATTAAGGCTTAATGTTTTTCCCCACGAGGTTTTCATTAGGTCGAGTTGGTAGTAGGATGTAGGGGCTGGAGGACTACATCCATATATGATCACTTAATCACTTGGCTGCGGCGAGGGGCGATCACAGAATGATGAACTACTTGCTTCGGGACGAAGCTTGAACAGGGGGGAGGTGTTGTCACACCCTATAATGTGTGAGTATAGAATAGGTAACATGTATAACATTTAGAGAACATGGCAAACTCGACAGGAGAATGAATAATAAGGTTAGTATCCCGGGCCGGAACCCCCTGAGGAGCTCCAGCTAGCCACGTCACGTGATTCGTGACTTTCCGAAAGGACCTCACGAGGATCCCGGCCCGAGGCGTAGCTAACTGTTATTGACTGTCAGTTTGGGAGGATCAAAGATGGATGGGAACGAGTAACAACTTACCTCATGGGGGTCGACTTACCCATGAGAAAACTACAGACGACGCTGATGGAGACAGAAGACGACGGCGAAGGGACACCTCCTTATACTTGAGGTTGTGTTCCACCAAGCACGGCTACCAGAGGGCTTGCAAGAGAAGGGAATTCTCATGAGGATGCAAGGCAGACGAATGGGATCATCCGAAGTCTGAGTTAGGCGGATAGTCGGCCAGGGAACTAGGCAGAGTCTAGTCAGCCAACAGGAGTGGAGCTCAGGACAAGGGTCAAGATTGCGTTGGCATGAGACGACGTCCTGCAGCAAGGAACACCACTCAGGGAAACTGTTGGATGGAACTGATATGACGCGACCTTAGGCCATTGACTACCAACTGCAAGATAAGACGGCGTTTGCGTACACACCAGGGTGTGGCTGCGCGCAAGTGCGCGCAGGTGAGGCTGTTATGACATCACACAGGAATGTGACGGGGCAGTGCGCTCCAGTAAGGCATAGTCTGCCTTATGATGTCAGATTCCTTCACTCGCAATCGAGATTCTCTAGGGAGATCTATGATCAAGACGACTCATAAGATATATGCCTCACATGTCATTATCAGAGGAGCCACTGCATTATGCGCTCAAGTGGAGTAACCCTCTACTAGGCGCTTAACCCCAATACCTGATTGGAAGGTGTGGTAGCACGACGAGGGATGTCAAGGATTGATCTGACACGAAGGTCATCATGCAAGTGAGCAATTAATATAATTGCGCATGCAGCATGGTGCGAGCCATCAGCAGATTTGTCACAGGATTGACTCACGTCTTATCTCCTAAGCTTAGTTTTGAAGTTGGTTCCCTTGGGAAGTCTGGGCGAACTTGTAGACGAAAGTCTATGAAAGACCCTAAGTCTTCCCACCGTCTCCTCTGGATCAGCAACTTGATCTCTTGTTACGACAATACCTTTCTACACCAAATACCTCAGGACGAGACCCTTCAGTTTATTCGGCCTGTGATCGATTAGTTAACTTCCTGGCTTCTTGAGAAAAATCTATTAGTTGAATATCTTTCGAACGAAGCACCAACTGATCGGAAAAGCCTCTGAATTGAAAGCCTCAATACCCAGGGTCACAGGTCGCGAGCTTATAAGCTGGACCTCCCCCCAAACGCGAAGATCCATCCAGTATTTCACATCTCCCTTCTACAACCATCTCAACCTACTTCGACCACCATCCCTGGCCATATTCAGCCCCCTCCACTACCGATTATCCTCGACGACGAGGAAGAGTGGGAAGTTGAAGAGATAGTGGATTCTCGACGCCACCGGGGACAGATCCAATATCGAGTCAAGTGGACTGGTTTCTACGACCCCGATACGACCTGGTACCCCGCCGACAATTTCCAAAACTCCCCCGACGCCATCACCCAATTCCACTGCAAGTACCCTAATAAACCTGCCCCACAGCTGTAAGGGACGATAGAACGAACTCCGAGGACCCCCCGTCCCCTTTGGGCTGGTACCGAACCCCTACTCCCCCGGCAGAAAAGAAATCACCCCACCCCACGATCCCGCACGCAGAACTACACTGGTCGTTCTGCAGCAACGACTCCTGCTCCATTCACCTCCAATCGAAACTAAACAACAATCATTTCCCAGCGGTGGCGCAAGCAATTGCGGCACGCATAAAAAAATCATGTAGCTGCGGGCAGCTACATGACCCCGAGTTAGAATGGGTGATCCGACACCGAAGGATGGACCCGCAAAAAGCCTGCAAGGCATGGCAGAAAGGAAAGAGACTCTGCAACGTGTGCCAATTCCTGGTCAACAAAGACGGACACGACCAGAGATGCGGCATCACGGGATGGAAACCCCCCACGGAGACCCAGGCAACGATACCACCCTGCAAGGACGAGCCCGGGACAGGAAAGGAACCTCCCGTCCCTACGGAAAATCAGGAAAACGAACCACCCCGTCCCCGCGAACTGGAATCGGAGGACCCCACCATCCATACGATCCGACACCAATGTCAGGGAACTAGGAACGGACGTTCAAAGAACACACTGAACACTACCGGCAAGGGGAACTAGGCGGGCTCAGGACGGGGAACGGAAGGACAAGGACCGAAGTGCTCGTCAGACGGACGGCACACGAAACAGGAACAGGGACAAGGACAAGAATGACATGGGACTGGAAGGAGAAGTCTTTATTAAGAACAAGGGAAAGACACAAGACGTTCGATGGAGAACTCGACAACGGGGAGGCAAGCCTCCTTATGTACAAAGGGGCGGCCAGCACTCTTGCTGGGCCGTCATCCAACATCGCTACATGAAAGCTTCCGTTCTCCATCAATTCACCTGCGACGCCACAGCTCTCCAGCTCATGGTACGTCATCCATCATCAACCAGTCTATCAATCACAACGGCACGGCACACACAACAACACAACAGCAACACAACACGGCAAGACAACGGCACGATGTCGACAACGACAACACAATGATGACGCAACAACACAACGGCTCGTCAGCCGTGTGCCGTGACAGTACCCCCCTGTTAGGCTCGAGTTGCTACGAGAGGAGAAGGTTTGTCTGGGTATAACTGATGGAATTTCTCAGCGGCCTCAGTTTCGGATAGGTTCGTTTCTGGTTCCCAGGTTGGAGAGTCATGGCCGGTCCACTTGACGAGGTACTGCAGGTTTCCTCTTGACCAACGTCTATCCAGAATTTCATCCACGAACCATTCTTCTTCGCCGTCTACTACTACCGGTAGGGGCGGTGGGAGAATCTGGCCAGGGAGGGGGTCCGAAGGGGCTGGGTTGAGTAGGGACACGGGGAAGGTCCTGTGATGTTTCATTGTCTCCGGTATATCCAATTCATAGGCGTGGGATCCAATAGGCCGTAACACGGTGAAGGGGCCTAGGTGTTTGTTTTCTAGTTTCTTTGAGGGGCGGCGGGTTCTTAGGTAGCGGGCGTCCAGCCATACCAGGTCTCCTGGTTTGAAGACCGGCGCGGGGAGTCGGGAGTTGTCGGCGGCTTCTATGTGGCTGGCTTGGGCGTATTTCATTTCCGAACGTAAGACGTCATGGATGTGTGACATCCTTTCCTCTACCTCTTTCGCTTTCACTTCTTCAGGATTGTCTGTCCTGATTTCCAATTCGAAAGAGCATTTGGGGTGTCGGCCGTATGTAGCGTAGAACGGAGACAGCGACGTTGTATCCGATACTTGGTTATTTGCAGCAAATTCTGCCAGTGGTAAAAATTTCTTCCAATCGTCTTGTAAATAACAGACGTACGCGCGGAGATATTGCTCCGTAACCGCGTTGATTCTTTCTGTTTGGCCGTCGGTTTGGGGGTGGAAGGCCGTGCTCGTGGCAATTTCGATACCCATGCAATTTGACAGGTGTTTCCAGAAGTGGGCCACAAATTACGGACCGCGGTCGGACACTACTGTGTCTGGCAGGCCGTGTAGTTTGAATACGTTTTCCAGGAAGAGTTGCGCGAAGCCTTCTGCGTCTATCGTGGAGTGACAGGGCACTAAGTGCCGCTGTTTCGTGAGTTGGCAAACGATCGCACATATTGCGTCGAAGCCTTCTGATGTCGGTAGTCCAGTGACAAAGTCCACAGATATATTCTGCCAAGGGTGGTGCGGGACCGGTAGGGGTTTCAAGGTTCCATAGGGTGCGTGGCGGGTAGCTTTTGTTCTTTTACAAGTGTGGCAATTTCGCACGAATTGGTCCACATCTTTTCTCATCGAGGGCCAGTAGTAATTCCTGGCGAGGAGTTCGAAAGTCTTTGCACGGCCCGGGTGTCTCATGGTGGGGGGGTCGTGGTGATCTTGTAGTAGTTTCAATCGTAGTTTGTCCAGCGCGGGGACATAGAGGCAGTCTCGGTAGAACAATCTGTTTTCCAACACGGAGCAATCGGCGAGTGATATGTCCTTACAGATTGGTGTACCGTCTTCCAGCATTCCCAGCACTCGGTTGGGGAATGAATCTGTCTTGTAGCCCTCTGTAAACAGGAGGTCCACTTCGGAGGGTGCAAGTTTCATGGGCGGGGTCATGCACAACTGGAAGTTTTGTGGCTTTAGAACAGCTTGCTGGTTCGCTAGTATGCGTTCGTCTCCCTCTCCCGGGAGGTCGGCGGCTCGTCTTGTCAGGGCGTCCGGTTTTCCTCCCAACGTTCCCGGTCGATAGGTGATCACAAAGTTGAACCGAGACAGGACTTCGGACCAGCGTGCTTGTCGTCTGTTTAGTAGCTTTGTCGTCATAAAGTATTCGAGATTCTTGTGGTCTGTCAATACTTTTATAGGGAAGGCGGAGCCCTCCAAGTGGGGACGCCATTCCTCGAAACAACGAACTATTGCCAGTAGTTCTTTGTCATATATCTCATAGTTGCATTCCGCCGGGGAATGCTTTTTGGAATAAAACGCAACGGGGTGTAACACGTTATCGTCGTCGTATTGTGATAAAACTCCAGCAGACACATAGTCAGATGCGTCTGTTTCTACTACAATCGGTTTCTCGTAGTCGAAGTGCTTGAGAATCGGTGCTGATGTAAATGCGTCCTTCAGGCGGTCGAAGGCGCTTTGCTGATCTTTACCCCAGGTAAAGGGGATTGCTTTACCATCTTTCTTTTTGGTCAGAGCCGTTAGAGGGGGGACTACCTTTGAGTAGTCCTTGATAAATCGTCGGTAGAAGTTGGCGAAACCCAGGAACTCTTGGACCTGTTTCAAATTGGTTTGTTCCTTCCAATCTCTGACTGTGGCTACTTTGGAATCCATCATGCGAGCGCCGTCGCGGCCAATGTTGTAGCCCAGGTACTGTACTTCTGCCTTAGCAAACTTACACTTTTCTGGCTTCAAGTGTAGTTTTTCTTGTTTGAGTCGTTCCAAGATCTTTCGGACGTGTGCGGTGTGATCGGGCTTTGTTTCAGAGAATACGAGAATATCGTCCAAGTATGCCGTACAGAACTGGTCCACCATGGTCTCAGGACATCATTTATAAATGCCTGGATATCGGCAGGCGCGTTGGTGAGCCCAAAGGGCATCACCTTCGACTCGAATAGGCCGTACCTTGTGCGGAAGGCCGTCTTCCATTCTTCGCCCTCTGCCATTCTGATAAGGTTATAAGCGCTGCGGACATCTAGGGTCGTAAAGTATTGAGCTTTGGAAAGATTCATCATCGTTTCCTGTATCAATGGCAGCGGGTACCGGTTCTTCTCGGTACCTTCATTCAGTCTTCGGTAATCGACGCATAGGCGTAGGGATCCGTCTGATTTTTTCACGAATAATATCGGCGAGGCGGCTGGAGATTGGGAGCGTTGTATAAATCCTTTCTCCAAATTCTCATCGAGCCACGCTTTCAGCGTCTGCAACTCGTTGCGTGACAGCGAGTATAACGGACCAAAGGGGGGGACGAATCCCTCTTTCAGTGGGATCTTGTGGTCTTAGGGTCAGTGTGGGGGAAGTTCCTTCGCGTTGACCTCCTTGAATAAATCGAGGTGGTCATGATACTCTTCGGGGATCATGTCTTTCAGTTCCTCATCCGTGAGGGGGGGCTTGTCTTGTAGGGCGACGGTGATCTCGTCCAACGATAGCGAGAACACTGTCAGGCTTTCGTCTTCTACCATTTCTTTGAAGTCAGAGATGGTTAGACTTGAGATCGCTATTGGGGGTTCGTCCGGGGGGTCGGGGACCGAGTCTTCTAACTCCGGCATGAGGTTTGTGTCGGGCTCGTGGACAGCGGGAGGGGGCCTCGAGTCCAGGACCTCGACACCGGTTGTGCTTACAGGCAACGGGGTGCAGTTCCTTAGGCAGTATTGGGAGTCGAAGCTTACAGTGTTGGAACTGAAGCTTATTGTTACGTCGTGTTTCTTCAACCAGGGGGTGCCCAACACCACCGGGCAGTGACCCAACTTGGTGACGAACATGGGAAGGGTTTCCGAGTGACCATTGATGGTACACTCTACTTGGGCGAGGTGTGTGATTTTTCCTGAGGATATGGGGCGGCCGTCGATAACTTCGACCGTTCGGGCGGTGGATAGGGGGGTTAGGGGGAGTTTGTGATGGCGGGCGAAATTGCGGTCAACAAAGGCGATACCAGTGGCGCCGCAGTCAACGAGCGCTACTGTTTTCACGGAGCGGTTATTGGAAAACAAGGAGCAAGAGAGAACAAGGTGTTTGCATTCTAACTTTCCAGTAAAACTTGCGCCCGATAATAGCAATGTATCAGCAATACTTTTCCCACCAGCGGCAGAGCCATCTTCTTGCAGCTGGTTTATTCTTTTCCCGACATCTCTTCTTCATTATCCAATAATTCCACGCTCGCCACTTTAACATTCGTCTTGGCGGGGCACGACGCAGCCATGTGGCCAAGGCCACCGCAGTAGAGGCAACGTCCTTCTGACAGGCGGGTCGCGCGCTCCTGTGCCAACAGTTTCTGACGGGGTCCCTGGGCAGGGGTTTGCTTGCTGGAGGAGGCGGTGGTGGATTGGGTAGCGGGGGTAGGGCGACTGGTGGCGGGGGTGGCGGCGGTAGTGGGTTTAACTTGGCCGCGGTTGATACGCAGCTTGCGGAGGTTCTCAAGTGCTCTCAATTGGAAATCCAATTTTTGGCACTGGTCAACAAATTCGTGCATCGTAGTGGTGGGAGGGGCGCCAACCAACTTTTCGTGCAACTCGAGGGACAGGCCGTTACGCAGAGCGTCCATCGTGGCGGCTTCATCCCAGCCTAACTCTGCGACCAGGCGGGAGAACTCTGCATAATAGTCCGAAAATTCGCGGTTGTTTTGTCGGAGATTTGGTAGTTTGAAACGAGCCGTTGCGCGCTCGTCCGGGTCTCCAAAGGTACGCTGTAAAATTTTAATGACGTCCTCGACGTCGTTGAGGGCCCAGCGGTTGCCATTTTCCTTGATATAAGGAAGAATCTGATCCAAGGCGCGTCCGCGGAGATGGCCCATGGCATAAGAAATCCGTTTGTGAGGGGTTGGGAAGCGTAGTTCGTCGCTCACCAACTTGATGCGAAGCAAGGAGACAAAGCGGCGGAGGTCCTCCCTGTTGGACCCGTCGAAGGTTGGCGGATCCGAGATTTTGTCTCCGGTCACGCGGATGCCAGGGGAGGTGAGTAGCGCGTTGATGAGTTGACGCTGGCGGGTGAGCTCCTTCTCGTAGTAGTGAATTTCATTCGTATCTGCTTGTTCCTCCGGGGTTAGGAGGATTTCGGGGTCTCGGGGGGGGGGGGGGGGTCTTGGAATTGGTGCGATTATAGCGGGGGCGGGGGCTGCGGCTGCGGCTGTGGTAGGGGGTGCGGCGGTTCGCGGCACTGTTTCTGGGCCATTTGGATGAACCTGGACGGAGCCAGTCTGGATAAAGACAGGGGGAATGGGAGCAGGGGTGGGAGCTTCCGGAGCGCGGGAGGCGACAGGGCTGGAGACCCGAGTGCTGTTACGGGAGCCGAGGGTTTCCGCGAGGTCGTTTAAGAGATAGCCCGTGGGGTGGTCTTGGGCGTCTAGGATGGATTGCGCGAGTTGTTTGGTGAAAGTGAGCGGTTCATGGCCGTCAGGGAACTGGGTCATGGAGGCAGCGTTCACAATTTGCTGCCAGTGTCCTTCGTCGATAAGTTTAACGTGCATTCTGGCGGGCTCGGAGGATTGGCTTGAGTCTGATGCTGTGGCGGACGTGCTCCTGGTAAGTGTAGTCCTGGAGTTCCCAGCGGACCACAAGGTAGCAGTGATTTTCTGCTCTTCGGATGGTTCTTCGCACTGCGCCAGCGAATCGGTCGGAAATCCCGAAGGTTTCGTTTAGGGTGTGCGTTTCCCGGGCTTGTTTTAAGGCGTATGTCCAAGCAGAACCGGTGGGGTTCATGCGTGTTGGTTGAATAATTATTCGATCGAACGTAATGTCAGGGAACTAGGAACGGACGTTCAAAGAACACACTGAACACTACCGGCAAGAGGGACTAGGCGGGTTCCAGGACGGGAACGGAAAGACAAGGACCGAAGTGCTCGTCAGACGGACGGCACACGAAACAGGAACAGGGACAAGGACAAGAATGACGTGGGACTTGAAGGAGAAGTCTTTATTAAGGACAAGGGAAAGACACAAGACGTTCGATGGAGAACTCGACAACGGGGAGGCAAGCCTCCTTATGTACAAAGGGGCGGCCAGCACTCTTGCTGGGCCGTCATCCAACATCGCTACATGAAAGCTTCCGTTCTGCATCAATTCACCTGCGACGCCACAGCTCTCCAGCTCATGGTACGTCATCCATCATCAATCAGTATATCAATCACAACGGCACGGCACACACAACAACACAACAGCAACACAACACAACACGGCAAGACAACGGCACGATGTCAACAACAACAACGACAACACAATGATGACGCAACAACACAACGGCTCGTCAGCCGTGTGCCGTGACATACATGGTTAAATGGGTTGGATACGATATGCCCGATTGGGAACCCGCCGAATTCCATTCCGACAATAAAGCCGTTGAGGACTTTCATAAAAAGTACCCCGATAAACCGGGACGCGTCCCTAACTTATCTTAGAAGTTACTTCGCCGGAGCTCAGTCGAAGAAGTGGGATCCTGTCACGGCTCGAGAATTATTACCTTCCCCCTCACCGTCATTCATTGACTTATTATCATTCGCTTCATTATTCAGCACTCGTTTGTTTATTTATTTCTATTATCCTTCGGTCTTCGATCATCACTCGTCACTCGCCAGGGTTAGGGGTCTGCTCGGATCCCTTTTCGGAAATTCCATACCTACGGTCTACCGATCATCTTATCCGATTAGATAAGATCGGTCACATGTCTCTAATCAGTAGTAGATCAGTATGCACGCGCACTGGTCTACTAATGTGCGCACACGTGACTAGGGCTGGGGCACGATCATCTTATCGATAAGATAAGATCTAGTCATGTGACCTTATCAGTATTGCACCATCTTTCCAATCGCAGCTGATCTGGATTCACGTGACTAAGGGTTAGGGTTGCACCCGCACGCACACAAACTAGGGTTAGGTTTGTGACCGTACGCGCACAGCTAGGGTTAGGGTTACGGACGCACGCGCACGATTAGGGTTACGGAAGCGCTCGCGTGACTACGCTTAGGGTTACGCTAACGCGCACGCGAAGTACGCTACCGCGCACGTGAGTTACGCTATCACGCACACGAGATACGCTAACGAGCGCGCGACGAGGCTGTGCACGCAAACATGCTAATTTGGTACGAACGCGTTAGCGCGTCTAGAACGCGCAACCGCGACCGCGTTGTTTACTTAGTTATTTTTCGGGAAAAATCTGCAAATAGTGGCTCGGCGTGTAAGGAGGAAAAATTGTATATAAGAGGATTGTTTCTTTGTTTGTTTATTTTGTTTTTCTTTTCTGCTTAGACAGTTATTTGTTTATTTACAAATTCAAATACTTTGTCGAAATCTTTGTTTACGTTCTCGTTCTCGTCCCCGTCTTTGGATCTCTTTGTCCCTTGAAATCTTTGTTTATTTCCTTAAATTTCTAAACACAGAAAGTCTCTAAGTTGATGCTCGACACAGCTTAAGAGTTTCTAACGTTGACGTTATTATAAGGTTATCTTCATTGAACTCAAGAGTGAATAATTGAGAAGAGCCCTCAGGTTCTGCGTCAGCTATCTCTCCCTTGTTCGCCGTTACACTTGAGTTCAATGAAGCACAACGCGGTCGCGGTTGCGCGTTCTAGACGCGCTAAGGCGTTTGTACCAAATTAGCGTGTTTGCGTGCAAAGCCTCGTCGCGCGCTCGTTAACGTATCTCCCGTGCGCGATAGCGTAACTCGCGTGCGCGGTAGCGTACTTCGCGTGCGCGCTAGCGTAACCTTAAGCGTAGTCGCGCGCGCGCATCCGTTACCCTAATCGTGCGCGTGCGTCTGTAACCCTAACCCTAGCTGTGCGCGTACGGTCACAAACCTAATCCTAGTTTGTGTGCGTGCGGGTGCAACACTGACCCTAGTGACGTGAATCCAGATCAGCTGCGATTGGAAAGATGGTGCAATACTGATAAGGTCACATGACTAGATCTTATCTTATCGATAAGATGATCGTGCCCTAGCCCTAGTCAGGTGTGCGCACATTAGTAGACCAGTGCGCGTGCATAATGATCTACTACTGATTAGAGACACGTGACCGATCTTATCTAATCGGATAAGATGATCGGTAGACCGTAGGTATGGAATTTGCGAAAAGGGATCCGAGCAGACCCCTAACCCTGGGGGTAGGTCACGTGACCTTTTTGACAATTTGGGAATTCAGCGTAACCCTAACCAAGGCGAGTGACGAGTGATGATCGGAGACCGAAGGATAATAGAAATAAATAAACAAACGAGTGCTGAATAATGAAGCGAATGATAATAGGTGAATGAATGACGAGGAGGGGGAAGGTAATAATTCTCGAGCCGTGACAGGGAGTTAGAGCTGTTTCCCTAGTCCCTGGAATTGTAACGGCAAACAAGGGAGAGATAGCTGACGGAGAACCTGAGGGCTCTTCTCAATTATTCACTCTTGAGTTCAATGGATATAACCCTATAATAACTTCAACGTTAGAAACTCTTAAGCTGTGTCAAGCATCAACTTAAAGACTTTCTGTGTTTAGAAGTTTAAGGAAATAAACAAAGATTTCAAGGGACAAAGAGATCCAAAGACGGGAACGAGGACGAGGACGTAAACAAAGATTTCGACAAAGTATTTGAATTTGTAAATAAACAAATAACTGTGGAAGGAGAAAAGAAAAACAAAATAAACAAACAAAGAAACAATCCTCTTATATACAATTTTTCCTCCTTACACGCCGAGCCACTACTTGCAGATTTTTCCCGAAAAATAACTAAGTAAACAACGCGGTCGCGGTTGCGCGTTCTAGACGCGCTAATGCGTTCGTACCAAATTAGCGTGTTTGCGTGCACAGCCTCGTCGCGCGCTCGTTAGCGTATCTCGCGTGCGCGATAGCGTAACTCGCGTGCGCGATAGCGTGCTTCGCGTGCGCGCTAGCGTAACCCTAAGCGTAGTCACACGCGCGCTTCCGTAACCCTAATCGTGCGCGTGCGTCCGTAACCCTAACCCTAGCTGTGCGCGTACGGTCACAAACCTAACCCTAGCTGTGCGCGTACGGTCACAAACCTAACCCTAGTTTGTGTGCGTGCGGGTGCAACCCTAACCCTAGTCACGTGAATCCAGATCAGCTGCGATTGGAAAGATGGTGCAATACTGATAAGGTCACATGACTAGATCTTATCTTATCGATAAGATGATCGTGCCCTAGCCCTAGTCACGTGTGCGCACATTAGTAGACCAGTGCGCGTGTATACTGATCTACTACTGATTAGAGCACGTGACAGATCTTATCTAATCGGATAGGATGATCGGTAGACCGTAGGTGTGGAATTTCCGAAAAGGGATCCGAGCTGACCCCTAACCCTGGCGGTAGGTCACGTGACCTTTTTGACAATTTGGGAATTGAGCGCAACCCTAACCCAGGCGAGTGACGAGTGATGATCGAAGACCGAAGGATAATAGAAGTAAATAAACAAACGAGTGCTGGATAATGAAGCGAATGATAATAGGTGAATGAATGACGAGGAGGGGGAAGGTAATAATTCTCGAGCCGTGACAGGATCCCCCTTCTTGGACTGAGCTCCGGCGAAGTAACTTCTAAGATAAGTTGGGGAGGGGTCCCGGTTTATCGGGGTACTTTTGATGAAAGTCGTCAACGGATTTACTGTCGGAATGGAGTTCGGCGGGTTCCCAATCGGGCATATCGTATCCAACCCATTTAACCATATACTGGAGTTTCTTCCGGTGAATTCGGGAATCGAGGATAGCTTCGATGAAGTATTCGTCCTCACCGTCGATTTCCACCGGGGGTGGTGGGTCTGATTGTTGACCGGGGTAGGGGTCATTCGCAGCGGGTTCCAATAGGGAAACATGTTGAACGTTGTGGCATTTCATTGTCGGAGGTAGTTCTAATCGATAGGCATAGGGGGATACTTTGGCGATAATCTTGAGGGGTCCGTAACGTTTGTTGTCTAATTTCCGGGAGGGTCGACAGGTTTTCCAATTGTGGGCATTCATCCATACCAGATCTCCGGGCTGATAATTCGGTGACGGGAGTCGATGTTTATCGGCATTCTCTTGATAACGTAGATTAGCTCTATTGATTTCAGCTCGTAAATGGGTATGGATTTCGGCGAGGGTTTTCGAAGTTGTGAGGGCCCGTCGATCGTTTACATCGTTCGTAGCTGCTGGGAGTAGATCGAATTGGCAACGGGGGTCGAATCCTTTATCAGCAAAGAACGGGGAAGTTCCCGTTGTTTCGGATGCTTGGTTATTCGCAGCGAATTCTGCTAATGGTAACCAGTCAGCCCAATCGTCTTGAAGATAGTTGACGTGGGCTCGGAGGTATTGTTCCATAATAGCGTTCATTCGTTCTGTTTGACCGTCCGTTTGTGGATGGAATGCCGTAGATAATCGAGGCTCGATTCCCAAACGTCGACAGAGATTCTTCCAAAACAAAGCAGCGAATTGGGGTCCTCGATCAGAGATAATGGTAAGAGGGAGTCCATGCAATCGGAAGATGTGGGTAATAAACAAAGACGATAATTCCTTTGCGTCGATGTCTGTTCGACAGGCAATCAGATGTCGTTCTTTGGTTAATCTGTCCACAACTACCCAAATTGCATCACACCCATTGGACCATGGTAATCCTGGTACGAAGTCCATTGATATGTCCTGCCAGGGTCTTTCTGGAATAGGTAGTGGGCGTAGGATACCAAACGGGGCATGTCTGGTAGGTTTCGAACGTTGGCAGGTATGACAATTTCGAATATATCTTTCCACGTCTGTCCTCATCTGGGGCCACGTATAGGTTCTTGAGAGGTATTCTAATGTTTTAGATCTACCTGGGTGTCCAGCCGTACGAGAGTCGTGGTGTTGTTGCATTAGGTGTAATCGTAGAGGTTCGTAATTCGGGACCCATAAACATCCCCGGTAGAGTAAACGGTTATTGTTTACTGTACATTCAGCTAATGTAATGTCTTTACAATAACGAGTGTTATTGTTTAGCATTTCAATAACCTTAGTAGGGAATGGGTCTTTCTCGTAGGCTTCCGTGAAGAGTTGGGATAAGGTGGGGTTTGTTTGTTGTGGGTCCGGTATTGCAGTTTGTTGCGAATTCGTTATTGTTTGTTGATTACTGGGGGTAAGCCGCAACGTGAAGGATATTCTCTGGCTTAATGATCGTTGTGTGGTTCTCTAGGGAGTGTTCATCCCCCTCTTTAGGCAGATCTCCGGATCGACGAGTCAGTGCGTCTGGTTTACCGCCTGCGGTACCGGGGCGGTAAACAATCTTAAAATTAAACTGAGACAAGAACTGGGACCAACGGGCTTGACGGCGGTTCAAGAGCTTTGTCGAAGTGAAATATTCCAGATTCTCATGATCTGACAGTACTCGAATGGGGTTAATAACAGATTGTAATTCGGGACGCCATTCTTCGAAGGCCCGTACGATAGCCATGAGTTCTTTATCGTATATCTCATAATTACATTCGGCGGGGAAATGTTTCTTCGAGAAGTAAGCAATAGGATGAAGGATTCCTTCGTTATCATATTGAGAAAGAACTCCGGCAGAGACATAATCAGAAGCATCGGTTTCGACAATAACATCCCGGTCTGGGTCGAAACGAGCCAAAACGGGGGCGGATGTAAATGTCGATTTCAATTCCTCTAAGGCCTGTTGTTGGCATTCCGACCAGACGAAAGGAACTCCTTCACGTGTGAGTAACGTGAGAGGTTGGACTATTTTTGAATAGTTCTTAACGAAACGTCGATGGAAGTTTGCAAAACCCAAAAACGCTCTAACATCTTTGAGGTTTCGGGGAGATTCCCAATCTCGAACTGCAGTAATCTTTTCAGGGTCCATCTTTATTCCTTCTGTACTGATGATGAGTCCCAAGTACTTTACTTCCTTCTGATGGAACTCGCATTTCTCTGGTTTGAGATGTAACCCTGCTTTTTCGAATGCTTCGAGGATCAATTTAACATGTTGTTTGTGTTCTTCGAGATTATCCGAATAGATCAGGGTGTCATCCAAATAGGCAGTACAGAATCGATCAAGGTAAGGTGCCAATACGTCGTTAATGAAGTTCTGAAACGTTGCAGGGGCATTGGTAAGTCCGAAGGGCATAACCAATGATTCGAATAATCCGTACCGGGTACGAAAAGCGGTTTTCCATTCTTCCCCATTTGCCATACGTATTAAGTTATACGCTCCCCTAATGTCGAGCTTAGTGAACCACTTAGCTCTTGAAAGGTTCATTAAGGTATCCTGCATCAGGGGAAGAGGGTAACGATTCTTGATCGTTCCGGCGTTGATTCCACGATAATCGACTACCAGACGCAATGAACCATCGCCTTTCTTTACGAAAAGAATGGGAGCAGCCGCTGGGGATGAAGAGGCACGGATGAAACCTTTGGTGAGGTTTTCATCTAACCAACGTTTCAATTCCTCCAACTCTGGACGTGATAGGGAGTAAAGGGGACCGAAGGGAGGCTGAAAACCATCGACGAGTGATATCTTGTGATCCGACGGTCGATGGGGCGGTAACTTATCGGCTTTGACTTTCTCGAAGATTCCCAAGTACTGGTGGTATTCGGGTGGTACAATAGTCTTAAGATCCGGTTCCTCTTTCTCTGGTTGAAGAGCTGTGGTGATTTCATTCAAAGATAGGGAGAATTGTTCGACTTTTCCGTAACGGTTGTTGGCATTGTTTACGATTCGTCGAAACGTCGTAGCTGAAATAGCACAGATCTTATTCTGTTGTTTGGGAGCAATACCCTTAACAGGGGTGGGTGTTATCGTGGTTCGGTGGGGGAGGCGGGTCGGTGATGAGAATTTGATATCGTTGTCGGCGAAGTTTATTGTGACATCGTGTTTACGAAGCCATGGGATTCCTAAAACGAGGGGATAATGACCAAGCCGAGTAACGTAGGCAGTTAGTAATTCATGATGGTCTCCTATTGTACATTCGACTTCAACGTATTCGGTGATGTCTCCTGATGAAATAGGTCGACCATCAATTACTTCAACCATTTCGGGGTTTTTTGATTGATAACGGGGGAAGTTGTGTTGGCGTGCGAAGTCTTCGTTCATGAAGGAAATTCCTGTGCATCCGCAGTCTACGAGAGCATGAGTATCGATTTTGGTATTGTGTTCAGTTAGTGTACATGGCACGACCAAATGATTCCCATCCAATTCATTTTCTTGTTTACTTGACAAAGAACTAGCGGATACATAAACGATTTCCTGAGATGAAACGAAAGACGAGGCAGGGGCTGGTCCAACAACAGAGCCAACAGGCTGTTGATGGACTACTCTTTTCCCTGATCGACGTCGGGGTTTGTGGGGATATCCAAAACCTCGGCGGCGGCTAGGCGAATCTTGCGGGAGTTGTTTGCTGCCAACATGGAACATTCGTTCTTGAAGTGATCGGCTGATCCACAATAAAGACAGAGTCCCTTAGCCATTCGTTCATCACGACGGCGTTGGTTCTGAGCCTTTTGGGAAGCTGATAGGTCCATGGGGGCCGATCCGTAATTACCAGAATTGGTATTCGTTGGGTGGGACGCCGGGCGAGACGGCGTGGAGCTGGAACGACTGGGGACCGAAGGAACGTGCCGCTTTGTGGTGTTTGAATGAGCTCGAATCCTATAATCTAGCTTCATACAAAGATCCACAAATTTGGTGAAGTTCTGAGGTTCTTCGGCTTGGTAAACAAGACTGGTCTGAAGGTCTCGAGAGAGCCCACGCTTCAGAGCAGCCTTCTTTGCGTTTTCATCGTAGTTCAAGATAGCCATTAATCGTTGGAACTCTGCGTAGTATTGGCTAAACTCACGGTTGCCCTGTTGAAGTTTATCCAATTCCGCAGATGCAGTACCAACTTGATCAGGATCTCCGAAGGCAGCTTCCAGAATTGTAATGAGAGCCTCAACGTCCTTAAGCTTAATCTTATCTGTAAGGACGTAGGGTTGAATTTGATTCTGAGCGTTGCCTTTGAGATATCCATAAGTATAGCGTAGCTTATGTTGATCATCGGTAAAACGGGAGGAGTCTCCGGCGAGCTTGGATCTGACCTTCGAGATGAAGTTCAAGAGTTCCTTGCGTTCACCAGAGAACTCAGGTGGGTGAGGTAATTCGATAGGACGGGTATTCGGAAGGGGGCCGTTCTTCGTAAGGGCTTGTAAGAGTCTAACGGAGGCGTTGGCACTCTCGAGATCTCTTTCCAAGTCGGTAATTCGTTGAGCGTAGAGGGAGTTGTCCTTTCGAGCTTCTGTGAGTTCGACTCGGAGGTCGTCTCTAAGTTGACAGTCTCGTTCGTATTCTTTTACGGCGTTGCGGACCAATTTGATCTTCGTGGGGTCCTGTTCGACCTCTAACCTTTCGGCTTCGTTGAGGTACAGGGCCACGACGACCTTGTCATTTTGGTCCATTTCGAGGGATTAGCGGAGGTGCCAGATGTTGGTTTCGTCATTGTATTGAATTCGAGTTGCTGCCTATTCGTTTCCGAGTTGTCGAGCAATTTCGATTTCGTCGAGGACGACGGGGTTTTCGAGGGAACGGAAAATCAGTAATAGATTGATGAATTCGTAGAACCAGAGGTTGTGAAGCATGTAAAGCTTGTTGTAATCGAGAGTTGACGGTAGAGCCGGCAGGTCTTGATTACACAGTTATGTTGTAACGGCAAACCAGGGAGAGATAGCTGACGGAGAACCTGAGGGCTCTTCTCAATTATTCACTCTTGAGTTCAATGGATATAACCCTATAATAACTTCAACGTTAGAAACTCTTAAGCTGTGTCAAGCATCAACTTAAAGACTTTCTGTGTTTAGAAGTTTAAGGAAATAAACAAAGATTTCAAGGGACAAAGAGATCCAAAGACGGGAACGAGGACGAGGACGTAAACAAAGATTTCGACAAAGTATTTGAATTTGTAAATAAACAAATAACTGTGTAAGGAGAAAAGAAAAACAAAATAAACAAACAAAGAAACAATCCTCTTATATACAATTTTTCCTCCTTACACGCCGAGCCACTACTTGCAGATTTTTCCCGAAAAATAACTAAGTAAACAACGCGGTCGCGGTTGCGCGTTCTAGACGCGCTAACGCGTTCGTACCAAATTAGCGTGTTTGCGTGCACAGCCTCGTCGCGCGCTCGTTAGCGTATCTCGCGTGCGCGATAGCGTAACTCGCGTGCGCGATAGCGTGCTTCGCGTGCGCGCTAGCGTAACCCTAAGCGTAGTCACACGCGCGCTTCCGTAACCCTAATCGTGCGCGTGCGTCCGTAACCCTAACCCTAGCTGTGCGCGTACGGTCACAAACCTAACCCTAGTTTGTGTGCGTGCGGAAGCAACCCTAACCCTAGTCACGTGAATCCAGATCAGCTGCGATTGGAAAGATGGTGCAATACTGATAAGGTCACATTACTAGATCTTATCTTATCGATAAGATGATCGTGCCCTAGCCCTAGTCACGTGTGCGCACATTAGTAGACCAGTGCGCGTGCATACTGATCTACTACTGATTAGAGCACGTGACCGATCTTATCTAATCGGATAGGATGATCGGTAGACCGTAGGTGTGGAATTTCCGAAAAGGGATCCGAGCTGACCCCTAACCCTGAGGGTAGGTCACGTGACCTTTTTGACAATTTGGGAATTGAGCGGAACCCTAACCCAGGCGAGTGACGAGTGATGATCGAAGACCGAAGGATAATAGAAGTAAATAAACAAACGAGTGCTGGATAATGAAGCGAATGATAATAGGTGAATGAATGACGAGGAGGGGGAAGGTAATAATTCTCGAGCCGTGACAGTTGCGAGCGAGCGATGGTGACGCTAGTCGTGGCCACCCACGGTCACCCGCAGTCTGTCCCGTCCATGGTGCCTCCAGGACGGGACCGGACCGACCGTGCCGAACTCTGTCTTCACGCAATCAAGTTTCTATTTACTACAATCATATCTACAAAAAGTTCCCTCGTGACATTCCCATCTCTCCCAAACTTACCTCTGATTCCCCCCGGCAAAGCGTTGCCATCACGAACCCCCACGCCTCACCCAAGCCGCCGCCTCCCCGCCCTTCGCAGAAACCCCGCGCTGCCTGTCGTCAGTAAGCCGTAGGTACGGATTCTGATAATGGCATTCAATGCCTATGACATCATTGGTTTCCAGTAGTTTCCACCCGGTTCCAGAGATATCTAGTAAGTTTTTTTGTTTTGTTTGTTTTGTATCATACACTGTTCGAGGCCTGAAAGGCCTATGCAGGAAGAAAGAAATCCTGGTATCCCGTCCTCGTGGCCAAGACCACCTAATGAGGCGCCCCTATCTCCTATCCCCGTTACACACCCCAAAAACAAAAAATAAAAGAAAAAAGAAAATACCCAGTCAAACCGTGCACCCCCAGAAAAGAAAAGAAAAAGAAAATAAAAAAGGAAGAGAGACAAAGTCGCTTAGAAGCGGACTGCTCGGAAACATCGCGAGAGAATCAAAGGGAACCAAAGACACGCGTCCTAACCAAACGAAAAGAAAAAGGAAAATCCCCGTATCTCGCATCGGCTGATTCCCCGTGTCCTCCAAATTTGGCCTCACCCACCCGTGACATTCTCATTCTACATAGCGCCTTCCCACCTCCGTGGCTGCTAGGTATTCCATGATCGCTTTGGTTAGCCGATCGTCCGAAAAAATCTCCACCACCTTCAGCCTTCCCCGCCGTCGCCACGGCTTTCCGGTTATTTTTTCCACCTCTTGAGCGAGTACCTCGTACTCACGTTGCCAGCGATCGCAGGCAGCGAACAGGTGGCCTCGCTTTTGGCGTTCTCCGGAATCGCACCACCAACAGCGATCGGAGTCTCGTTTCTGTAAGCGCACTAGGTGTGTGCCTATCAGCGCGTGACTGGAAGCAATCTGGTAAAACACCGCAGCCCCGCGTTTTGGCACGGTGTTCAGGCCGTCGCGGATGCCCCACTTCTTTCGGGGGCGGTAAGATGTGTTAAGGTCGGTACGCTGGCGTGCCCACCTTGCTGCAATCGCCTTGGGAATCTCCGTCGCTGCGCGATTGACATGCGCCAGCGATGTCCAAGGGAGGGGGGAGCAGACGGGGTTTGCGCACCCTCGGAGGGGGGGGCCTAAGCATCGGTGACCTGTGCCTTGTTTTGCTGCCGCGTCCGCGGCTTCGTTTTCCAGGATGTCGGTGTGGCCGGGCACCCACCGGAAGACCCCCTCAATGCCGGTGAAGGCGCGGAGTTTTGCGACTTCCGTCGCGATCAAGTGCTGCAAGATCTGGCCCGGGCCAGGCACGTCAGAGAGCAGTCGCTGCAGCGCAGCTTGTGCATCTGAAAAAATTGTGAGGAGCGGGGGGTGGGCGAGCTAACGAGTAGTGATAATTATCCCAGTAGTCTCGCAGGGCCATCAGCATGGCATGAAGCTCGGCGTCATAAACTTCTGCATGACGTCCCACGCCGAAGGAGGAGGAAGTGAGGACCCCCGCACATAGCGAACAAAGCCGGAACCAGCGACATCTTCCATGCGAGACCCGTCAGTCCAGACGCAGGCGGAGCCAAGGTTTCTCCACTGTTGGGCGCACTCGGTTGCTTCGTTCCTAAATGCGATGACGACAGTGCCAGGGAACTGCTGGGGGAGAGGGGGGAAAACTTTTCCGACGTGGTGGAAGCCCGAACGGGTCGTTGCGCGCTGAGTCAGTTGCCGGACGATATCGGCGGTCGGAGACGGGGGGTTGGAGGCGGGGGGGCCTGGGCGGGTGAGAAGTCGCACTCTAAAGCAGGCTTCCCGTCCGCGCAAACGGGATTCTGCCGGTCTCGTCGCGCTTTCTGCTGCCAGAAAGCCGAGCGGGGTTGTACGGAAGCAGCCGGTGATGGCCCGTGCCTGCTTGTTGAGGATGAGATGGAGGCAGGACAGATGGCCGGCGTCTCGGGAGAGGAGTCGGCGGGCGGCGTTGATTTCAATGCCGTAGGTAGAAACGGATTGCACCACAGCTCGCTGAACATTAGCAGTGCTGCCCGCGGGGAGCCCGTATTTCTTGCACAAGCGTGCGATTTGTGCCTGTTGTTGCGAGGCCCGGGAGAACCACTTCTGTCGGTGCTGGTTAAAGGTGAGTTTGGCGTCCAGCCAGTATCCTAACCACCGAACAGCGGTTTCGGAGTACCGAATGGAGTGGGGCCCCATGTCAGGGAACTAGGAACGGACGTTCGAAGAACACACTGAACACTACCGGCAGGGGGAGACTAGGCGGGTTCCGGGATGTGGGAACGGAAGGACAAGGACCGAAGTGCACGGCAGACGGACGGCACACGAAACAGGGACAGGGACAAGGACAAGAATGACGTGGGACTGAAAGGAGAAGTCTTTATTAAGGACAAGGGAAAGACACAAGACGTTTGATGGAGAACTCAACTACGGGGAGGCAAGCCTCCTTATGTACAAAGGGGCGGCCAGCGTTCTTGCTGGGCCGTCATCCAACATCGCTACATGACAGCTTCCGTTCTCCATCATTTCACCTGACGCCACAGCTCTCCAGCTCATGGTACGTCATCCATCATCAGTCAGTCCATCAACAACAACGGCACGGCACACACAACAACACAACGACAACACAACACAACACGGCAAGACAACGGCACGACGTCGGCAACAACCACGACAACACAATGGTGACGTCACAACACAACGGCTCGTCAGCCGTGTGCCGTGACAGTATCCCCCCGTTAGGCTCGAGTTCCTACGAGAGGAGAAGGTTTGTCTGGGTAAAGTTGGTGGAATCTCTCAGCGGCTTCAGTTTCTGATAGGTTCGTTTCCGGTTCCCAGGTTGGAGAGTCATGGCCGGTCCACTTGACGAGGTACTGCAGGTTCCCTCTTGACCAACGGCTATCCAGAATTTCGTCCACGAACCATTCTTCTTCGCCGTCTACTACTACCGGTAGGGGCGGTGGGATAATCTGGCCAGGCGAGGGGGTCCGAAGGGGCTGGGTTTGGTAGGGACACGGGGAAGGTCCTGTGATGTTTCATTGTCTCCGGTATGTCCAGCTCGTAGGAGTGGGATCCAATGGGTCGAACCATGGTGAAGGGGCCTAGGTGTTTGTTTTCTAGTTTCTTTGAGGGGCGGCGGGTTCTGAGGTTGCGGGCGTCCAGCCATACCAGGTCTCCTGGTTTGAAGACCGGCGCGGGGAGTCGGGAATTGTCGGCGGCTTCTATGTGGCGGGCTTGGGCGTATTTCATTTCAGAACGTAAGACGTCATGGATGTGCCTCATCCTTTCCGCTACCTCGTTCGCTTTCACTTCTTCAGGATTGTCTGTCCTGATTTCGAATTCGAAGGAGCATTTGAGGTGTCGGCCGTATACGGCGTAGAACGGGGACAGCGATGTTGTATCCGATACTTGGTTATTTGCCGCAAATTCTGCCAGTGGTAAAAATTTCTTCCAGTCGTCTTGTAGATAACAGACGTACGCGCGGAGATATTGCTCCGTGACCGCATTGATTCTTTCTGTTTGGCCATCGGTCTGGGGGTGGAAGGCCGTGCTCGTGGCAATCTCGATACCCATGCAATTTGCCAGGTGTTTCCAAAAGTGGGCAACAAATTGCGGGCTGCGGTCGGACACTACTGTGTCTGGCAGACCATGTAGTTTGAATAGGTTTTCCAGGAAGAGTTGCGCGAAGCCTTCTGCGTCTATCGTGGAGTGACAGGGCACTAAGTGCCGCTGTTTCGTGAGTCGGCAAACGATCGCACATATTGCGTCGAAGCCTTCTGATATCGGTAGCCCAGTAACGAAGTCCACAGATATGTTGTGCCACGGGTGGTGCGGGACCGGTAGGAGTTTCAAGGTTCCATAGGGTGCGTGGCGGGTCGCTTTTGTTCCTTTACAAATGTGGCAATTTCGGACGAATTGATCCACATCTTTTCGCATCGAAGGCCAGTAATAATTCCTGGCCAGGAGTTCGAAAGTCTTTGCACGGCCCGGGTGTCCCATGGTGGGGGGTTCGTGGTGATCTTGTAGTAGTTTTAGTCGTAGTTTGTCCAGCGCGGGGACATAGAGGCAATCTCGATAGTACAATCTGTTGTCCAACACGGAGCAGTCGGCGAGTGATATGTCCTTATAGATTTGTGTACCGTCTTCCAGCATCCCCAACACTCGGTTTGGGAATGAATCTGTCTTGTAGCCCTCCTTAAACAGGAGGTCCACTTCGGAAGGTGCAAGTTTCATGGGCGGGGTCATGCACAATTGGAAGTTTTGTGGCTTTAGGACAGCTTGCTGATTCGCTAGTATACGTTCGTCTCCCTCTCCCGGGAGGTCGGCGGCTCGTATCGTCAGGGCGTCCAGTTTCCCTCCCAACGTTGCCGGTCAGTAGGTGATGACAAAGTTGAACCGAGACAGGAATTCGGACCAGCGTGCTTGTCGTCTGTTTAGTACCTTTGCCGTTATAAAGTATTCGAGGTTCTTGTGGTCTGTCAATACTTTTATTGGGAACGCGGAGCCCTCCAAGTGGGGACGCCATTCCTCGAAACAACGAACTATCGCCAGTAGTTCTTTGTCATAGATCTCATAGTTGCATTCCGCCGGGGAATGCTTTTTGGAATAAAACGCGACGGGGTGTAACACGTAATTGTCGTCGTATTGTGATAAAACTTCAGCGGACACATAGTCAGATGCGTCTGTTTCTACTACAATCGGTTTCTCGTAGTCGAAGTGCTTGAGAATCGGTGCTGATGTAAATGCGTCCTTCAGTCGGTCGAAGGCGCTTTGCTGATTTTTACCCCAGGTAAAGGGGATTGCTTTACCATCTTTCTTTTTGGTCAGAGCCGTTAGAAGGGGGACTACCTTTGAGTAGTCCTTGATAAATCGTCGGTAGAAGTTCGCGAAACCCAGGAACTCTTGGACCTTTTTCAAATTGGTTTGTTCCTTCCAATCTCTGACTGTGGCTACTTTGGAATCCATCATGCGAGCGCCGTCGCGGCCAATGTTGTAGCCCAGGTACTGTACTTCTGCCTTAGCAAACTTACACTTTTCTGGCTTCAAGTGTAGTTTTTCTTGTTTGAGTCGTTCCAAGATCTTTCCGACGTGTGAGGTGTGATCGGGCTTTGTTTCAGAGAATACCAGGATATCGTCCAGGTATGCTGTACAAAACTGGTCCAGGTATGGTCTCAGGACATCATTCATGAATGCCCGGAAATCGGCAGGCGCGTTAGTGAGCCCAAAGGGCATCACTTTTGACTCGAATAGGCCGTACCTTGTGCGGAAGGCCCTTTTCCATTCTTCACCTTCTGCCATTTTAATGAGGTTATAGGCGCTGCGGACGTCAAGAATTGTAAAATATTGAGCTTTGGAAAGATTCATCATCGTTTCCTGTATCAATGGTAGCGGGTACCGATTCTTTTCGGTCCCTTCATTCAATCTTCGGTAATCTATGCATAGGCGTAAGGATCCGTCTGATTTCTTCACGAATAATATCGGCGAGGCGGCTGATGATTTGGAGCGTTGTATAAAGCCTTTTTCCAAATTTTCGTCTAGCCATGCTTTTACTGTCTGTAGCTCGTTGCGTGATAACGAGTATAGGGGGCCAAAGGGGGGAACGAATCCCTCTTTAAATGGGATCTTGTGGTCGTAGGGTCGGTGTGGGGGGAGTTCCTTTGCGTTGACTTCCTTGAACAGGTCGAGGTAGTCATGGTACTCTTCGGGGATCATGTCTTTTAGTTCCTCATCCGTGAGGGGGGGTCTGTCTTCCAAGGAGACGGTGATTTCGTCCAGCGATAGCGAGAAGACTGTTAGGTGTTCACCTTCTACCATCTCTTTGAAGTCGGAGATGGTTAGACTTGAGATTGCTATTGGAGGTTCATCTGGAGGGTAGGGGACCGGGGTTTCCAATTCCGGCATGGAGTCTGTGTCGGGCTCGTGGGCGGCGGGAGGGGGGCCCGGGTCCAGGACCTCGACACCGGTTGTGCTCACAGGTAATGGGGTGCAGTTTCTTAGGCAGTATTGTGAGTCGAAGCTTACAGTGTTAGAACTGAAGCTTATTGTCACGTCGTGTTTCTTCAACCAGGGGATGCCCAACACCACCGGGTAGTGACCCAACTTGGTGACGAACATGGGGAGGGTTTCCGAGTGACCATTGATGGTACACTCTACTTGGGCGAGGTGTGTGATTTTTCCTGAGGATATAGGTCGGCCGTCGATAACTTCGACCGTTCGGGCGGTGGGTAGGGGGGTTAGAGGGAGTTTGTGATGGCGGGCGAAATTGCGATCAACAAAGGCGATGCCAGTGGCGCCGCAGTCAACGAGCGCTACTGTCTTCACGGAGCGGTTATTGGAAAACAAGGAGCAAGAGAGAACAAGGTGTTTGCATTCTAACTTTCCAGTAAAACTGGCGCCCGATAATAACAATGTATCAGGAATAATTTTCCTACCAGCGGCAGAGCCATCTTCTTGCAGCTGGTTTAGTCTTTTCCTGACACCTCTTCTTCACTATCCAATAATTCCACACTCGCCACTTTAACATTCGTCTTGGCGGGGCACGAAGCAGTCATGTGGCCGAGGCCACCGCAGTAGAGGCAACGTCCTTCTGACAGGCGGGTCGCGCGTTCCTGTGCCGACAGTTTCTGACGGGGTCCCTGGGCAGGGGTTTGCTTGCTGGGGGAGGCGGTGGTGCCTTGGGTAGCGGGGGTGGGGCGACTGGGGGCGGGGGTGGCGGCGGTAGTGGGTTTAACTTGGCCGCGGTTGGTACGTAGCTTGCGGAGATTCTCAAGTGCTCTCAATTGGGAGTCCAATTTTTGGCACTGTTCAACAAATTCGTGCATCGTAGCGGTGGAAGGGGCGCCAACCAACTTTTCGTGCAACTCGAGGGGTAGGCCGTTCAGCAGAGCATCCATGGTAGCGGCTTCATCCCAGCCCAATTCTGCGACCAGGCGGGAAAACTCTGCATAATAATCTGAAAACTCGCGGTTGTTTTGTCGGAGATTTTGTAGTTTGAAACGAGCCGTTGCGCGCTCGTCCGGGTCTCCAAAGGTACGCTGCAGGATCTTAATGACGTCCTCGACGTCGGAGAGGGCCCAGCGGTTGCCATTATCCTTGATATAAGGAAGGATCTGATCCAAGGCGCGTCCGCGGAGGTGGCCCATGGCATAAGAGATCCGCTTGTGAGTGGTTGGGAAGCGTAATTCGTCGCTCACCAATATAATACGAAGCAAGGAGACAAAACGGCGGAGGTCCTCCCTGTTGGACCCATCGAAGGGTGGTGGATCCGAAATTTTATCTCCGGTAACGCGGATGCCAGGGGAGGCGAGTAGCGCGTTGATGAGTTCACGCTGGCTGTCGGTACGCTGGCGTACCCACTTTGCTGCAATCGCCTTGGGAATCTCCGTCGCTGCGCGATTGACATGCGCCAGCGATGTCCAAGGGAGGGGGGAGCAGACGGGGTTTGCACACCCTCGGAGGGGGGGGGCTAAGCATCGGTGACCTGTGCCTTGTTTTGCTGCCGCGTCCGCGGCTTCGTTTTCCAGGATGTCGGTGTGGCCGGGCACCCACCGGAAGACCCCCTCAATGCCGGTGAAGGCGCGGAGTTTTGCGACTTCCGTCGCGATCAAGTGCTGCAAGATCTGGCCCGGGCCAGGCACGTCAGAGAGCAGTCGCTGCAGCGCAGCTTGTGCATCTGAAAAAATTGTGAGGAGCGGGGGGGGGGGCGAGCTACGGAGTAGTGATAATTATCCCAGTAGTCTCGCAGGGCCATCAGCATGGCATGAATCTCGGCGTCATAAACTTCTGCATGACGTCCCACGCCGAAGGAGGAGGAAGTGAGGACCCCCCGCACATAGCGAACAAAGCCGGAACCAGCGAGGTCTTCCATGCGAGACCCACCAGTCCAGACGCAGGCGGAGCCAAGGTTTCTCCACTGTTGGGCGCACTCGGTTGCTTCGTTCCTAGATGCGATGATGACAGTGCCAGGGCACTGCTGGCGGAGAGGGGGGGAAACATTTTCCGACGTGGTGGAAGCCCGAACAGGTCGTTGCGCGCTGCGTCAGTTGCCGGACGATATCGGCGGTCGGAGACGGGGGGTTGGAGGCGGGGGGGCCTGGGCGGGTGAGAAGTCGCGCTCTAAAGCGGGCTTCCCGTCACCGCACAAGGGATTCTGCCAGTCTCGTCGGGCTTTCTGCTGCCAGAAAGCCGAGCGGGGTTGTACGGAAGCAGCCGGTGATGGCCCGTGCCTGCTTGTTGAGGATGAGATGGAGGCAGGACAGATGGCCGGCGTCTCGGGAGGGGAGTCGGCGGGCGGCGTTGATTTCAATGCGGTAGGTAGCAACGGATTGCACCACAGCTCGCTGAACATTAGCGGTGCTGCCCGCGGGGAGCCCGTATTTCTTGCACAAGCGTGCGATTTGTGCCTGTGGTTGCGAGGCCCGGGAGAACCACTTCTGTCGGTGCTGGTTAAAGGTGAGTTTGGCGTCCAGCCAGTATCCTAACCACCGAACAGCGGTTTCGGAGTACCGAATGGAGTGGGGCCCCATGTCAGGGAACTAGGAACGGACGTTCGAAGAACACACTGAACACTACCGGCAGGGGGAGACTAGGCGGGTTCCGGGATGTGGGAACGGAAGGACAAGGACCGAAGTGCACGGCAGACGGACGGCACACGAAACAGGGACAGGGACAAGGACAAGAATGACGTGGGACTGAAAGGAGAAGTCTTTATTAAGGACGAGAGAAAGACACAAGATGTTCGATGGAGAACTCAACGACGGGGAGGCAAGCCTCCTTATGTACAAAGGGGCGGCCAGCACTCTTGCTGGGCCGTCATCCAACATCGCTACATGACAGCTTCCGTTCTCCATCATTTCACCCGCGACGCCACAGCTCTCCAGCTCATGCTACGTCATCCATCATCAGTCAGCCCATCAACAACAACAGCAGGGCACACACAACAACACAACGACAACACAACACAACACGGCAAGACAACGGCACGACGTCGACAACAACCACGACAACACAATGGTGACGTAACAACACAACGGCTCGTCAGCCGTGTGCCGTGACACCCCACCGTCACCGTGAGGGAGTCGGGGTTCGGGGGGGAGCGTCTCCGAGAGAAAAGGATTGCTTCCGTCTTCTCCGATTCGAAGACCACTGCCTTCGCTTCACTCCACGCGAGGCAGAGGGACGCGCATCGGTCTAACTTGGTGGTGACGTCAGTCGCTGACGCGCCCTTCACGAGCCACGTGACGTCATCGACGAAAGACAGTCCCAGCGTTCCCCCGACCTCCGCTTCAACCATCCGCGCCAGATCCGCTATGTACAGCAAAAATAATATCGGGGACACAGGGGAGCCTTGGGGCAGCCCAGTGTCGGTGTCTATTGGATCGCCAGCTTCCCCGGCGAGGAAAATTTCGACTCTCCTACCTCTCATGCAGCTGGTGATCCAGCGGATAAGCCCTTCGTCGAAGGCTGCCCTGCGCAGCTTGTTGGTTAAACAAACCCTGTTGACGGTAGGGAAAGTGCCCTTGACGTCCATCAAAAGAGCGCTGGCTGACAATTTTTCCTCCCAGGCAGTCTCGATGAACCCTACCAACACCGCCGCCGCGTCCGCCGCTGACCTGTTCGTTCTCCCCCCGAACTGCCCATCGTGCAGAATCCCCGTGCGCTCGTACTCTTGCGCGAGGAGCACCGCTACCACTTTTTCCACCAGCTTGCCGAAGTAGCTGAGCAGGGAGATTATCCGGAAGCTTTTAGCACGCGAATAGCTCGGCTTTCCCGGCTTCGGGATGCACACTCCCTTTGCGATTTTCCAGTCGCGGGGGTGATACCCCAGGCGCAGACAGTGTTCGACCACTGAATGACACGTTCTGGATCCCACGAGAGCAGGGCTTTCACAATGGGGACACGCAGCGCATCTGCGCCTGGGGCCTTCTTGTTGCTCTGCCTAGATAGAGCAGAGGTGACAGACTCCAACAACACTGACCGCCACAGGTTTCCAGGAGGCCCTGGGGGGGGTGGCAACTCCGAGAAGGGGTTACGAGGGGGAAAGGATACCTCCGCAAGCATCCTTCGCTTATCCTGATCATCCTCCGCGCGTTGACTCTCTTCGTTCTCGAGCGGGCTGACCACCGTCGCCGCTCACGGTTTTGTCATTCTCTGCGCCGCCCAGACAGCGTCTGCGTTGGCTATCGACAGGAAGTCCCCCCAGCACCTGCGTTTTTTCTGTCGCTGCAGCGAATGGTACGCGTTTCGCAGCTGGTGTTCTTCCTCCACCGACGCGCGACCTTGCTTGACCGGCCTGCGGGTCCTCCCATACTCCGTGCAAGCCTCCCAAATCTCCGCGCACCACCACCGCTTCGACCGTGCGGTGAGCCGAATTTTCCTTGCCCGCTCTTCCAACAACGATGTGAGTTCCTCCCTTACCCAGACTGTCAGGGAACCGAGAACGGACGTTCAAGGGACACACTGAACACTACCGGCAAAAGGGGCTAGGCAGGTTCCGGGACGGGGAACGGCAGGACAAGGACCGAAGTGCTCGTCAGACGTACGGCACACTAAACAGGGACAGGGACAAGGACAAGAGTGACGTAGGACTTAGGAGAAGGAATCTTATATTAGGAGCAGGGAGAAGACACAAGACGTTCGATGGAGAATCTCAACAACGGGGAGGCAAGCCTCCTTATGTACAAAGGGGCGGCCAGCACTCTTGCTGGGCCGTCATACAATCATCGCTACATGAGCTTCCGTTCTCCATCGATTCACCTGCGACGCCACAGCTCTCCAGCTCGTGGTACGTCATCCATCATCAATCAGTCTCTCAGTCACAATGGCACGGCACACACAACAACACAACAACACAACGGCAACGCAACACAACACGGCAAGACAACGGCACGATGTCAATCAACAACCACGACAACATGATGACGCAACACAACGGCTCGTCAGCCGTGTGCCGTGACAGTACCCCCCCGTTAGGCTCGAGTTCCTACGAGAGGAGAAGGTTTGTCTGGGTATAACTGGTGAAATCTCTCAGCGGCCTCAGTTTCGGATAGGTTCGTTTCCGGTTCCCAGGTTGGAGAGTCATGGCCGGTCCACTTGACGAGGTACTGCAGGTTTCCTCTTGACCAACGGCTATCCAGGATTTCATCCACGAACCATTCTTCTGCGCCGTCTACTACTACCGGTAGGGGCGGTGGAATAATCTGGCCAGGGAGGGGGTCCGAAGGGGCTGGGTTTAGTAGGGACACAGGGAAGGTCCTGTGGTGTTTCATGGTCTCCGGTATATCCAATTCATAGGCGTGGGATCCAATAGGCCGTAACACGGTGAAGGGGCCTAGGTGTTTGTTTTCTAGTTTCTTTGAGGGGCGGCGGGTGCTTAGGTTGCGGGCGTCCAGCCATACCAGGTCTCCTGGTTTGAAGACCGGCGCGGGGAGTCGGGAGTTGTCGGCGGCTTCTATGTGGCGGGCTTGGGCGTATTTCATTTCCGAACGTAAGACGTCATGGATGTGTGACATCCTTTCCGCTACCTCGTTCGCTTTCACTTCTTCAGGATTGTCGGTCCTGATTTCCAGTTCGAAAGAGCACTTGGGGTGTCGACCATATATAGCGTAGAACGGAGACAGCGACGTTGTATCCGATACTTGGTTATTTGCAGCAAATTCTGCCAGTGGTAAAAATTTCTTCCAATCGTCTTGTAAATAACAGACGTACGCGCGGAGATATTGCTCCGTAACCGCGTTAATTCTCTCTGTTTGGCCGTCGGTTTGGGGATGAAAGGCCGTACTCGTGGCAATTTCGATACCCATGCAATTTGCCAAGTGTTTCCAGAAATGGGCCACAAATTGCGGACCGCGGTCGGACACTACTGTGTCTGGCAGGCCGTGTAGTTTGAATACGTTTTCCAGGAAGAGTTGCGCGAAGCCTTCTGCGTCTATCGTGGAATGACAGGGCACTAAGTGCCGCTGTTTCGTTAGTCGGCAAACGATCGCACATATTGCGTCGAAGCCTTCTGATGTCGGTAGTCCAGTAACAAAATCCACCGATATATTCTGCCAAGGGTGGTGCGGAACCGGTAGGGGCTTCAGGGTCCCATAGGGTGCGTGGCGGGTAGCCTTTGTTCTTTTACAGGTGTGGCAATTTCGGACGAACTGGTCCACATCTTTTCTCATCGAGGGCCAGTAATAATTCCTGGCGAGGAGTTCGAAAGTCTTCGCACGGCCCGGGTGTCCCATAGTGGGGGGGTCGTGGTGATCTTGCAGTAGTTTCAATCGTAGTTTATCCAGCGCGGGGACATAGAGGCAATCTCGGTAGTACAATCTGTTTTCCAACACGGAGCAATCGGCGAGCGATATGTCCTTACAGATTTGTGTGCCCTCTTCCAGCATTCCCAACACTCGGTTGGGGAATGAATCTGTCTTGTAGCCCTCTGTGAACAGGAGGTCTACTTCGGAAGGTGCGAGTTTCATGGGCGGGGTCATGCATAACTGAAAGTTCTGTGGCTTCAGAACAGCTTGCTGGTTCGCCAGTATGCGTTCGTCTCCCTCTTCCGGGAGGTCGGCGGCTCTTCTTGTCAGGGCGTCCGGTTTTCCTCCCAACGTTCCCGGTCGATAGGTGATCACAAAGTTAAACCGAGACAGGAACTCGGACCAGCGTGCTTGTCGTCTGTTCAGCAGCTTTGTCGTCATAAAGTATTCGAGATTCTTGTGATCCGTCAATACCTTTATAGGGAAGGCGGAGCCCTCTAAGTGGGGACGCCATTCCTCGAAACAACGAACTATTGCCAGTAGTTCTTTGTCGTAGATTTCGTAGTTGCATTCTGCCGGGGAATGCTTCTTGGAATAAAATGCGACGGGGTGTAACACGTTATCGTCGTCGTATTGTGATAAGACTCCAGCAGACACATAGTCAGATGCGTCTGTTTCTACCACAATCGGTTTCTCGTAGTCGAAGTGCTTGAGAATAGGTGCTGATGTAAATGCGTCCTTCAGTCGGTCGAAGGCGCTCTGCTGATCTTTACCCCAGATAAAGGGGATTGCTTTACCATCTTTCTTTTTGGTCAGAGCCGTCAGCGGGGAGACCACTTTGGAGTAGTCTTTGATAAATCTTCGGTAGAAATTCGCGAAGCCTAGGAACTCTTGAACCTGTTTCAAATTGGTTGGTTCCTTCCAATCTCTCACTGTGGCTACTTTGGAATCCATCATGCGCGCGCCGTCGCGGCCGATGTTGTAGCCCAGGTACTGTACTTCTGCCTTAGCAAACTTACACTTCTCTGGCTTCAAGTGCAGTTTTTCTTGTTTGAGTCGTTCCAAGATCTTTCGGACGTGTGCGGTGTGATCGGACTTTGTTTCGGAGAATACGAGGATATCATCCAAGTATGCCGTACAAAACTGGTCTAGGTATGGTCTCAGGACATCATTTATAAATGCCTGGAAATCGGCAGGCGCGTTGGTGAGCCCAAAGGGCATCACTTTCGATTCAAACAGGCCGTACCGTGTGCGGAAGGCCGTCTTCCATTCTTCGCCCTCTGCCATTCTGATAAGGTTATAAGCGCTGCGGACATCAAGGGTCGTAAAGTATTGAGCCTTGGAAAGATTCATCATCGTTTCCTGTATCAATGGCAGCGGGTACCGGTTCTTCTCGGTACCTTCATTCAGTCTCCGGTAGTCGACACACAGGCGTAGGGATCCGTCTGATTTTTTCACGAATAATATCGGCGAGGCGGCTGGTGATTGGGAGCGTTGTATGAATCCTTTCTCCAAATTCTCATCGAGCCACGTTTTCAGCGTCTGCAACTCGTTGCGTGAGAGCGAGTATAGCGGGCCAAAGGGGGGGACGAATCCCTCTTTCAGTGGGATCTTGTGGTCGTAGGGTCGGTGCGGGGGGAGTTCCTTCGCGTTGACCTCCTTGAATAAATCGTGGTAGTCATGATACTCTTCGGGGATCATGTCTTTCAGTTCGTCGTCCGTGAGGGGGGGCTTGTCTTGTAGGGCGACGGTGATCTCGTCCAACGATAGCGAGAACACTGTCAGGCTTTCGTCTTCTACCATTTCCTTGAAGTCGGAGATGTTTAGACTTGAGATCTCTATTGGGGGTTCGTCCGGGGGGTCGGGGACCGAGTCTTCCAACTCCGGCAAGGGGTTTGTGTCGGGCTCGTGGACAGCGGGAGGGGGCCTCGAGTCCAGGACCTCGACACCGGTTGTGCTTACAGGCAACGGGGTGCAGTTCCTTAGGCAGTATTGGGAGTCGAAGCTTACAGTGTTGGAACTGAAGCTTATTGTTACATCGTGTTTCTTCAACCAGGGGATACCCAACACCACCGGGTAGTGACCCAGCTTGGTGACAAACATAGGAAGGGTTTCCGAGTGACCGTTGATGGTACACTCTACTTGGGCGAGGTGTGTTATCTTTCCTGAGGATATGGGGCGGCCGTCGATAACTTCGACCGTTCGGGCGGTGGATAGGGGGGTTAGGGGGAGTTTGTGATGGCGGGCGAAATTGCGGTCAACAAAGGCGATACCAGTGGCGCGGCAGTCAACGAGCGCTACTGTTTTCACGGAGCGGTTATTGGAAAACAAGGAACAGGAGAGGACAAGGTGTTTGCATTCTAACTTTCCAGTAAAACTTGCGCCCGATGATAGCAATGTATCAGCAATAATATTCCCACCAGCGGCAGAGCCATCTTCTTGCAGCTGGTTTATTCTTTTCCCGACACTTCTTCTTCAGCATCCACTAATTCCACGCTCGCCACTTGAACATTCGTCTTGGCGGGGCACGACGCAGCCATGTGGCCGAGGCCACCGCAGTAGAGGCAACGTCCTTCTGATAGGCGGGTCGCGCGCTCCTGTGCCGACAGTTTCTGACGGGGTCCCTGGGCCGGGGTTTGCTTGCTGGAGGAGGCGGTGGTGGCTTGGGTAGCGGGGGTGGGGCGACTGGTGGCGGGGGTGGCGGTGGTAGTGGTTTTAACTTGGCCGCGGTTGGCACGCAGCTTGCGGAGGTTTTCAAGTGCTCTTAATTGGGAGTCCAATTTTTGGCACTGTTCGACGAATTCGTGCATCGTGGTGGTGGGCGGGGCACCAACCAACTTCTCGTGCAGCTCAAGGGACAGGCCGTTACGCAGGGCATCCATGGTGGCGGCTTCGTCCCAGCCTAACTCTGCGACTAGGCGGGAGAACTCTGCATAGTAGTCCGAAAATTCGCGGTTGTTTTGTCGGAGATTTTGTAGTTTGAAACGAGCCGTTGCGCGCTCGTCCGGGTCTCCAAAGGTACGCTGTAAAATTTTAATGACGTCCTCGACGTCGTTGAGAGCCCAGCGGTTGCCATTTTCCTTGATATAAGGAAGAATCTGATCCAGGGCGCGTCCGCGGAGGCGGCCCATGGCGTAAGAAATCCGTTTATGGGGGGTCGGGAAACGTAGTTCGTCGCTCACTAACTTGATGCGAAGCAAGGAGACAAAGCGGCGGAGGTCCTCCCTGTTGGACCCGTCAAAGGTTGGCGGATCCGAGATTTTGTCTCCGGTCACGCGGATGCCGGGGGAGGCGAGTAGCGCGTTGATGAGTTCACGCTGGCGGGTGAGCTCTTTCTCGTAGTAGTGGATTTCATTTGTATCGGCTTGTTCCTCCGGGGTTAGGAGGATCTCGGGGTCTCGGGGGGGGGGGGTCTTGGGATTGGTGCGATTATCGCGGGGGCGGGGGCTGCGGCTGCGGCTGTGGTAGAGGGTGCGGCGGCTCGTGGTGCTGGTTCTGGGCCGTTCGGGTAGACCTGGACGGAGCCAGTCTGGATCACGACAGGGGGAATGGGGGCAGGGGTGGGAGCTTCCGGAGCGCGGGAGGCGACAGGGCTGGATACCCGAGTGCTGTTACGGGAGCCGGGGGTTTCCGCGAGGTCGTTTAAGAGATAACCCGTGGGGTGGTCCTGAGCGTCTAAGATGGATTGTGCGAGTTGTTTGGTAAAGGTGAGCGGTTCATGGCCGTCAGGGAACTGGGTCATGGCGGCGGCGTTCACAATTTGCTGCCAGTGTCCGCCGTCAATAAGTTTAATATGCATTCTGGCGGGCTCTGAGGATTGGCTTGAGTCTGATGGTGCGGCGGATGTGCTCCTGATAAGTGTAGTCCTGGAGTTGCCAGCGGACCACAAGGTAGCAGTTATTTTCTGCTCGTCGGATGGTTCTTCGCACTGCGCCAGCGAATCTGTCGGGGGTCCCAAAGGTTTCGTGTAAGGTGTGCGTTTCAAGAGCTTGTTTTAGTGCGTAGGTCCAGGCAGAACCGGTGCGGTTCATGCGTGTCGGTTGAATAGTTAATCGATCGAACGTAATGTCAGGGAACCGAGAACGGACGTTCAAGGGACACACTGAACACTACCGGCAAAAGGGGCTAGGCAGGTTCCGGGACGGGGAACGGCAGGACAAGGACCGAAGTGCTCGTCAGACGGACGGCACACTAAACAGGGACAGGGACAAGGACAAGAGTGACGTAGGACTTAGGAGAAGGAATCTTATATTAGGAGCAAGGAGAAGACACAAGACGTTCGATGGAGAATCTCAACAACGGGGAGGCAAGCCTCCTTATGTACAAAGGGGCGGCCAGCACTCTTGCTGGGCCGTCATACAATCATCGCTACATGAGCTTCCGTTCTCCATCGATTCACCTGCGACGCCACAGCTCTCCAGCTCGTGGTACGTCATCCATCATCAATCAGTCTCTCAGTCACAATGGCACGGCACACACAACAACACAACAACACAACGGCAACGCAACACAACACGGCAAGACAACGGCACGATGTCAATCAACAACCACGACAACATGATGACGCAACACAACGGCTCGTCAGCCGTGTGCCGTGACACAGACCACCTCATCTTCTACCTCCTCCTCAGTGCTGAGGTCCGTTAGGAGCGGCCGGCGTTCGCTTCGATGGCGCCAATCTAACGCCGCAGATACCGCTCCGTCCTCATCCTCCAACAGTTCTCGAACAGCCCACCCCCGCGTAGGGACTTCGAAGTCCTCCGGAGCTACCACCGTCTACACCTCCCACGACAACGCGGCGTGGTCGGACGTGGTGGCATGTTCCGGCGCATCCAACCTTGTGGCCCGTACTGCCGTTGCTATCTCCTCCGTCGCGAGCACCAAGTCGATAACACTATAACGCAACTGACCTGTTTGCTGATGCGTTTCGAGACCGTCACCCACGTAATGTAGGTTGTGAGAGTCCATCAGGGATTCCAGGAAGGCGTGGTGGAGCGGTGCGTCACACCGGGGGTTCCACCGCTGGCTATGGGCATTGAAGTCGCCCGCCAGCACCGTTCCCGGAGTGATGATGCGATCCCAGCTGACATCCCTAGCCGGTCGTGCTCCGTCCGAGTGACGAGGAGCATCGTAGAGGGTCACCATCCAAAGTTGCCGGTGTCCTCGACACATTACATCCAACACTTGTACGTCCCCGTCACTCCCCGCCGCGAGATCTTCCCAAGGCCTCAACGTCCACGCTGAGTCTTTGTGTACCGCCGCCATCACCCTACCACTCCAGAGAAAGTCATACGCTGGGTGTCTCCACCCTTGGAACGTCGGCGGCTCCTGCACGAGAACGACTTCCGCACCCAACTCTTTCCCGCTCTCCATGATTGCCGTAAGAACCTCACCGCTCTTGCGACAGTTGAACTGTAGAACCTGAATGGTACTCATAATTCAGGTTCTGTAGGCGCAACGGCATCGGTCGTCCCCGCGGAGGAGGCGAATTCGGAGTCGGTGTCCATGAGGACAGCGAAAGGGTTCACAACCACCAGCGCGGTGGAGGGGCTGGGGTCTTGTGACTGGGGCGAGGGGGACGGAGGGGAGGAGGGAGTCGGAGCGGAGGCTACACGCGTAGTGGGGGCGTCGGTGGCAACGGGGTTCAGTCGGGACCAGCGGGCGAGGCGGGCGACCGCTATGGCGGCGAGGCGGTCAGGACAGGTCCTAGCTGTCGCAAAGTGCTCCTCTCCGCAATTGGCACATTTAGGTACTGGGAGAGAATGGGGGCACGCGGAGCCCATAGGCTTGCTGCAGCCTGCGAATGAGCACGGGGGGTGCTTCGCGGTGAGATGACTGAGGGCGCAGAAAGCGCACCGGAACACATCAGGTGTGGTGCAGCGCTCCCGGATGTGGCCCCACTTAAGGCATCCGGAGCACTGACTATCGGGTGTGAACCTGGGTATTGAGGCTTTCAATACAGAGGTTTGTCCGATCAGTTAACGCTTCGTTCGCAAGATAGATAACAAATAGATTTTCCCAAGAGCTAGGAAGTTCAACTAATCGATCACAGGCTGAATAAACTTAAGGGTCTCGTCCTGAGGTATTTGGTGTAGAATAGTAATGTTGTAACAAGAGATCAAGTTGCTGATGCTGGAGGAGACGGTGGGAAGACTTAGGGTCTTTTATAGACTTTCGTCTACAAATTCGCCCAGACTTCCCAAGGGAACCAACTTCCAAACTAGGTCTAGGAGATAAGACGTGAGTCAATTGTTTGACAAGTCTGCCGATGGCTCGCATCATGCTGGGTGCGCAATTATATTAATTGCTCACTTGCATGATGACCTCGTGTCAGATTAATCCTTGACATTCCTCGCCGTGCTACCACACCTTCCAATCAGGAATTGGGGTTAAGCGCCTAGTGGAGGGTTACTCCAGTTGAGCGCATAATGCAGTGACTCCTCTGATAATGACATGTGAGTCATATATCTTATGAGTCGTCTTGATCATAGATCTCCCTAGAGAATCTCGATTGCGAGTGAAGGAATGTGACATCATAAGGCGTACCATGCCCTACCGGAGCGCACTGCCCCGTCACATTCCTGTGTGATGTAATTTTCCCCACCTGCGCGCACTTGCGCGCAGCCACACCCTGGTGTGTACTCAAACGCCGTCTTATCTTGCAGTTGGTAGTCATTGGCCTAGGGTCGTGTCATATCAGTTCCATTCAACAGTTTCCCTGAGTGGTGTTCCTTGCTGCAGAACGCCGTCTCATGCTGATGAAATCTTGACTCTTGTCCTGCGCTCCACTCCTGTTGGCTGACTAGACTCTGCCTTATTCCTTGGCCGACTATCCGCCCAACTCAGACCTCGGATGATCCTATTCGCCTGCCTTGCACTGTCCTGAGAATTCCCTTCTCTTGCAAGCCCTCTGGTAGCCGTCCTTGGTGGAACACAACCTCAAGTATAAGGAGGTGTCCCTTCGCTGTCGTCTTCTGTTCTCCATCAGCGTTGTCTGTAGTTTTCTCATGGGTAAGTCGACACCCATGAGGTAAGTTGTTCCTCGTTCCCATCCATCTGTGATCCTCCCAAACTGACAGTGAACAACAGGTAGCGACGCCTCGGGCAATGATCCTCGTGAGGTCCTTTCGGGAAGTCACGAATCACGTGACGTGGCTAACTGGAGCTCCTCAGGGGGTTCCGGCCCGGGATACTAACCTTATTATTCATTCTCCTGTCGAGTTTGCCATGTTCTCTAAATGTTATACATGTTACCTATTCTATACTCACACAATATAGGGTCTGACATCGGGATCCTCAAAGACGTAGAGTTCTGCCCGGTGGCGGCGACTGCCGAGCAAGACGCCCTGAGTGATTAGCGAGCTGGCGGAGGCGGAGCTCCTCACGAAAATCACAGCAGATGAACTTTCGGTGGCTCCACGAAGGAAGCATTCACGGATTTCTTCGACTTTACCCAACCAACGGACGTTAGGTCAAACTTCTACATTTTCATGGTTCGCTTGGATTTCCACCTGGAGTTTTTGCACTCGGTGGGAACCTTCCCCCAGGAAACGCGCGAGCGGTACGCCGTGCACCTTGAGGGCTACCCAACGGTCTAGTTCCTCGACATCAGTAACCCCCGAGTCTACTTCCCGAACTGCGTTGATGATTTCATTACGATAAAGACGTAAAAGCGTAGCTGCATCAACCCCTGGGACGGTGGTGACCGTTAGGGTGCCCTTTGCGTTGCGGGATACCTTCAACACGCGATGGAACTGAGGCGCGTTCATGTACCACAGACAGTTGTTGATAGCTGCCGTGTACGCGTCCAAGGGCTGGGAGCAGTTCGCGATGGCGGGGTCACGAGCGAAGACGATGCGGCGGACCTCAGACGGGAGGTTTGTGGCGGGGGCGTGAAGGCTGCCAGCGCGTTGCTGGACCTTCTTTTCGTGACGCGATTGGTGGGTGGCCCACGGCGTGGTGAGGGCAGGCGTGGGGGTGGGGAGGCTGGCGTTGGCAGCGGCGACCTGTGCAACGGTCGGCTGGGTAGCTATCTGAACGGGGGGGCGGGGCGGAGCGGCGGTGGTCTGCGCGGCGGGGCGGGACGGTCTGGGGGCAGGCGGGGCGGGTCTGGCGAGACCTTCGTTAAGGCGGGCGCGAAGCTCGCGATTAATCATGCGGAGGCGCGTGACCTCTTCCTCCAGGGCGGGGACGCGTTTGTCTAGGGCATCCAGCCTCTTACCAAGGCTGAGAATGTACTCTGGGTTTATGACTGACACGACCGTGGGCGCGTTGTCTCCGCGTTTCTCGCGTTTTTCATACGCGGGGCCTTCCTCTTCGAGGGGCTGAGTGGCTTGGGCTCGCTTTCCGACTGCCTGTGGGAGGCGAGCATGTGCTGCAGAGGAGCTCCTGATGGCCATTGGGGTGGGGGTGAGAGGAGGGACGGAGCGAGGGGTGCCGAAGACGTCGTCTTCTGGTTGGCCGCTGGGTTTCGGAGAGGAGGTAAACGGGGCATGCCGCTGGAGAGAGGAAGTCTCCCCAAAGCGAAGCATGCCTGCGGGCTGGTGGAGAGCCAGGGCCGCGGAGAGGGGGGAGCTTGAAGCCGTGATGTTTCTGTAGAATTTCCCAAATAGGAAAATTAAGCGAAAGGTTGGCGGTTAGAAAGCGCCAAGGTGAAGTGTTCTGCGCTAGAAAGGCGTCAGATATCTAGTAAGTACCATGTATGACTCACACTCAAGCTAATCGGCCTCAACCTGAGTCTGTCACGGCTCCGGCGTTGACCCTGCATTCTGCATAGTTCGGCCTAGAGCCATACAGCACGCCCACAAGGCTGCGCCACGATATATGTCAACATCAGAGCAACCGCCCTCGCAGCCTCAACGTACTAGTCTACTCTCCCCTTATGACCTTCCTATTGTGTTTTGGTTATCTTAGTTTGGTTAATCAGCGTCAGCTTCACATTGTTTACCTAAGAACGCATATACAAGGATAAGCGGGGCTACTCTTGACATATGTCAAGTGCCCTTTCACTACACTGAGTGACTACTCAACCTGAGCGGCCAGGTAAACCTCCCTTGAGGGCAAACCCCGGTTACCAAGATGTACCTGTTGGAGCAATACGGGATTCGAACCTGTTGCTTTTGCGCAGTTGCAGGGAGTTATTACACTACACCACTGGGGCCGCTCCTCCTGTTCTTGCTTCAGAGAAGAGGGCTACGATGTGGGCATGGTCGAATTTTTGGAGAAGAAATAAATAAAATACAATGTAAAATAAAAGAAAAATTAAATTTGAAATTGAAAATTCCCCAACTGATCACGGGGTGATTATTAGCATCCAGATGTTACATTTAATTGCGCCTTCAATCGCGTGCCCTTACGCACGTGCTTTCCATCTGTGCCTACTTCCATGAGGGTTCATGCTGTCCAAATTCTTTGTTTTTTTTTTATTATTATTGGATTTTGAATTTTTCTGTTGATTGCACCGTGGTTATTTCAAGTATCGAGATTTTCCGTCCCCGTTCGCATGTGTTATTCATTCACGCGTGTTGTTCAGCCACAAGTGAGCCTTAGTCATCCATTTTTTTGTGCAGGGGTGACGGCATTGTAGACCGTTCGGGCATTTAGAAACACGATGCGCCAAGAGACGGGCATTGTAGACCTTTGCTCTAACTATTATGAGACTTGGCAGGTACAGTTCTCAGATATTTATACCTGCTCCCTCTTCTTCCGACAACATCAAACAATCACAACAATTGAATCAACAACAACCTCCTCTATTCAAATATCTATTGTGATCTTATACCTACTCGTCTCGCCATCTAACCCCTCTCTCTGCACAAATACCCTTACAGGTATTGCTCCGCCACTGTGTACATGCGATCACTCGTTCATTAGAAAATACCTGGGCATAGCAGCAACCGTGCCCCGGTTCACACTGCCTAACAGTCACCGTAATCATTCCTTCCTTCAGCTAGTACACACATACCTTGAGATTCTGGATATACTCACCCCATTTCCCTGGGAGCTTCCTAGAGAACTCGGCACTGAGCTCATGCATGGACTTTGTGGGTGGAACTGGCATTGTGTAATCCCCTGCAAAACTTGCAGGGACCCAAATTCCACATTCCGTATGTCTTCCGGCTAACATTGATCGTATCTGGCTGGTTCATTGAACTAGGAACGATTCCGACCCCGTGGCAGGAGGATATTTCATGCAGGCGGTCCCTTCCATTGTCAGCGCGTGGTGCATCAGAAATATCAGGTACATCATGGTGGAAGGACTTTTAAACGCGTTAGGACCACATCACCCTTGGGTATAAGGATGGTAGCGGTGGCGGTTTGTGTTGCGTGAAGGAAAGTGCATCAGGTCTTAGACAACGGTGGAATTTCGTCATAGCAAAAATTATAGCTGCGTTATATGTAAAGTGCTCGATAGCGCCGGAATCCGGGAGCTTCGGCGTTACTCGCACCTGCATTTGGATTCTGGGGTTGTGTTCAAGGTTACGCGGCAGAACAGCGATATAGAATTTATGACAAAGTTTTCGCTACGCAACTGCTTTGTATGCGTCTACCTAATACAAAACTGAAGAATTTCGAATGACGGGACGCTGGCAGTTTTCTGGCAGTTTTCCCACCATCTCAGTCACACAGGCTTTGTACACTGATATCTTTTGAGTAGTACGAAAATAAAAATCGGTATGATAGTGAAATATAAACCAAATATTGCGTTTCTGTCGTGCGGGTGAATGCTTGAGAATCCCGGGCCAGAATATCGTCTTTAAAAACTCCCGACGGATGGGAAGTGGATGAATGCAATTAAAGCTCTGGCGTCGGGAACAGGGCTTTCTCTGGTAAGGCTGTGCATATATGCAATCGAATGTGTAGATAAATCCTGAGTATTGCCGCGATGTAAACTACCGTGCGTAACGGCCGAATAGTTTTAATTGCAAGGCAATATTTTCACTATCACTCTGATTTAGTACTAGGCTAAACTTATGTACATAAAGACTGAGTCTTGTCGACTATGAGATGGATTTTACACCAGTGACGATGAGGATGGGGATATACTCCTTACAGTTGATAAGTACAGAAATCTATCAAGCCTGTCTAGCCATAAAATGTTACGTGAGCTTTCTGACGTTTTTCTGCACCGTTCGGCTCCCAGGGATGAAGAGTTAGGGGGACAAGGAGGTAAGTGTCGAACTCCAAAGGGGAACCTTACGACGGTGATAGGTTAATAGAATCTTGCGCAGAAAGGCGGTAATACAATTAATTTCACAGGGCATATCAGTGAGTGTTTGACATCTGCAATAATGAATGGTGTCGGATAACATAAGCACATATTTTTACACGTTGTAGGCATGCACCATGATGCATCGAATACTCTTTCTAAGTATAACAATTTCTCATCTCGGTTTCTCACGTCTTCTCCCTTTGCCCCTTGCATCAGATTGCTCGAGATGACCCCGCGTATGAATCATGGGGTAACATTTATTATAAAACTCACACTGGGCTCCAGAAGATCAACATTGTCGGATACTGCACCACTTCACTCTAATACCGGCTTCCTCACTCCTAGCACAGTCACTTTCTTGCTCGGATCATCGTGGCCCAGGTATCTACATCATGCAACTGCCCATCGTCATTCTCTCCCTTCTGCTTCCTTTCACACTGGCCTTTCCACAACCTAGCACCAATCTTGCTCTCTCCGATGACCCATCCCCCTCTACCCTTTCAGAAAAAGAGATCTTTGATTTGTACAACCCATTACATGTATCAGATCCTTCCACTTTATCCAACTCAACCCTGGGCAAGCGTGGAGATCTGAGACTCCCGTGGTCATCAGACGGCTCAGTGCTTTTAACGCTCTGCAGCTCCAGGGACTGCGATTTGTTTGGATCAATGAAACCGTTTTACGCTCCACCTTACCAGTGTATACACTTAAACGGGTATTGGAATGATAACATACATGCTTACAAGGTTGAGAATGGATGTTGCGCTTTTTATCGGTAAGTTACGTACGAGGCGTTACTCCGTTTTCCTGGTGATCTCTTTTCTACAACAACAGAACTGATGAAGTGTTGTTCAGACACCATAACTGTAAAGAGAGACTCTTCACGGCTAGGAACAGGCATGATTCTTGGTTGAAAGCCGGCCACAGAGGAGAGATTAGTTCCTTTGTATGTCATAGGGATTGTTTGGATTTCTGGAATAAGCCAAACCTGTTTGATTAATATAGCGTCATTAACTGGGATTTCAAACTTTTCTTTCTTCTTGACTGCAAAGTTGAGTTGTGGCAATTTCTTTGGTTTTAGAGCTCAGCCGTTTTGGTCATTACTCATTGCCCATCAGCCTGGAGAGGGTGTGTAAAGACAGTGACTTTTTGAGTCCGCGTTTGATTTAAGTACTAGTCGATAAATTAATACAATAGTCAATTAACGGATTGAGAAATCGATGAAATCCGTATTTTGATAAATTCAAACATCGTTAATTCACTCCGCCCCCGTCCCCTTATCCAATTCGCTGACACTTTCGATATGAAAAATAATTGGTCTTAGTTGGTGCCAGATTATCTTGCATTTTTACCTGGGTTGCGCAAATTATTGCGCTAAATTCAATTACGGAAAATGCGAGGTTTTTTGGGTTATGAAAGACCGTCACGCACAAGCGAGAAGGATATATGTGAAATGTCATGCGTTGGGAAATGCGTTATCGGAGTTGGTTAATGGGTATGGTAAATGGGTATGGTAGCACAGATGCTGATTATTATCGAGTTGGGAATTGAAAATAAGAGGATGGATTGGAGGGAGGTTTTTACTTGTGCAGGTAATCGGAGGATATCAATTTTTATTTTTGGCTTGTGGTTTTCACACTGTGGTCCGGACATTGTCTGCTTTCCTTTTTTTTATCTTAAGACGATTTTGGATTATATGACGATTGGATATTGTAGAGGGCATAATGTTCTTAATTCTGTGATTACTTGTTGGCAGCTAGTTGATGGTGCTGTTGTTACAATGGCGGTTAGTTCTCAAGGAGAGGGCATATTGGTGCAGGTGCTGAAAGCGTGATATATTGAGAAGTAGTTTACTCAGCCACTCAGAGAGTTTAATTCGTTTCCTTTGTTTATTTATGATGATCTCGCCGGCACAGTTTTAGTCAATTATGAGCTTGTACAATTTGATTGGTGATGATTTCAATACTGTTGACGCACATCAAGGAACATTCGGTGCGAATTATGTTTTATTTGAGAAGTACGAGAATCCCGGCATGGAGGTTATTGTATCAGTTTCTCGGGGGTACAGACATAAGAATGCCACATTCCTTTGTGAGGATAAAATGGTGCTTTTCACGCTGTATCTTCTTCGGGGTTCCCCACGGTCTGTCCAAGACTGCGGGCTGGAGTGGGTCACATGTGGTGGTCCTGTCCAGTCTGGAGCTGGCACGGACGGTACACCTTAGTCCTCGGACTAAGAAGACGGGTTATGACTGAAAGTGAGAGCGGGACCGTGGGAATTTCTCGCTCAGCCACAGAGTGGCGGCTTGCCGTACTGCTACGGGGGCGGGAAGATCCACCACCTCACCCAGTGCAGAGTTTTTAATTTCGTTATCGGGTGTTGGTCTTTTCAGATCGATAGCTGCAGAAATATGGCTGTCTCCAGAGATTTCAAATATCTCTCCAATGCCATCCTGTCTTCAATCCACCCTTCCCAGTATCGGAAATTGCTTCATATGCCCTGCAATCAGTCACTCGCGAGTGATTGTCAGTGACCATAGAGTCACCTACGGTCACCTGTAGGCGGTCCAGTCCACAACCAGGAGTTGATAGAATGGACCATGGGGAACTCCGAACTTCCTACATACACTTATTATATCATAGCTGCTATGATTGTGGTCCAAAAACACAACACGCAAGACCGCCCACCTCCATCCTATAAGACTATAGCATAACAGTCTAATAAGAGAGAAGTGATTGGAAACCCTTTATTGTACAAGCTCCATAGCCCGTGCTTGTAACGGTACTCATATCTGGGGATTAAGAATGCTAAAGCGTCTGGTTCCGTGGTTCGACTATCGGGCGCCGGAGATTTATAAATTACTCGATTAACGGTAGGTTATACGATGACAATATAAAACACTATTCTCTACCAACTGTTACGGCAACTATGACATGAATACAGTCTGATTGAGGGAAAACAAAAACACAGTGCATGTCAGCCGTGCTAACCGGAGCACTCAGTAACGTCCAATGAAGTCGAGATTTCACTAACGGCTCTTGTACCATGTATCAGCAGATAATGAATACCGTAAAGACATAATGTTGGATCCAAAAGCCGACGACCGTTACCCATTCTGTGTACTTGATAGTACAAGTAGCGGTACCTTTGACCCGTATTCAAAAATCTACAATATAAACTCCCTCATTCCCCACCCCTCTTGACTCTTTTTGCATTCTTAATCCCCATATATGGGTACCGTTTTTAGCTCGAGCTATCGAGTTTGTCAAATAAATGGTTTCCCTCACTTCTGTCTTAGTGTGCGTTTGGTTCGACCGAAAACAAAGATTTTTGGCCTATTTTCGCAGGTAAAAAGGGTTAAAACCCTTGTTTTCGGTTGGAACCGAACGCACCCTTATTTGGCTGTTATGCTACAGTCAAATAGGATGGAGGTGTGGGATTTTGCATGTCCGATTTTTGGACCGTTGGGACAGAGATGTTCCAGTCGAATATTTTACTATGCAAATTAGAATTTCAACGAGCCAGCTATGCAGGAAGGCCTCGCTCACTCCGTGTGCGAGAGGGGGCTTTTTAGTTTTGCTTGATTTAAAGAATGGCTATTGATCGTGCAAGTGACAGTTGACGATACATAATAGTCAGAATCCCAAATTAACCATTTCATAGACAAGCAATTATATAAAATACCAGTCATTTATCTATAGCACATTTCGAATATCAGTATTCCGTTGGCATTCTGCATACCAAACAGTACAGGTAATAAATAGGGTCTCCCCGTCTGTCTGAGTAATTGAATATTGCCATCGGCGTTCTCTCCTACAAGCTACTCCCCTTACCATTAACTACCTCCAAAAGAATAATATTCAAGGCTACTGGTGCTACTGTTTTAAATTTACGTCCTCCCCAGTTTTTATCGTTGTCCTTAGTCAATTTCTGTAGACGTACCTCGATCAAGGCGGCCTCTGCATTAGTTCTAGCTTTACTTAGAGTTTTCACCAGATGTACGCATACATAAATTTTTATTCTGCCTAATATTTTATTTTTCTACTTCCCTTGCTTCATAGTAGCTGCACTACTTCACACCGCTCCGGTGTCGTGTCAATATGATGCACCTTACACAGCTCACTTTTCGGATCTCCATAGCCGATGGCTATATATTTCTTCAAGCGCGTGAAGCGAATTTCGTGACTTTGTTGAAACTAAGTTGGCAGAAGGCTCTAAATAAATGCACTGTAAGTCACGCTGACCCTTCTTGTTTTTTTCTGCACCTCGTTCTCTGGTGGTTGTATTCATCACCTTTAGCTTTCTTTCCCGGCCCTTACATAACGTGCCCCAGGAGTTTCATGCTGAGACTTTGACAGCATTACTTTCTGTGTGGTGACGATATGCTTCACCGGAGTTATGCCTGGACGTATAGTCCCTAGGTCATCATCGTCCACGTTGCTGTTCCGTAGTTCATGACATTGAAATTTGGTACGAAAACCCCTAGAATGTGACGGTGTTGATGTCGTGGAAATATTCGAAGCAAGGAGCCTTAGCTAGAAAAATGTGAAAATCGGAGTAGATCAGGAATAAAAACACAGACGGACAAATCCCATTGTCAGTCTTTCCAGGCAGATGTCACGAGAAAGCGTAGGTATAGGATTCTTGGATAGATGATCTGAGCAGTCTAAATATGGTAGTTTGACGTTGTTTTATCATAGAATTGTTTATCGTTCGCTCCGGGCCGGGCCGTCAGCGGAATCATTAATTCTTCTTTCGAACGGGTGATGGAATGTGATTTAGAGACATTCTTCGTATGACCAAGTTCTGTCTTGGTACATCCCGCTATTACGAATTGTAAGACAGAAGTAAATCTTTCAAAAAGGACCGGTAGAGAAGATTATACATCGAGGTACAAGGCTATCGCCGGAGCTCGCGGTCAATGCTTAGAATGTCTCTGGATTTGAACCACTCGCAAAATCAGACGCCTCAGGATGGCGTCAAGAATTCTGAAATTGTAATGGATTAATCTATCCTCCACATCTATTCTCTATTGTTCGCACGTTAGTTATATCATGAGTTATAATCTGATGATTCTCTAACCAAACTTTGCGCTCCCAGCCTCATAATGTTTCGGAACCTCGCTTTGCTATGAAACCTTGTGGTAACTCAAGTACCACCAAAAACCCGCAATCCAGATGCTGGTGTACCGCAGACACACTACGGCCAGCACCCGATGCCACATGGTCTCACGAAATTGATTTTACTGACGTAGTCTTCTACGCATCTTCGCCGGTAGCGCCAAGTAGCTGCGCACATATATATCCATACACATCTTCACGCGAGAGGTCTATGTGCGCCACTTTCTTTGAAATGATTTGATATGTTTTACAAAGTACAAAACATCAACTCTATATGTGAGGTGACAGTTTCAAGTTCTGATTCATCACAAGTTCTCACGCGGGTAACCAAAATCAAAAACAAAAAAGATACAATTTCGCTTCAGCAAACTACCGGTGTGCGAAAGCTTCTCATCACGTTTCGACTATAACAGTTACACAAAACGAACGCTTATTTCGCTTAGAAAATCATGCCGTCATGCTGGAAACCTTATCCTTCCAATGAAGTACTACAGTGATGTTGTTCGCCTTTCCGCAGTTCTCACCGCCTCTTTCTCGGTGTCATAACCAATAACCTGGACAGGGACTGTTGTACAGTATTTTATACTTTGATTGAGAGACAACACACTGAATCCACATGGCGTTCTGGAGTCCTGGAATTCTAGAGGCTTAGCTGTTTTACACCTGTCAAACAGAACGAACAGAATAATCACTGTACGCCACGACTTTTAGTATCACCACATGCACATAGTCATTTTTGGAGCCTTCCGGAGCCCCCGAGACTACTAGGAGGTCGGAGAAGACCGGGCAGTATTCCAATGATACATTTTAAGCCCCGAATCATCCTTTCCTTCTGGTCCTTAGAAGACGGAAAACACCGCAGTATTCTAACTGATTCTAAAACGCCATGACTATATTATGAGATATATTTTGTGTTAACGTCATCGACTCATCTCAATTTTCTCAAACCTCAACGCTTGGTCCTCGTTGAATCGGCTCTGGTATTCCGGTCAGGTGAATCGAGATGTGACTCTAATTTCGAGCCAATGAAACGCAGAACATCGTCCACTCATGTCTTGGCATAACTACGACTCCTTCACATACACATTGCAGCCATCACGTATGGTCCATGCAACGTGTTTGTTGACATTCTAACGTCTACCCCTCAGATGATGTGCAAAGTGTCAAAAGAAAAAACGTGATGAGTAAGGCCCAACTACTAGACGCTAACAAGTGTAGATGATGCACCATGGGTAATAAACCTCATCATGTAGCGTCGGTTCTGAATTTCCGGAGATCGATCATCGTGCTTACTTACTAGTGTATATTAAACCAATGACATCAAAGCGTGGGCTTCTTGGCACATTTACCTAAACTATAGTCATGTCATGTATTACGATCAAAACTTCCTCAAGTCATTGTCAAGGCGACACGAGTATGTCCGAGTGTTCAGCAGTGATGATATCAAAATCCCGCATCCTTTCTTGGCAAAACTATTATCTGAAAATTTAATTATGGAATTTTCAAGTTGAACCAATCTACGACTTCTATTGTTTCTTCTTTTGATGGTTTCCAATCGATCTGTAAACTTTTTGAGTTTCTGTATGTTTGTTGACATTCACTCTGCTGTATACACCGATGATCGACAGCTAAAGCAAGGTTCAATTTTCTAGGGTCTTCTAGGGGTCCATAGATACCAGCAAGCAAACGCATGATGTATGATGTATGATGTACCCCGTACATACATCAAAGCCTCCAACAACGCGTAGTCGGATTCAGTACATAAAGCCTCACAGTAGACGTCACGGAGAAATGATGATTGCTTGCTTGATAAATGCACAGGTACGCTGGCATTAATGAGCATTCCTTTTACTGGTACATTACTTGTGGACTAGAAATATATGTGGCATCACACGTTGTAATAACAGGGGTATTTTTTATTTTTCATCACCCGCGGACGTAATGAGGGCTGAAGAAGAAATAATTCCTCTGGCTTGATTTCTCGCTAAAAGTCCGATCACTCGTGGCAGCTTATGCAAAAAATAGAAGTAGAGTTCAAGCCATGGTCTGTTAATCAGATCAACTGTGCAGAAATCATTTTATTTGGTCCGGTATTGATGAACTTGCATTAAGATAATGTTAACACCCGTCAATTTTGAAGAGGCGTCCATTAACAACTCTTCAGACATATCGACGATTGTCCCCCAAGACATAATGTCAATGTAGATTACATTCTGAATATCCATTTGTTCGATTCTAGTTGATAGTTTCAAAATTCGTGTCATCATTCAAGCTATGCAAACACCCGTTCATGAATAGGCGTCCATTCAACCATTTTTTTAGCTGATCAAAGTAAGCAAGCTCTCGTCAATAACATACCAACACCCGTTTTCTTCAAGGGGCGTCCATTGAAATCGCCTAGATAACGCTAACGAGGCATCTCTAGCCATTAATTTTTCCCTATATCAGCAGATATAGCCTGCGTATTTCGGAACACAAAAGATCTTGGACAACAAACCGCAGCCTTCAGTTCAAATTCCCTATCATAACCCCTCGCTCATAACCACTCCAATCAGAGTGCTTGAGACTTTACCACAAAGGTCAAATCATCAATGTGATTGGGCTCATATATATTAATCCGTTTGCGCGTCTATAATCTTCTGCTTGGTATTCAGGTAGCGAGGTATCAATAAAACTTCTGCACGACGGGAGACGATCATTGCATGATAAGAAGTAAGTAATTACAACCTACATTAATTTCAATAATTGATAATCATATTGCATGACTGCGGTGACATAGAGAGAGAGAGAAGGACCCTTAACAGCGCCTCGTAGGAGAGCCCCCAAATATTCATCCCGCTGTCTCCTTTGAAGAGACCAGACCCTGTACTTGGATCGCCGGGTATCGAGCTTTCGTTTGCACAATTCCAACTTACTTTGTGAACCCGTCCCATTCCATTCCATCCCATACCAAAGTGGCAAGGTACCAATAACCCGTCACACCGCCATAACCGCCGTAGACTATTCTTACTCCCACAACCCGATCCCCGAGCTCCCCAAACCCCCAAAGCTTCATATTAGCCTCGCAACTGCCCGTATTACACTACATCATACCCCGTGTTGTGGGGGGTTGTATGCGTATGCGTATGAGTACAAAACTGCACACTTGGGAAGACTAAAGTACGTACCCGTGTGCATGGGAATTGTGTATTTCCACCCTGCCTCTTGGGATGCACGGGATTCACAAGCTTCCCGGGCTCTCTAAGATTCACGGGAAGCTGCAGCGGTAGTGGTTCCAAAACACTGCATCGGGTTGGTTTTGGTTGGGACTTGGGTACGATACCATCTCGTTATGATGAATCGAGGCTAGTTGGTGTATTCGTTCTCATCAATTCCGATGGCTCGATAAATCGAAGTCAAAGACATCTAGCGGAGTTGAAACTGCGGAACTAGCTCTAAGGTATCCATCCAGCAGCAAGTGTTCCAGGGCTCCAAAGGCGCGGGGAGGCCGGATATATCTGCCGTACCGTGTTCAATCGTAACCTCCCTGATCTCTTCTGAGCCTCCTGCACATGATCGTAATCGTCATAAGCCGTCCATAGGCTACGTTATTACACAGTCCATGCATGTGGCGGTTCCCAATCCGACGCTCCGGTTCCCACGGGTGATACATTACATTCCTTGTTTCCTGAAACTACCGGACGGCACACATTTTCACTTGCACAGAGCGAGCAAGTTGCCTAGATCCTCTTTCTCAAAGCCGGCTGAAGCAATAAGCAGTCATCTACTGTTCTTCATTGTTGAATATACCACCCTAGCACCAGAAATGGCTTTCCAGGCAGTTAATTCCGAATTCAGCATAACAATATTGGCAACTAGGGTTTTCATGACTAGTCCTTGATCAATATACCCAGTCCACTGTAACCGCTCGAACCGACGTTTGTTCCACCACATGGCGCACCCCGAGTATTGTGGTCCTCTAAAACTCCTATGATTGGGTGGAACAGATGTTACCAAACACAGGCCAATTTTGTGACAACTGCCGTAACATTCCCAAGCAGCCGACCGGGCTTTCCGGAGTACGAAAATCGCTTGATTCTTATTGCCGTTGATATGGGATAACTCAGGTCTCCACGAATTCCCAAGTTAATCAATTTGACGAGAAAAGAAGTGTAATACGCTGTAGAATATCGGGCTCTTTTAGCTTTGCAAATGCATTGTTTCCAGTGTTGAACGATAAATTTGCACCTGGTTACAGGTCGTCTAAGTTCTCGGATAATGATTGCTTTTTTTTTTCTCCTTCCAGCACTCCACCGCTGATGCGTTTCAAAGGTCCTCCATTCAGAGCAGGCTGTTATCTTAGCAAAGCGCCCTCATTTGCATGAAGAGCGGGGAAAACTTTAATCCACGTGCTCAATAAAGGATTATGACGTCTTATGGTTGTGGAGCGTTGTCAAACATTATCGAACGTTATCCAGGCTATTGAACAGCTCCCAATAGAAATCTTCACCATACAGATGGAAGATCGGTGGAAAATCCTTTGGTTCACTTCAGCAGCCGGTGACAGCCCATGGCAAGCATGCCTATTCGACCCAAGCTTGACCCGTCCATTGAAGGTAGGACACCGCGGAGTCAAGCGCTGTACTGCTCTGGGATTTCCTGGGTCCAAAGTGCAGAATGAAGCGGCACCTCAAAAGATATTGCAGATCCCACAGATTTCTGGCACCTTTCGCAGGATGTCCCCTCAGGTCCGCGATAATATAAACACTAACGCATATTATCTCAAACTTTAAACTCCCCTTACATAACAAGAGGGCAAACGGGACCCGGGGAGTTCCCTGAGCACTGTCAACACCCTCAGCGGCTCCAGCGAGTCAAAAGCAAGGCATCTCGTTCGTTGTACTGTCGTTGCATCGTGACTTCGTCTGGACTTTCCCCATTCTCCAGTGGCTGTGATGGCCGGTACTGACATGCAGATGGATTTTTATTTCAGGCGGTATCCGTCAACAAGCCGGTATTCCTTCATAATCGCAGGAATGTGGGTGGTTAATTGAAACGCAGGTAGCAGGTGGCGCGCAACAAATCTTGGCGTAGTCAATGAATAAGACCTAAGCACATGGGATGAGTTGCAGCTGTATTGCTTTGCTGTTTCAATAAATATTCGTTTGTTTCGGCGTTGCCATGATTTGAGTGTGCTGTGCTGTAATAGCGATTAGGTATTCTGCAACATCATGGCTGTACAACATATTTACTCGTCAAGATATGTGCGAGACCAGACCACCACCATGCAAATGGCGGAACCCATGTGACGCTGATATCTGTCTCGGCACTTGCATTTGCATCCTGCTCATTATTCCGCTTCTTTCGCAGGGTGGACTGGCTCCCCGCGTCCCTTCCCCCACGTCGTGTCTTTCGGTGAGTGGTTCTGGTTCTGGTTCTTGGGTCCATCGAAACACATAACCGCATTCTAGGGCCTAGCTGCCATGGACACGAACAAGGTGGCGAACAAGGAGCAAAAAAGTCTCAGATTATGTGCAGAATCAGTTCAGGGCCAGTGCTGGTCAGTCTGTAACGTGCATCATTGCATCATGTGCGAACCACCTACGGAACAGTTAATTTTCACCGGAAGCCAGCCAAACATTCCCGCCAAAACCATCCTCTTCCCATCATCGTATTGATCCTAGGTCATAGATATCTAGGTGACGGGTGACGTAAAGGGTAACCATGTGATATCCGGCCGCCTGAGATTACTGGTTCAGGATGAAACCAAAGTAAGTGTTGAATGTGTGCTGTGATGAGTCGTCTTGGTACCGAAAAGTTAAGATTAGACGGCCGAACGTAGGAACGTAGGGATAATGTGGGACATGGGTGATAGTGAAGGTATCCCGTATCCCGTATCCGAGTAACCTGGACGGACGGGTGGTCGACATATTCAGCGTTGACGTGGTGGTAGGTAAAAACACAAAACGTTCTCTTCGCTTCAAGCCTTGCATTTTGGGCAAGGGCTAAAGCAGATCGGCCCTGGGGTGCTCTTTGGTGCGTGCCGCTGCTGGCCTGGGTGCGGCGCACCATCACACCCCTCCCAACCAGCGCATCATCACAGGTAATGTAGATTCAATTCAAGCAAGTTAGCAAAAAAGAAATTTTCAAGAAAAGGAGGGAGGGAGAAATTCAAAATCTGTTACCGACAGGGGATAGTGAAGACAAGCAATCAAGAAGTGCATTCATCATCAGGTGGCCGAGCGTGAATCAGACCTTTCGCCTTTCCGCCGGCGGGACCGTATTTACCGCGCTTCTTGCTAAGATCTGGGACGGCCTTATTATGATTATTATCATCACCACCTTACCTCCTCGTCGTCAGTTGTCTGTTGTTGAATTTTCTTCCTTGACCCTTTCGTTACATCTCATCGGAAGACATTAGACATAGCAAGTCAGCGTTACGTTGCTACTCACCGCCTCATCCGCCAGCTTACACTGATTCTTATTCACCACACTCGGCCGGTTTTCCGTAGACAGAGAGTACGACGAGAGCAACTCATCATAAACGTCTAGCTGTCTGTTACTCCTCTCCTGCTGCTTCCCACATCCAGGAGTTCGGAGTACAATTTCTGTCCAATATCACCAGACAAAAAAGCGGTTTGCTCGTACAAGCACTGCTTTCTTTGGCCAGGGCCCGGCATCAGCATCAGTTCATTCCAGACAGCGGGAAAGTTTGGCAGCAGCTATCCGGAATCTTGTTGGTTGACCCTCTTTTTGCCCTCCCCTTCATTCCCCTCTTTGTCTAGAGGTGCACACCACACTACCAGATTCCAGCACGGCAAGTGTCTGTCGTCAGGTTTCTACTGAAGATTGCTTGGATTAACGGGTTTGAAGAAGAAACATTGGTGGTTTCGATTGTTGACGAACAAAGTAGCCGCCTCTCCGCAGACATTTCTGAACGAATCATATTCGGCTGGTTTCTGAATCCGAAAGTTGACGAAATAACGCGTATGAATTGAGATTGCGCTGAGATTGAGGATAATATTTCAGTTGGAAGTTGTTAGGAAAAGAAGCACGCGTTTTGTTGAAGAAGTGGACGTCGTTGTCTGTCTGTCAACAAGTGCAGCCAGCTAGCAAGCAACGCCCAAAACTCGCTACGCAGCGGCCAGTGCCGGCAGTTTTTGTAGTTGGCGGTTGTTGGCCACCAAATTCCAAATTTACCCGCGACGTAGCTCGCATCACAGCGGCGGTGCGGCGGGATCGACGATATTTGCCTTCAGACAATAACCACCTTTTTTCGACCATTCAGAAAGCCTATTTTATTGCCGCAAGTTGCAGTCGGGATAGACATTACATTCTTCAGCCGACGATCCTGGAAGTGGCGCCACTAAATATCGCCCTTGCCTTACATCTCAGGCACAGGAGAGAGATTGACTGCCGATACTCCAACAAAGGCACGTGACAAGAAAGTCCGATACGACAGCTACGGCTGAAACGGAGTTGATTGAAATCCAAAAAGAAACAAGCGGGGAGGAATTGAACAAATAATCGGAGGCGAATTGAATCGAACGAAAAAATCTGATCGAGATTAGCACAAATTACCACTGGAATTTAGAAAATACTCTGATTGGAATACCACAATACCACAAATTACCAGGTTGGAATCCAACAAATAACCTATAACAAATAACCTATAACAAATAACCTTTCAGACGCACATCACCCCCCCCCCCCTCCCCCTCCCCCACTTCCCGCCAACCACAGCAGCAGAACCAGGCAGCAACCCCACCCCGCTACAGTACTGCTCGCATCGTACACCCGCACTCACCACTCACGAGAACCCAATTACGTTACCCCGCAGAATTTCCCATATTACCTACCAGACCCGCCACATTACCGACACCGCGCGCCCAATCGCATATGGCGTTGGAGAATCCGAAGCGCCAACCAACCACCAACGCCTTTGCAGCATCGACAAAGACACGCGGGGAGCAGCCCGCCCACGCCCGCGCCGACCTGCACAGCCACAGCCAATTAATCCCCCGAACAGACCTGACCGAGCAGCTGGGAGAGCTGAGACAGTTGGGAGATCATCACCATCGCCATCATCTCCAGACAGTACCACCGTCGCCACTTTCGCACGTCGCGCCACAGCCACGGAGGGGACATTCTATGTCTATATCTGCCACAGCCAGTCCACACCAGTATGCTCCCACTCACCATCGTGGTGGCCAGCTTGGTGGACAGCTAGCAGCTATACAGCAACAATATCACCAAAATCATTACCATCATACTCACATCCCTAACCTTCATCTGAATCAGAGCTATAGCCCGCATCTGCAGCAACCGCCTCCGCAGCATGCCCAGCCACTGCCGCCGCACCCGCAGCTATTTAATATCCACCCTCAGCAAGCTAGACCATCAATTACCATTCCTCCTCTTCCTCCTGCTCCCACTGGTGGTCCTGCTCCTACCTCCAATGCCGATTGCTACACCTGTCGTCGTCGCAGAGTCAAATGTGATCGCCAGCTTCCATGTTGTGCAAAATGCAATCGAACAAAGCTAGAATGTCTTGGATATAAGAAGCCATTAGTATGGAATAAAGGTGTAGCCTCGAGGGGAAAGATGATGGGGAAAACATTCCCCGCTCCTGCAGAAAATAATTCTACAAATACAAGTACAACTAGTCCTACTACGCCCAATAACAATAAAAAATCACTCGCAAGAACAGCTCAAACTCCAAAAGCTAAAGCTGCCGAGATTGCAGCGAAAAAAGAACGAGAAAAAGGGCAACAAAGAAGCCTGATAAACCAAAGTCCGGCTCAAACCGCTGTGATGGGAAACATGTCGCCAATGAACCAGATTACTCCGTTGACCCCGGTCTCCATCAACTCGCCGAGATCGCCATTTATGCATGCTGAGGATATTGAAGACGAAACAACCGCAACAGCAACCGGCGGTGCGTTGATTTCTACAACCAAAAGAAACGTGGGTGCAGCGCGATATAATAACATGAAATTACTTCCCGGAGAACTTACTTTGAGCTTGAAAATCCCTTCACCAAATATCTTCCGCAACTTAGATAGCCAAGGAAGATATTACATGGACTACTGTAATTGTCACCCTCTTGCCGTTTCTGAATATTAGCTAATATCACCACAGTTGAAAAAAGAGTAGCAAGTGACCTAGTCCTCTTCGACCGCGTCACCGACAACCCTTACCGACACCTGCTCCCCGTCGCCGCCAACCACCCCGCCCTCTTAAATGGCATGCTCGCTGTGGCCGCTCGACACCACGCAAATGCATGTGGAAGTTCCCTGACCATCCACATGCCATACAAGTCGCACTCCATAAACTCCCTCGCTCACGATCTCGCCAATTTTGGCCGCAAAGGCCAACTCTCTGAAGCCACCCTTGCCGTTGTCATGCTCTTTATCTTCTTCGAGACTCTCGACGGTGGCCTGGATACATGGAAGATCCACCTTCGCGGTGCTCGGTGGTTAATTGGGGAATGTCTCAAAATGCCTAGCCTCCCTGATTCCACCGCTGCTATGCTCCAGATTTTTATGAACCATGTTACGTTAGTCGACATTATTGGCCGCACCTTGGCTTTTGCGGATACCAACGAGCCTGTAGTTTTCGATCCTGAAATCCCAGAGTTTTTGGATGTGTTGAGAAACGGGGAGGCCTATAATTTCCTTGGATGCCCTGCGGAGCTGTTGGAATTGATTCATTGCGTGACACTGCTCAAATGCCGCTCCCCTTCATCACCGCTGTTATCGAAGAAAGACGATCCAGATACCTATTTATCCTCCTGCCAGAATCTTTTGCATAGAATCGACACCTTTGAGCCGGCATCATATATCAGCACCCGTGACGATATTCCCGATGCTCCTCCCGGTCTGCTGGATTTGATAGCAGCCTATAAATTCGCCACACGCATTTATGCCATGGAAACCCTCTTCCCCTCCGTGACTACCGTTGAAGAGTTGGCACCATATCATGAAGAGCTGAGGAAGCACTTAGGAGCGATAGATGATGAAAGTATGTTCCTGAAAGGGGCAGTATGGTTGGTTTTTATTGCTGGGACAGGGGCCAGGAAAGAGGAGGAAAAGGAATGGACGAGGGAGCAGTTCAAAAGGTTATTGATTATGTTGCCGCAGAAAAATATTAGGAATGCCGGGGAGGTGTTGGAAGGGATCTGGAAGAGGAGCGCAGGAACAAATGAAACGGGCTGGAGGTGGTTGGAAAGGGACGGACAGGATTGGCTTTTTGTGTAGAACAGGTGTCCACCCGGGTGCTGGTAGTTGCGCTAGTTGTGGGGTGGCGGGGTTAGGCGGGGAAGCTCCGTGAGATTTTCCGCTAGTGGAGAGAGGTAACGTTGACGGGTATATAACAGGGTTTAACAATAGTCTTTGCTCATTGGTCTTTCTTTTGTTGGAGTTACTTCTGCATCGGCTTATTTCATTTTTTGGTTCTTTTTTCGGCAGTTTGCTTTGGAGTTCGGAGGGCTTATACCTAGGGATCGGGATCCGGTTTGGGATGGACAGCAATTGGGAAAGGGGAACGGATTCTAATTGAAACTGGACTGGCCTAGTTTTAGGGGAGAGGGGTGATTCGGATCAGACGGGATGGACTGGGAATGTGTGACGTGTTACGTGCCTGATGGCTACAAAAATCGTGGATGAGTAGATGTTCTATGTACGCAGAGGCTCGATAGCTTGTAAGTAATACATATTTTGTGAGAACATAGTAATGAAAAGTTTGTCTCCAATTCAAGTGTAACGAGCGGCGAAGAACGTGAATAGGAGTAGAAGTGCAGGATGGTGATACAGTCGACTGTAGTTGCCATGGAGGAGAATGGGAGCTTACAATGGCTCTGCCGCATACATACAAGTCTACTTTGCCAAGAGCCGCAGCGAGCCTTTTTAACAGCACCCATTGGCTTGGCATATGAGCGTTGCTGGCTTACTGAAGTTTTTTCTGGCGGTGATGTAGAGGACAGAGCTCCAATCCACTCTGGTTCCATGTCTTATTCCAACTTTTACATCTGTTTTAACATTCGACAACAGCATTGTCTACAAGAGTTCTGATGGTTTACTGACTGTGGTTGTCCCAGGTTCTGAAAATCAAAGCGATTCGGTTAGCCGAACAATCTATCAGCAAACTCTGTCGGAAGAAGAAAAAAAAAACCAATACGCAAACCGTCTTCATACACAGAGCTTTACCGCATCTGAAATTTTATTCATACCAATCACGTTGTGTATGGCACAGTCTGGATCTGGAACGATTGGATGCCCGATGAATTCGATGTCGGTTCGCCTGAAATGGCGATGGTGATATGATGGCATCATAGCCTTCTCCGATGAGTTTGCTAGGATGATGCTTTTTGTACGATGCTCTCATCTCCCGGCTCCCAGGGCTGGTCGGCCCATCTCGCTAACTTTGCTAGCTCCCGCACTGGGTAGATGTCACCGCTAGCTAAGTGTGGTGTTAGCGGTCAGCCACTCACCAGGTTAGCCCGCTAGGTATCTCCGGGGAAATACCATCTCCAACGCAACATGGCCTTCCGTCTTGACACACCGTTCGTGAAATAAACGGAAGATTGAAGAATATCCTTTACAATCAATAACGTTCCCCCATTTCATGTGCCCTCTCATTGTACTTACCCCGATCTTTTCCAGGACTGCAGATGACTCTGCTAGCATTCCCTCATTGAATAGCACTAAAACGGCCTCTCACGGTACTAACTGTAGCCTATTACATTGAATTCGAACCCATACTTCTTGAATCTCTTGCTTTAGATGGGTGCGTTCTTTGTAAGTTCTCCATTGATTATCCTCTTCTGATATCATATTGCTGGAATGTACAAACCTCTATAAATGTTTAGAAAGTTCTCGCTCTACATCTGTTATCCATACCCCTATCCTTATCTTCATCCTGGCCTTTGTCTCTGTTTTTACGCCAATTTCACTTCATCTCTGCACTAGTCCTTCTGTTTTCATCGTCTGGTTCGCCTCACAACTTCAAATGTGGATTGTTTTCAGTTAATACTTAACATAACTTCAGAGAATCCGCCTTCATATTGTTACTAATAATTTTTCCCTCTCTGTAAGCCTGATAAGGCCTTTGGTTTTCTGCAGAACATTTCCATCCTGACCACGATGACATATTGAGTATTAAAGTGGTCCTTCATGTTACTCTCGGATGCTGAAGGGGAACAAGACAGAGCTCAGTCCACACGAGGGATATTTGTCATTATACGGATATTTAGATGTCGGAATGACTGTGCTGTGGTCATTTATGTTACCCTCGGGTGCTGAAGGGAAACAAGACAGAGCTCAGTCCACACGAGGGATATTTGTCATTATACGGATATTTAGATGTCGGAATGACTGTGCTGTGGTCATTTATGTTACCCTCGGGTGCTGAAGGGAAACAAGACAGAGCTCAGTCCACACGAGGGATATTTGTCATTATACGGATATTTAGATGCCGGAATGACTGTGCTGCGATGCATCATAATACCTCAAGACCGAGATATAGGAATGCTGACGAATCGGGTAGATGGCTTGGCGAAATAAACTGCGGCGAGTTATCGTTTTTTAAATAGGTACAGTCATATTTAATTTAATCCAAGCTTTCAGCCTTACAACACTCAAGCTGCATGCCCAGTACACCATCTTCTAACGTACATCACCGCGCATCACAGCTTCCCAGCTATGCTTCCTAGATAACCCCGTTTTTATTCAGCAAGTTCGACGGCATTCAGCATCCGCAAACTCATGACACATATCACCTCGGCCCAGAAAGCTGCGATCACCTCAAACACACATTCAGCCGACTTGCCCACGGAATTCATAGGTCATGTACCCGTACAACAACAACTTCCGCTACCCCCAACATCCTTCTCCACTGCTTCGAGAAGGCGAACGCGACACTAGCTTTTGCCGATTATCACGGACGGTGTTACCGACACGTTAAGCTAGTTCAGTAGTTATAATTGGCGTTTTTTGTGGTGAACCAGGGGAGTTACCCACAGGCTTACGAAAGGGTAGAGAGACAGGGAGGGGGTGAACGCGCCAGGGAATTACAACCACCACCACATTCAGCTACCAGCAAGGCGTAAGAACAGGAGAATATCTCCGCGGAAACCGTTAAAGTTGGCTTGATTGTGGATATCATACATATACCAATTGAATACTCTTATCCACTGCCGTCGGCCAGATTTTCTATCAGAAGGTGTTATTATTATTTTTTTCCACAAAGACAATCGGGGGAAAAAAAATGACGTTAACACAACACTTATCGCACCGGCCATCGCCTCCTTGTTCTGAAAATCATACAACCTCATCAACCTGCACAGAAACCCCGCCAAGCAGTCCAAGAGATCCAGGAGATGCCACATCACCAGCACAAGCACAAGCACATCAACACCGCCCTCCAGTCCCAATAACAAGCGACCAAGAACCCTCAGTGATCGAAGCGCGATGGGGAGATTTCAATATCGACGCATTACTCCTCCAATTATGTCCATGGCTTCCCACAGATAACGCTCTACACAAATTACCACGGACAGTATCTCATTTTCTGGGGTATCGACCTGCGCAGCTTGCTCAACAAAATTCACCACCACCGATGGACATAATAATCTGGAGCGTGGCAGCAGTGGGATGTTTTCTGGGGATAGCTGGGGTAACAGGACTCACAATGGGAATGAGTGGGAAGGATACTGCGTTAGTTGGGAGCATGGTGGGTTTCCCTTCCAAGGCAAAGCAAGTGTCGCCCTAGACAAACGAGCGGATGGCTTAGCGATGCTGGGCAAAGCTTGACGATGTCCGGCTGCCATTGTTTTGCAAAGCTTGATAGCGTCTAGCGAACTCTGGTGATGCTAGTCAAAATTTAGTGAAGTCTTGCGCAGCCTTTCCAAGCCCTGCGAAGCCTTGCAATTCATTCTAGCCTTCGCTCTCCCTGCTGTGGATTTACTTCTTCAAACCCTTGCTAACATCATCACCAGGGAGCCGCAGCAATCCTCCTATTCCTGACACCCCTATCCCCTCTCGCTCAACCCCGCAACCTCATCCTCTCCCAACTAATCGCCTCACTGATCGGCCTCGGAATCGGACGAGCCATACCGCACCACTGGATCGGACCAGCATTATGCGTCGCCTTATCCGCTATAGCCATGCTAGGGACCCGCACGGTTCATCCACCCGCCGGTGCCACTGCCGTGTTGGCTTATGCAAATCCCAAATGGAGCTTTGTTGCATTGGTGATGGCTAGCACCGGCTTTTTGGCGGCGGTGGCGGTGGGGTGGGTTAATATTTGTGGGATTGGGGGATGGCAGGGTGGGAGATGGCCGGTTGTTTGGTGGTGGGCTGAGGATAAGGGTGCAAAAGTTAAGACAGGACCGATGTTACAGAGTACACCCGGAGAGAAGATTAGCGAGGAATGGACAGAGGGAGAAGAAGAGATTTCTATTGGTGGTAGAGGAGTACAGGTTCCCGGTTGGTTCGAGCTAACGGCAGAAGAAAGAGATGTGTTAGAAGGCTTGTGGGATAGGTTAAAGGAGAAAAAGAGACCGGCACCAAGAGAGTCATGATATTATCGATAGATACCATTAGAGATAGAAGTTAGAAGAGCTAATATTTCATACCATACATAGTCTCAAACTAATGATAACTGTCAAATGTAATGTTTCTCCTCGGTCGTACTCGTACCTATGGTAGCATCCAGATCTTACACAAGGATCATAACCCCCAGTAACATCTATATGGCGCACTATACTATTGGTGCAAAAACTACATCCAGTAGTCTTGTGTCATCTTAAAAATCGTCGATCAGCGATCAAAGATTAATGATCGACGATCCGTAGTACAGGTGCAAGTATAAATTTGTGAAATGATATATGCTGGACCTATGGCACTGGGAAGTATGCACCGGCCAGTAAGTAGGCCGTTGATGCAAGGATGAAATACGATATACATATGTGGCTATGTATAGTTATTACATATAACTACATACTACCCCGCAGAACTTGAAGTCGAGTGGATATTAAATTTTTACATATGTACATAGATTGCCGTTAGATTTTTTCGTTATCAGATGAGGTGATATTGATATGCGGTTATATCGGTATGTATATCGGATGAGAGTCCGGTTCTGCTTGCCGGTTACGCTTATGAATCAACATGCACACATGACGTTGGACATTGGAAATTTTCATCACCCGGGGGTAGATAGGTAGATAGAGTTATGATTTGTAAGTTCTAACGATATTGTCCTTTGATGCTGGGGATTTTCGCCTGGGTATCTCGGCTTTGAGTTCTTATAATAGCTATGTGTGTATAATTGTCAATTTCACATCAACAATTTCGCTATTGCATGTTACAGCAGGTTGCAACAATGAATAGTTTCGAATTTTGATATTATGATTGAGAGAATGCCTAATCGACCCGAATGTCTGTGTAACCACAGAGTTACATTTTTCAGTTGATCGATTTGTGGTTTTGCATTGCGTATTGTTGTAAAACGCAGTATGTGACCAAAGCATCGTTACACATAGCCTTCGGAGACGTTTCTCCAGTTGCATACTGAGTTTAGTATGTTCAAAAAAATGCAGAAATTATATTATGCACGTTATGCACGTCATTTTATACACGTTATATTATGTTATGCATGTTATATTATGTTATGCACACTACACAGTTGCACGGAGCATTTGCCATGCGTCAACCCCTCTAAGGAGCCCTATTTTCCTACTGATGCACTCGAATAAAATATCATAAATACTTATTTGCTTGTATACGGTATACCTGTCTACCTATTATTTCGACGATACTCTGCTTAACTTTTCTTTGTAGATTTGCGTTATTTGTATGTATATTAACCCCCATCCAACACACCCCATCCCCCCTCCTCCCCTCCCTGACCCTTTCAGGCCATCCACGCCGTCTTGAGTCATTAGTCCGTGAGTCACAAGTCATGCGTCATGGGTCATCCTATACTATATACTGCGGCATTCTACAGTGCGAAAGATGGGCTGTTTGGAATGATTATATATTTCGGGTGGGTTTGGTTGCACCCGAAGACTTTTTACCCGTAAAAAAGACCCAACCAAATGCACCCTTGATATTAACTGACTGATACTGGAGGATTGAGGGGGAAGGAGAGAGCGTTGGTACGTAGTATACAGCTGCCGGACACTGGGACTCAGACTACATGAATAATAAGATAGTGTGTATGTCTGTAATGTTGTTGTTATATAGTGCTGTTATATGGTGCATAATATTTATGCATAATATATGTAGTGGATATTGTGCATTGAGAGTAGTGCTGATGACTCATGATGTTACCGGTTTGCTTGTTCGAAGGGTTCAAAATTCCTTGTTTCGTTAGGGTTACATACTTCGGAATGGCGGATTTTGGTTAGCGTTGTTTTGCTTTCGGAATTCGGCAAGGCGACAACTAAATTTTTTTTCGCTCATTTTTTTTTTCTTTTTGAATATTCACTAGCTGCCCAATGATCTGCTGATTATCTAAGGATCCATTTTATGTACATCATCTGACGTGTCCATGTATGTTCCCCTGCCGCGTGGAACTGTTTCTATTATCAGCCTGAAACCATAAAACACGTTTCGTCGTTTCCGATTTCCCTTCGCCCTGACGCCCTGTCTTGACACCCTGACGCGTCGCGTCACCTTTTTTTTTTTAACGTCGAGCCCAAAGTCCAAAATTATTACCACCGCCGTGTGCCCTATGATGTCTCGCCGTTTCAGCATCAATGAGGATTGACCAATCATTTACGCTGTACACATTTTCTCTCTGTTCAGGTTGAGCCGGGGCGGGTGCCAAGCCAGACTGACACTGGCCAATTAGGGTTTGTTGCCTTGGCCTACGCAGCCGCTAGTCCCCTCGGATCGCTCCTTTCCCTGCCTTCGCTTCACTTACCGCGCGGGCTCTTAGCTTAGGGCCGTATGGTGCCGGACCTGGTGCCAAACTGCCATGGGGTCATGGGCTATCCCCGCGAAACCCTAAGAGGCGAAAAATAGCTACAGTAGACTACTAACCTCACATCTTCAGGCGTCATTGAGTCTGGTGTTCGTAGCGATGCGATGTTTTTACCGCCGTTGTCATTGATCCTGGTTTGGAGGAATATTCAATGGCTGTAGGTATAAGATGCTATGGTGTTCCTTCTATTCCGTTCTATATATTCGGCATATCAGGCGTTTTCTGTCATTCAACTCGAGCGATCTTTCTATTTCCGTTCCTTCTTCTTCTTCCTTTGGAATTTCTTCTATTCTATTCTACCGCCTGGAGCGTTCGTCTTGATTTCTTTTTCTTTGAGATACATACTCCTCCTGAATACTCTTGACGAGTGAACGAGTTCTCTTCATTCTGCTACACACAGCTTCAACTCACTTTCGGTTTAACTTTTTCGATTTTCCGGTCCGAGATATCCTTCACGGATTATCGTTTCGATATCAATCTCTCCACAACCCCAGATCATCAGAACATCAGCAACCACCACTATCATCATGCGTCTCCCCTTTCCCCGCCCGTCTACTGTCGTGGGCCAGGCCTCCCGAAAGCTCAAAGGTAACTATCCCCCATCTTCTCTCCGGTATCCAACTAACATCCCCAGTAATCCCCTACCTCCTAATCCTCGTCTTTCTTCTCGCCTCCATCATCATCAACGCCATCATCGTCAACGGCTGCAAGCTGCCCAGTCCGGTAATGCGAGGTTTCTACCTAATCTCCATAACCTACAACCCCGACTCTCAGCTCACAAAACTCAACGAATCCCTGAACTCTGCAAAATCCTCAGTCAAGGATAAAGCCAAAGACATCAGCAACTCCATTACTTCCAAAGTCACCGGAAAACCTTCTGGTGATAACACCACGGATGACAACCAGGATCAACTCTTGGCGAGTGTCAGGGTTGGATACTCTGCGCTATGTATCCAGACCAGAGCTATCAAAGACAAAGACCTAACCTGGACCTGCGGAAAATCCGTCAACCCCGATCAGAAATACAAAGGCGACATCATGCAACTTTCCAAAGTCGGTCGGCTGATCGAGAAAATGTCCTGGTCGGCGATTCTCTGGGTAGTTCTCGGATTACTGGTTATCGGCTGGGTTATGAGCTTGCTGGGATTAGTTAATAGCATCATGCCGTTGATGTTTAAGTTCACTGAGAAGGCTATGTTTCAGAATATTAACTTTTACTGCATTGCCGCTGGAACGTTGGGATGGTTAGGGGCTATGTTATTGCAGCATGCCATGGGGTCGATGGTGCAGAAGGTTATTGAGTTGGTTGGGAACCTTGGGGATGATGCGGTGATTGTGAAGAGAGGAAACCAGATGATTGTGTTTGGGTGGATTCAGCTGGGACTTTTGTGTGCGGCTACTGCGTTGATGTGTTGGGTTTGGTTTATGGGCTTTGGGGAGAGGAAGACGGTGGATGCGGAACAAGCGGTGATGGATAAAGCTATGGGCGCAAGGGATGAAATGTGGGAGAAGGCAGGACGCAATTTGCCGGGGAATCTGCATACTGTTGATCCGGCGAAGTTGAAGGATGGAAAGACTATGGTTGGGGGGCTTGTTCGCGCTGGTGGTGCGTTTTTGAGCGGAGGGAGGAAGTAGGCGGTGAATATGCTTGGCGTGATAGGTGATGAAGCGCGTAGGTAAAGCGGTCAAGCGGCGGTGATGGTTACCGAGGTGTTTTTATTGTTAATAAGCTTTTGTGTTTTTACTTTACATACTCTTTTGTTTTTGTACTTTTCTTTCTTATCTCATTGCATAGCGAGGCACAATTATACTTTACGTCCAACGTTTCCTGATCATGAAAAAAAAGAAAACACATTCTCCATAACTTCAGTGTATCGGTATCACATGCCTCATATCTTAACAATTGGTAAAAGAACAATTAAAATAAAAAATAATACCACTTTCATATGATGTGTCGTTCCCCCTTGCGGCAAAAATTCCTCAACGCTGTCATGGCTCATGATTGTTCGTTTGGGGAATATGTGGCTACATTTAAAACCGGCCTGTGATCAACGTTGAAGCAGGTACACCCGACAGCCACGGCCTACGGGTATGCAGATCATCGAATCCAAAGATCTGTTGCGCGTCTTTATGCGATGAAACGTTACACTGGAGATGTCGGTTGAGTACGTAATCAGTTATCAAATCACGCGGATTTGACAACCCGAAAACTCGATAACATCAAAAGGATTACTCCATATGAAAATCTGCAGATAATCAACACATAGAAATAACTTGAAAGATATATGACAGTTAAAATTTATCATCAGATCGCTATCATGCTCACTTGTAAGTTGTGGAGGCTGAGTCAGTGCACTTATCGAAACATTACACTTCCAGTTATCTGGAAAATCTTCTAATAAGTGCTGCACTTTAAAACGTTTCTGCACAATGCGGTATTTTCTCCTTGACTGATTTTAATCCTATGGCTTCACAAATTTGACACAACTCATATGGACGGTGGGTGAAATATAATAACTGTATGAATCGGAGCCAAACTTTCCAAATATGGCCTGTGATTCATGTAATAAGAGATATACAACTTGATCTTTCAAAGTCCTGAGTATCTTTCCAGATATCAATTCATCAATAGTTTCATTTTCCACTAATATTGCCATTACCGAAAGGGTGTTGTGGGGGGTGCACCACGTTTCTAATACATTACGCAAGCCATCTCAAACGCCGCATCAAAATCTCACTAAACACCATGCCGCAATGTAAGCAGCAAACACCATACATAATATCCCATAAACCGTCTAATCGCCATATATGCCTCATTTTTCCCCTCGCCTAGATTATAGATAAACTATAAAATAACATCGAGTTCCTCAGATTATCGCCAGCATCTTTTCCGCAGTCGCCATGGCCTTCCTCCTCCCCCTTCTTCTCTCCCTCCTGCCTAGTCTTGCCTTGTGTCAATCCGAAGCCCCCCTCATCTCCCCCTCCCTTTTTATCCCCACACTAACCTCCTCATCCCTCTCCTCCCACGCCTCCATCTTCAACACCTTCGCGCTTTCCTCTCCCTCCAAAGATCGTTCTGCCGGTAGCCCCGGCCACCAACAAACCCTCTCCTACATTATTTCCAAACTGCAATCAACAGACTACTACGACATCAGAGAGCAACATTTTTCCGTAGCGGAATCCACCGGGACTGCGGGGTTGGAGATTGATGGGAAGAGTTATGGAGGGTTTTCTATGACGCATAGTCCTTCTGGGAAGGTTTCTGGAATGGTGAAGATGGTGGTGGGAAATGGGTGTAGGCCGGTGAGTTGCGAATTGGGAGGGGATTGATGAGAGAGGGCTATGCTGACAGAATGACAATAGCTGGATTATAGGGAACTGGATGGGATGAAGGGTAATATTGCGTTGTTTCATGCTGGGGGTTGTGAGTTTGGAGAACAGGTTGCTACGGCGGGTTCGGCGGGGGCTACGGTATGCGCTCTTTATTTTCCATTCTTCATTTCTTGTTAGTTATGACTGGTTAGGTCGACGGGGGGGCTAATTTGATTGATGTAGGGGGTTGTTATCTACGGTGTTAAGCCAACAAACGAAGACCAGAGAAGAGCAGTGACTTTAGGACTGGCAAATAGATTAGAAATCGGACCCTACGTTCCCGTGGTTGGAGTCGACGGAGCCTACGCCGCCGAACTGATTTCCGCCGCCAAGGAGAACAAAATCTTTAATCTCGACGTGCAGGTCGACACTCGGTGGATAGCAACCAAAAGCATAATCGCAGAAACAAAAAGTGGAAAATACAATTCAGTAGTAATGATAGGAGCTCATACCGATACAGTTCCTGGATCACCGGGGATCAATGATAACGTATCTGGAGTTGGAGCCGTATTGGAAATTGCGTTGCAGCTGTCCAACTTTAGGATTAATAACAGGGTGCGGTTTTTGTTCTTCTCGGGAAGGGAAAATGGCATGGTGGGTTCGGATTTATATGCCTCCGGCTTGGACATTAAGGCTAGGGAAAGGATTGCGCTGTATTTGGATGTGGATAAGTATGTCCATAAACCCCACGTCACGAATAGAGGATTCATGGGAAGCCTAATTAAAATAGTCTCGCATCCAAGAATTATGGATACTTTGTCTACGATGGCTCATCAGAAAAGATCCGAGTTACTCCAGGATCGCTACAGATTCAGCAAATATTTGAAAAGTACTACCAAAGCGTCGGTATCAAAAGCCAGCCGAGGATCGAACCGGAGCTACGAGGTGATTACAAAGCTTTCGTGGTAAGCATAACCAAACCCAATTTTCCAAGACCTTTCAAGAAGTCTAGTAGTTAACTATTTTTCTTTTTTTAGATGCTGAATTTTCCGATTGGAATTATTCATTCCGGTGGCGACTTTATTAAGACTGAAGAACAGGCTAAAATGTAATACCTACAATGTGATGCAGTTTTCTTAGGGAATATTTAGCTAACAATATTCTTAGGTGGGGAGGACAAGCTGGTGAACCTTTCGATAAGAATCATCATCAACCAGGTGATGATATCGATAATATCGACCTTGATGTATGGTTCAATCATACAAAGGCACTCGGACATGGCATTTCTACTTTTGCGAGGGATGTCTCGGGGGTTCCAAAGTTGAAGGAACGTCATTACTTGCCTGTGAGAAAGTGAGAAATGAGGTGAGTGTAAAGTCATCTGGCGGGTTGAGAAAGAGTAACGGCTTTATATGTGGATAGTAGATGACTCTGGAGAGGATTTGTCGTTTTAGCGGGCTGTTATTAAAAGGGGTTTGGATTAGTTGGTAGAAATTGGATGAATTTCACAACCTAAATAGTGATCGTAAAGATAGAGATTATAAGATTTAGTTTATGAAGATATGGATTAGCGTCCCTTAACCTTTTGCAATAGATTCTATATCCCGCTGAATAGTAAAGTGCTTGTTTTCATTATTATTATTCCAAGCAAGCGTTTGATTTGCCTTTATCAAACTACAGTTAAGTAAATAGTATCCATGTCACTATACCCCGCCTGATTTGATCGAATACATCTCAATGGTTGCATTCACCGACTGATTCTACTGATACTTCATCATCCTCAATTCTGATACACATATTTCTGTCGATGCATCACAACATCAAATAAGCATACATAATATAATTTCCATCAGCAAACAACATTCCAGCTAAAAGCAGCAATAAAACACAGATCCAAAAGTTCCAAACTAATTGGATTCAAGCCATCTCGGCATTTAAACAGCCGCGGGAGCATACGATCCCATAGGCATACCACTCGGCGGCATTCCCGACGGCATAGTCCCGCTTGGCATACCACCAGTTCCATTCATCCCCCCCGGTCCACCTGGTCCACCTCCCATACCAAAATCACCATTCACGACACCACCATTCTCCGTCAACGTCGCCGCTTCAGAAACATCATAACTCTGAGTAGTATCAAGACCAATCGAGATCCATCCCAAGACACCATCCTTTACATCATCCCCAAGGTATACATACTCCACAAAGGGGTCCCACTCATCGGCACCAGCTTGCGAGGCCCACATGTCATCTGCATTAGATGTGATTTCTTGGGTGTTACTCAAGTACGGCTCGTTGAGTTCGACTTCATTCTGGAGGTTGGTATCGTAGAACAACTGTCCGACATGGGTGATATTTCCTCCACTGAAAGTACCGTTCAGGTTAACATAACCTCCCTGATGAGCAATGATATGAGTATGGTGAGCTCTCCCAGTATAATGACCCGGAAAGAGCGTCAAGAACCTTCAGACACGTGTCAGCACTCGTTTCCTTCGCAGTCATTATGGAATAAAACTTACTGCACAACACCCTCTTCATTGGTTTTCCAAAGCCCCCTCAGAAAAGTGGCGTTAAGATTACTAGTATCCTCCGAATTTCCATTTCCCGATGCAACAACCCCGGAGTAAACCCCGGTTGCATTCGCATGCCAGATATCGATATAGATATCTTGAACCGGCTCACAGGTATTGATGTCGATAAATTGTAGGTCGAGGTATAAATCGACACCTTGCTGGCTTTCTCGAACATCGTAACGGACTTTCTCGCCGGTGACGAAGTAGGGGCCTTGGGTGACTTCCGGTGATAAAATACAGCTGGTGTTACCGGTGAATAAAGCGGCAGGGTCGGTGTTGTAAGATACCCCGGTACCGTTATTGATACTGGAATGGTGGTTGGTAGCAAGGAACTCATCGTAGCCACGAGCCTTGAGGAAGTTTTCTGGTCGATGTTGTGAGATACAAGGTGAGAAAATATGACCAGCAAGGATACAAACTAGCAGGAAGTCCACGCTTAACGCGAAGGTTCTTAGCAAGCTCTTCACGACGGGAGATGGCTTTGTTGGAGAGATCGCGCCCCTTGAGGGAGGTGGAACAGTCGGCGAGAGAGCGCTTGGAGGCCTGCCAGAGGGCTTCTCGCTTCTGGAGATCCTCGGGCTCGTGGCCACCAGGGTGAGCAATGGAGGATCTAAGAAGAGTGAGAGCGGCGAAGAGCTTGATGATCTGCATGATAACGATATCCGAGAAAGCGAGTGATGGAAAAGTAGGATCTGGAGCGAGTGATGACAGATGACTAAATTGGTACAGAATTGGTTGATGGTGATGAGTATTCCAAAGACTGAGTAACAAGGCCTCTTAAATACATCTTTTGAAGTAAATCCAAATCTCTCCATAACCGTTTCCATAGACCGCTACATCATGATGAGGTCCCGACCTTACGCGTCGCGCATCGTACGCTATTTTCCATGATGTTGTCTCCTCTACCAATCGACTGTATTGCATTGCATACCTCTGACTTGTATTCGTGTTTTCCGACCAAGTATCCTTCCTGAAGTGGCGTAAATATAGTAACGTCTTTGCTTTTAATATATTCGAACCCGATGCCAAGGTCGCCCTCATCAGCCGAATGTAGTGAATTTTGCGTAAGCAGTTGGTTTCATTCGTAGGAAAATTCAAGGTTGGGCCTCTTCAACTCTGCTAGAAGAATTGTGATCTATATCAGACTTCTAATCGGGGATCATAGTAGCTCCGCTGATTTCGACAGAGCTATGTACCGATGTCAATTGAGTCCCGATATTTCGAGTGCTGCTGATAATTTACATCGGCATCAACGGCCCGACAAACACCACACAGTCAGCTTTGTTTAATAATTTCCACGCACCGTTTCCATAACATCTAGAAATCCCAAAACATGTTCTACAACGTCTCTATGGATACCTCATATATCGGGTACTCTATCAATCTGTGCAACGCTAATCCGTCGAGGCAGGGTTAGTCCGGCCCCAACTCGGCCCGTGTACGACATCGGCGACTAGCGCCTTTCGGCCCCACAATGCTAAGCCTACTTCCACGCCCACTGATTACGCATCACCATACGTACATACGACGCCTTTTCAACTTACCAAAACATAAACGGTAACTCCCGCGTAAGAAAAATGCCCGAAAATCTTATTCCGAGCTCGATCGATCGAGGGCGTCGACAGCAACAGCGTCGAGCTTCAAATAGTAACTTATCCCTCCGCCGCATTCAGCAGTATATCCATATGACGAGAACGCCATTTAACTTTCACTTTAACCTCCATAGCTGGCAAACCATAGGGTATCATTAGTTACACATTCCACAGAACAAGATACTCTTCGCGAGTCTCGAGGAGCCCAGAAAAACATGCAAAAACGCCACCAGCGGGATCATCAGGCAAAGGCTTGCATTGCATGATATCAACCAACGGCCCGCCCGTCTTTGGAATTGTCATGGATTATGATAGATGGTTCTTTGCAGCCTACGGAACTGGTTGTTCGTTCCGGATGAAGGCGGCGTTGGTGCAGTTTTGTACATATCCTGGGATTGAGGGGAAGATACAGAGGCATGCCACCATAGGCTGCTTAAAGGGCAAATTTCATCTCACCGTTTGTACACAGGACGGCGGGGTACTAGGGAAGGAGTGGTTGGGCTGATGTAGGCTCTGTGGTTTATGGATGCTTTTGGATGTTTAACCTTGAGGATTATGGGTATGAATAAATCAAGGATCATTACCAACCTCTATCATTTCGCCACGGTTATTCGGATCGATATTTATCACAGTGGTTAACACTGGTACCGTGAGTTTATCCTAGAGGTGTCAAGCAAGAAGCTTAATTTTCGGTTAATCCCAAAAGCAATCAAATGCAACGTTGCCGTAGTTCAGCTCGTACAACATATTTAAAGTTTCCCGATTGTCGAGGTTCCACCTACTCCGGAATTACAGCACTTAGTGCGGAAGTATGAAGTTTAAACTTCCGCTGCTTTTCTGAAAGTGAAAAAATCAAGTACCCCATGACTTCTACATATCAATGATGGATTGTAAACGCAACCAGTATTACATCGGGTTCCGAGGTTGTTATCGGGTTCATGATTACTCGATCTTTCGATCAATCAGCTGGCCGATGGTGAAGGATCTGGACCAGAAAGTCGGGTTGATGTTTTCGATATGTACTTTTCAAGCAAGGAGCACAAATGAAAATTACGGTATGTAAGCTACCCTCAGATCGTACAAAAACGGAGGTATTGGCATTTGAAGGTAGGACCAACAACACTAATCTCACATTACACAGACATGGTGTATCGTGCAAGATTACCGAGGCATCGTAACGTTACGGAGTTACCTGGATCCCCGTTTATCCTGGATACCTAGGCAGCATTGATATCCTACTAAGGTGGGTAGAATAGAGTAGATGCGTAGAACAGTAGGTACTCTTAATAACAATAAAAAAGAAAAAAAAGAAACAATCCGTATATGCTTGACACTTAGGCCCTCTTCTATGCATATGTAATTTACACTTCCAGCAGAGATATCCCATAGCCTAAGCATAGCCTAAGGCCACATGAAAATCTCGATAATACGTCATTGTACAAAATATCGTAAATGCAAAACAAAAACAGTCCCTAGATCCATCCGTCCTTCAGCCCGTATCTCCAAAGCTCAGAATCAAAACAGCCTCAATACCCCAGATCCGTAGATATGCATCTACACAAACCACAACCTCCCATACCCCACGGTCGTCATCTCTCATAGCCAGAATTCGATATCACTATACCCCCACATGTCCTACCCACCTTGAAGTATACGAACCCCTCCTCACTGGTATTAACCCCGGTACCAGTATGTTCTTTTTCTTTTCTAGCTTGTCGATCCGGCCCGACCCGTGATAGGGATGAAGATGCGGTACCGTATCCTATCCCATATCCCATGTAGCCCCGGAGACCAGGTACCCTGAAACCCCGGTCCCTGAAGCCCGAAAGTGAGAGTGCATGGGTGCATGAGCCCTCGAGCCCTCGGGTCTTCGGGTCTTCGGGTTTTCGGGTGCTAAGGCATGGGTGTATGTGTATGTGTATGTGTACGGAAGCCCAGGTCGCTAGATTCTCACACTGGGAATCTAGGATATACTTCCCAAACTCGAAACTCGAAACTTCGAATCTCTTTGGGGTTACTGGGGACCGGGGTTATGGGTTGGTTTAGGGAGAGTTTGCGTATGTATGTATGTATCGGTTTCTGGGGTTTGAATCTCGGAATTGTGGTCCCGGCCCTGGTTGGGTGTGGGGATATATCAGCGGGGGTTCGGATCTGGGGTCTGGGGTCTGGGGTTGAGATTTCGAGATTTTGAGATTTCGAGTTTGTGGGGGTCATGATTATGGTTGTTGATTGGTTGGGTTATGGGTTATGGGTTATGGGTTATGGGTTATGGGTTATGGTCAGGATTTTGGTTCGATGGTCTCAGATTGGAGTCGTGGATTGGAGGATCTTGGATTGAGTTTTCCTTTTCTTTTTTATTTTTGTTTTACTTTTTTTGTTTTACTTTTGTTTTTCCATATCGAGGTATATATGTATAGTTAAATGGTGAATTGGAAGTAGCCATAGTACTGGAGAAGAAATCACCATGCTGTGAAAATAATGCAATATCTGGCTTCCGTTGATTCGGTTAAAATGTCATCAATTATCATTTCTCCAATTTGCGAGGACGCAAAATAAAGAATAAAGAATGATGATTTTGTATAGAGTAGAGATTGGCTATATATCGACTGACAAAGTTCTTCCGCTTTCGGATTCAGTGGTTCGCTAGTTCACTGGTTCGGTGCTTCGATGGTTCGGTGATTTGGTTTGTAAGCGACAGTCCATATCGGTACGCACGGGATCCGTTGCCATACTCTACTCCGATTCGTCAATGGGTTTCCTATGTATGTATGTACCATATCCCGAGGTCTGCATAGAACGTTTGCAACATGCAATCGACATCTACCGAGTGTCCAGTCATCTCGATTCTCAACATCTAGCGGATCGGAATATTTTTTTAATTTACATATCCTATCCTATCCTATCCTATCCCATTCATCCTATCCTATGTATCCCATCCAAACCTAATCCTATCCTATCCTATCCTGTACTGTATGTCTCAGAAATCAATCTCAATCTCCACCATAAACCCCACCAATCAAACCAAGCCCGTAAATTTCGAAATTCAAAATTGAGATCGAATATTTCCCCGCCACGATTTACATACATACATACCTACATGGAACTTTAAATTCCGCTCTAGAATGCTGTTTTTTTCATTCTGGGACTTCTACATATGTAGCTGGGCGGATGAATTATTTATCGATGATGGACCGGCCGAGAAAGGCGCTTGGTTTCGTTGGTATGGTATATGGTATGGTATATGGTATGGTATATGGTATGGTATGGTGTGTGGTATGGCATGGCATGGTTTATGTCGTTAACTTTATTTATGGTGCCCGGTATGCAGGTGCATGCACTGCTGCATATGCGCATACCTCTGACATATATCTGACATATCTCTGGCATAACTCTGACATATCTCTGACATAACTCCAGCATAGCTATTTATCAAGGGGAGATACATACACCTAACAGCACATAACAGCACATTCAGCACACGCATCCAACAAACCATCGATTCCTATGCACATATTTTGTCAATGAGTACATCCTGCATACTTATCATATATACCCAACTCAGCGGCCGAGTATCATCGATCCCACATCTCCATTTCAGCAGCAGCATGTACCTATACCTAACCTATGAGAATATCAATGAAGGATACAGTATGTATGTACTCACAGTCTCATATTGATTATATGTACTTCACATTGATTGATTATATGTCCTGTACTGTACTGTACTGTACTGTACATAGCTATATATATATACCCAGATTCCAGTGTACGACGTGCGTATGTAGGTATGTATATATACCCTACTAGTCTAGCAGCTAGCTAGTCTCGACTGCCAGACTCTCTATCGATTGCTTAAGGTGGGGTTTAAGTCATCGTTTCATCGTTTCATCGTTTCATCGTTTTACTATTTCTGCCGCGCCGGACCGTTTGATACAGCTTGTCAAGCTGGGCATCGGTTTCTATGGTCGGGTATTTTGTATTCTGTATGCTGGTGCTTGGAATTTGGAATTTGGAATTTGGAACTTGGAATTTGGAACTTGGCCTTGAAAACAAAAGAAAAAACATCGAATATTGAATACTGAATTTTGATTTTTGGATCAAGAGGTGGTTTAGCCTTTTAGATAGATAAGATAAATGGGTTATGAACGGTATTATGGAGGGGATATTATTTTTTAGCATTGAATTTTCTTTTGGGTTTTTTTTTTATTTTGTTCTTTATCTTGCTTTTTTCGGTTTGGTTTTGTTTTGGTTTTGTTTTTATCTTATTTTATTTTTTATTTTTTGTTTGCTTTTTATTTTTTGTTACTATTTCTCCGGCTTCATGTTCATGTTCATCTTCACCGCTATCGTCGTCATATGGTACACCATATTACAGATGGATCATAACTCTTCATCGATTTTACGTAATCCAGATTCCCGATCCCGATTCCCGAAGACTCGATTCCCGAAGACTCGACACTCGACACTCGAGGCATAAACTCCAGTAAAAGCAAACTCTACAATTATAATACACACATACACACATACATTTCGAATCCGCCATCCACGATAAAAAAAATAATAACATCCACACCCGCACTCCAAGAATATTACGATATGCCAACGTGCTGATACGATACCAGACTATGAGTATTGGCATTGATTTATGAATGAATGAATGAATGGATGAATGAACGAATGAATGAATCATAATACCTACCCGATACCTATCCGATACCGATACCGATGCCGATACCGATGCCAATGCCGATACCACTCCCTTCGACTCCCGAGGACAGCAGTGTCTTCCGATTCCAGATAAACCTATACCGTACCATAAGACTCGAAGTATAATTAAAACAAAGGCCCCAAATGTACCGTACTATTTTCTAACAAGTTGATGCATCATCCGTCATCCGTTATCTGCGATACTCGATACTGGATACTGGATACTCGATACCACTCCCAGGTCCCCAGATTCCCGGTCTCTCGGGTTCTCGGGTTCTCGGGTATTTTCTTTTTTATTTTTCTTTATTTTTCTTTGTTTTTTTGATTTCCTTTTTATTGGCTTATTTTCTTATTTCCTTTTTTTTGTTTTTTTTTGTTATTCAAGACTTCGAGTGTTAGTCCCGGTCCCGGTCATACAGGGCTCTGAGTATATGTTTCCGGCTAGTCGAACGACTACGGCTGCGACTACGGCTACAGTGCGGTTAGAAGAATAAGAATAAGAACAAGAATAAGAACAAGAACAAGAACAAGGACATAGCATAGCATAGCACAAAATCACCATATACATAAAAACCTTTCCCGTCCCGAAGCTTCCGAAGCTCTCGAATCCCCCGACATAAAAAAAATATGGATAGGTTTTTGATACCGTGGATTGGATTGTAGTGGAATGGGTTTTCGGGAGGTGACATGGGGAAAGGTTACTTTACTTTACCTTGCTTTACTTTACTTTGCTTTAGTTTAGTTTAGTTTACTTTTGTCATCTGGTTTGTGTTTGTGTTTGTAGACTGTAACCGTTATCGTGGTTGGGCATGGACAGGGCTTGGAAAAGGACAGGGCATGGGCTTGGGCTTGACAGGGCATGGACAAGGCTTCCTGGTGATGGTGGTCCGTGGATATCGAACACCAACGGCACCCATCGAACATCGAACATGGCGAAGGCAGCCTTCCCCGGCCACATATGTATATCCCAGCACCCAGCACCTAGCACCTAGCAATTGGGCATTCAGGCGTTGCAGGCGTTGATTCGACGTGGGTGGCTGGCTGGCTGGCTGGCTACATATACATACATATACATACATGAACATATGTAGGCTGCATCAGGCATCGGGCATCGCGACTGGATGGATCCATCAGGCCATAGGGCTGGTTGGACGCCTTTTTTTTTATTTTTTTATTTTTTGCGACTAGACACCATATGGTTGGTTGTATGGTTGGTTGTTATCCTGGTTTAGTTTGTGTGTATGTATACGCTTGTACATATGGTCATACAACTTGCAGCCCTTCGTGGACTGTTTACTGTACCGTACTGGCGATCCATTGTACTGGTTGCAAGTTGCAACTTCTGGGTCGCTCATCGCTATGGATCGGTTTTTTGTGGTGAAGATGCATCCTGGACAACTCATACCTGCTGCAGTCCTCGGCGGAAGGCAGCCGGAATTTTGGATGTGATAGGCTGGCCCATCTGTGGAATTTATGTATGCAGCAAAGATTGGAGGGGGGGTAATTTTTTTTTTGTTGAAGCCGGCGTGTATATGTATCGAATCGACAACAGTGACGTGTGGTGAGGTATCTACATCATATTTTGGTTTGACTTTTCTGATATATTTTTTTGATCAAGTCGCGCGCCGTAGCCCACCACCAGCACAAGCACAACTCGCCCCGCTCCCGAGCCAGTGCCGCGGTGAACTCAGAATAGATAACAACGCCAGTTATATAGTCTGTGGCTATGTATTCGTGTATCCTTCTGTCTGGCGTGCGTGTGTTGTGCACCATTCCCTTCCCCTCCCCTCCCCTCCCCGCCACATATCCACCAGCAGCATATGTAGAAAGCAATTAAAAAAACATCCAGAACTACGTGCTATGTACTATACCAGGTTCCAGCTATCGGAAAGTGACCTCGATCATTGTTAAACTGCCCTTGCCTTTCCTTTCCTTTCCTTTCCTTTGGATCCCTCTTCTTCACCTTCTCCTCCTCCTAAACTACGATTACATTCCCACCCCCGCGCAACAACAACAAGCAGCACTTTCTCTAGCTGAGTTTACGGAAACCTACACCCAGCCAAAAAACCCCCCGCCGGAAATATTTTTTTCCCCTTTCGCTGCGAAAGTAAATCAACGCGCATCTACTATCATCATCATCATCAAATCTTCGGCAAATACACAGACACCCCCTCCCTCATCCTAAAGAAACACCGCATGCGCAGTACCACCAGCTAGTTACCCTAGTCTTGTCCCGGCCCTGGTAACCAGCCCTGGTCCTGGTATAGACACTATACTTTAATTCTGTGCATACAGAGCTACCTGAGAACCATACTACTCACTACTACTACCTCATCTACCACGTCACGCACGCGAAGTAACGCAGCAGCAATAGCAGCAGCAGTGGCAGCAGCAGCAGGCAAACCGCACACGGGGACGGACGGGAACTAGCTGAGAGTTGAAGAATTTTTTAAGAAAGCGGGAATAAGAATTGTGGGAGTGAGGGAGGGGTGGGGTGGGTGGGTGTGGAAAGCAAAGCAAAAAAAAAAGAAACCTACATTGTACTTTGTTCTTCGACGGAACGGAAGGGAAGGAGCATTTTTTTTAGGGTATCCAGGAACCCTACGTACAGTAGTTCCATAGCTGGAGCTGGAGCTTGGATTAAAAGCTAGCTACATAGCTAGGGAGTGAACTGTGAACCTATACGCAACCTAGGGAACCTTAAAGTTGCATTAATTAAGGTAGCTGGGAATTGGTAACTGGTAGTTGGTAGTTGGGACATAAATGTATTCCCCCCCCACCCACCCACCCCCCAGCTTGCCGCTTGTATCCAGTCTCATCAACATCATCAACATCATCATCGATATCAACATCACGTCATCCCCATCCTCATCGCCATCACGTTGAGAAATAATCAACCCCGCACTTCAAGCTTAAACTTAGATATTCCAGCAATACCCCCAAAAAACAATACCATCAACCCCCAACTTTAATCCCCCACGATTCAGAATCCACCGCTTGGCTATATTAAAAGGAACCAACCAATCCATCTCAACAATAAAAATAACAATAACAACAATGCATTTCCGCAGCAATAACTCCCGGGGCATAGGGATGGGGACCCGTCCAGACTCCTTCAACTCCCATATCTCAACCTCCACCTCCAGTACCTCCAGTACCTCCAATACCTCCAATACCTCCAGTACCTCCACATCATCTACAACCAGCACCTCCAGCACCTCCACATCATGTCCATCCAGCACCGCCAGCACCCCAAGCCCCTTCCGCCCCCTCCTCCCCTCTTCAAACCGAAACCACAAATTCCTCCACAAACTAAAGCAACTCTTCCTCCTCTCCACCACCACTACTACCAGCAGCAGCGGCAGCAGCAGTAGATCAAAAACCCGGAAATCACAAAATAATCAGATACCTGTTCTGCAGCCTATGGCGGATATTATTAGATCTGTTTCCAGGAAACCTAGTACTTTGGATTTTAGGTGTGTTGGTTTGGGGGGGAGTAGTGGGAGTGCGATGGGATTGGGGATGGTGGATGCGGCTGTGAATGCGTCGAAATGGGATTTATCGGCACGGACTGGAGGGGCGGAATGGACTGGAGGAATGGAAAGGGATAGAGATGGCAGATTGGGTATTCCGAGGATTGAGGTGGAGATCCCGAGGCAGGAGGAGGCTTGGTTTATGGATATGTTTTGAGGGTTATGGGATGGGATGGATATGTTTTGAGGGTTATGGAATGGGATAGATGGGATGGGTTTTTGGAGGGTTTAATGATGATGATGACGGTTGATGGTTTATGATAGCGATATGAATTTCATTTAGGCATTTTGTGGGGCATTTGTTTGGCGATGGGTACGGTTGGGTTTGTTATGGACATGGATTGGTTGGGTTGGCTTGGGTATGCGGCGTTATATGTGTTTGTTTTATTTCTTGTTTTTATGTTTGTTCATTTCTTGTTTTTATGTTTTATTTTTTTTACTTGGCTTGTTTTTTTATTTCTTGTTTTTTTTTTATTTATTTTATTCTTGTTTTGTTTTTTTCAGTTGTTTTTTACTTTTTCTTTTTTTCCTATTTCCTACTTCTTGTTTTTATTCTACATATTTACCTTAGAGCCTCTTTTTTTTAGCATGAATCATGAACGAAAACCTGGGAAGCCCGGGGAATAGATAATTTCTCTTTTATCCTTTTTATGTATGTATTTATTACAACTTTACTTTGAACGTCTCATTTCTTTGTTCTTTGTTCTTTTTTTTCTTTTTTCTTTGATTTTCCGGTTCTAGTTTTTTAGGTTAGGAGGGTTTGGTTTTTTTCATCCTTTGGTTTTTGGGGTTTAGGTTGGGATATATATATATCTATATATCTAGGGAGTTCGGTATAGTATGGTATTTTATGATACGGGTATATGGAAGGATTGGGCTGCGTTGGATTGTGTTGGACTGGGCTAACCTTGGGGCCTGATGAAGAGTAACTTCGCATTGGCAAGTTTAGTTGTTTTTTGGGATCAGATAAGGATGGAGATTGAGCATGGAGATCGGGCATGGAGATTAAGCATGGAGATTGAGCATGGAGATTGAGCATAGAGATTGAGCATGGAGATTGAGCATGGAGATTGAGCATGGAGATTGAGCATGGAGATGGAGGATGGAGGAGGTTGTTTACTACGGAACAGGGTTTATGGTAGCTGGCTGAGGAAGGGGGGAGGGGGGGTGGGGGGACTGGGTGTTTGGAGCTGGGTGTTAGGAACTACATAAGGATTAGGTATACTTTTTTTTCTGGCTTGCCTGATAGGCTTTTGATTATGGGCTTGGATTTTGGATTTTGGAGTTTTATTTTTCTGCATATATGTATGTATGCATTTTTGATGATGGTGGTACTTTGTTATCTCATTATCTCATTATTCCATATAACCAGTTCTTTCCAACAATACAGTACAGTACCTAACTATAACAAATACCAAAAAGAAAAGCTGTAGAATAATGGAACTCATAACCTATTAATATATAAGTCTTAAGAGCCATCTTTATTGCAAGCATTGTTTTTTTTTTTTTTTTTTACGGAATTTGGGTCTCGGAAACCAAGTCTTGGGTTTTATTGTTGCAGGCAGGATATTGCAGGTTGGATGTTAGATGTTAGATATTGGCAACCTACCCAGCCTCCTGGCTTCCTGGCTTCCTGGCTTCCGGGCTTTCTGGTTTAATAGATCACCAGATTACCAGATTACCGGATTCTCCTTAAACTAAACGGAGTAAGATTACATGGAATAGAGGTAGAGGTAGAGGTAGAGGTAGAGGTAGTGATAGTGGTAGTGGTAGAGGTAGAGGTAGACGTAGAGGTAGAGGTAGAGGTAGAGGTAGAGGTAGAGGTAGAGGTAGAGGTAGAGGTAGAGGTAGAGGTAGAGGTAGAGGTAGAGGTAGAGGTAGAGGTAGAGGTAGAGGTAGAGGTAGAGGTAGAGGTAGAGGTAGAGGTAGAGGTAGAGGTAGAGAAGTTGGTACTTTTCTCACGACTTTCTGATAAGCTGTAGCATAGGTATCGTAGGTATCATAGGTATCATAAAGTTACAAAGTTTTTGAAGTTACAGAGTTAGGAAGTTGATGGAAGTATATAAAACCCAAGTTACGCGCAAGCTACTTTCGTATTTCTTTTAGGACAAAATGAAATGCGAAATGCGAAATGCGAAATGCGAAATGCGAAATGCGAAATGCGAAATGCGAAATGCGAAACGTGATTAGTCATGATCATTATTCTGGGATCCTGGGATCAATAGAGAGTAGAGTCCAGACTGAGATTATGGCTTGAATACATGGTCATGGTCATGGTCATGGTCATGGTCATGATCATAGTTAGACTGGGTATAGGCTATAGATGCAGTCATTGACTACGAATCTCATGTATCAAGCTTGTATGATATATCACCCTCGATAATAGAATAGTAGTTCATTCTCAGTCAATATAATAAAGGCCAGCCGGTGATTACCCGTGAGCAGTGGGTGTATTGTCCGATTATGTTTGCATACAAAGGAATATTCACATTCACATTCATCTCCACATTCATATTCATATTCACATTCATATGAATTCGTTATCATAATCCAATCTAGCTTTATATTCCAGTATATATATATACCTACATTCTCCACAGGATATCTAATCAACCTCCAATTACTCTAAACAAACCACCACCCACCACCCGCGAACCACAACCCACAACCCAATATTCTCCCCACCATGAATCCCCCATATTTTGCTCCTTAACCATGTAAACATTTAATAAAATCTCCCGAGCCCATGATCTATTCCCATGCCATCTTGTCCCACTGAAGTTTGGGGCGGGCCAGGCAGGGCGGGTCTCAGTTATATATATGTCTCAGTTCTTGGTTTGTGACAGGATTCATTATTGATTTTGTTCGGCGAGAGAGATTTAAAGCATCACACCAGACCACCATGTTACCATATCAGTCCTGTCACATTTACATATTTATTTACTCCTCCATCTTCGTAACTTAACTTTATCTCAGCTATGTAGGAGAAAAGATAATCAGAGACATGTAAAGACACCATCTAAACCCTAGGTCCCTAGCGAAAACTAAGATTTTTCAACTCCCGAAACAAAGGTATCAAAATTTCGGTGGCATATTCAATCCTACTGTGGATGTTCATAGGATAGATCTGTAGATGACTTGTAGAAGAGGTTGTATAAGATAGTGGGGGGATTTTTTGTGACGGATGCTGGATGGGGTGTTGCAGTTGTTACAGTTATGAATTTTAGGACCTTATGATCTTCATCACATCTGCTTTGCTTTGCTTTGCATTGCTTTGCTTTGCGTCGCGAGACCTACACTCCAGCTGAGGGAGGTTATCTGAGACTTTCAATTTTGAGGAGTCAAAAGTCAGACATATGTCATACACAATTCCTAGACCATAGCATATGTAGGTTACATTGTACACTGCAATCAAGCTCGCTAGCGAGAAGCACAACATATAATCTGTGAACCCATAAACTTAATCAATGTAATGTAACATCACTGTTCCTTGGTAACGCCGCCCGCAAAAAACAATAACCCAATAAATAAATAAATAAATTGTATCCCGCAAATTGATGGATGGTGCTACGGACAGACTACAAACTATAGACCATGGACCATGTGCCGCTGTTGCTTGTCATATTTCATATCTATACTGTATAACACATAATATATACATCCTCACTTTTTTTTGATTACTCCCGGTTCAGAGAGATGATGTGATATGATATGTATATATGTACTTCGGGTGGTTACAGTATTTGTAGTCGATGATCCCAAGAGAAGATAAAAGGTTCGTAAATTCACGGAAGTGATCAGCTTAATCAAAAACATGACTCTCATGACCAATCAGCAGTTCTCTGGGGATATGTATCATATGTTGTGAAAGGGAGTTGTCTATAGGTATTGGGGCATAGGAGGCGAAGTTAACGAATTCGGCAGCGGTGGTGGATTGGGTGAAGGAGTTTGGTTCCAGGTAGTTTGGGGGGATGAGCCATTTGGCTATTTGTTTGCCAGAATTCGTTGTTCATCTCCAGAGGAACAGAGTTTAGGTGCAGTAGTCCAGACACGAGGAGGGCGAGGATGGGGAAGAGTCTAGAAAATGCATCGGAGTCTAGAAGGTCAGTACATAAAATTTCCGACCTGCCCATCATCAAGTATACATAAAACCCCGAGCTTCTGCAGAGCCAACGTTAACCATCATCTTTGCTTTAGACTTTGAATGCTGGCAGTCATCTGCGATGAGGTGAGCTGTATGTGGTGGTCATCGAAGGAACTAGTAGGCATCACGGAATATTCCTCGCCGCAACAACACCGGACTAAAGAATCACCGGCGTCCGAACGTGTTAAGCGGCCACCTCACTGAACAGTCACATCAGCTGTTTGGCATCCACACCAGACGATTCTTGAACGAAACCGAGACTGTCTTTAGCAGAGAGACTCGGGAATCGGATGCCGGAGCATTTCAGTCCGCCTGCTAGATAAGTCCCAAAGTATGGTGGTACAGCGGTCGGCCCGACAAGCCTTCCGTAGGGCTTGCCTGGTTTGCCTGGTCCACTGGACTGGTTTGTGGAGTGCGGAGAATTTGCGGAGAAGAATCCGTAAGGCTAGCCAGTAGAATTAAAGACGTTACGATCGAACCGACGATTTGTGGAAAACCATGGACTGTTCGGTTCGCGAAGTCTTTGGCGTGGGTTGAGTTTATTTAGGTTCTTCCACGGCTTCACCACGGGCCGTGATACCAATAACACACAAGACGAGTTGTTTCCATCACCGCCACTTAGGTCTGTTTACCCCACTCCACCAGTAATCAGTCGAATTGAAATCACTTATCGCCAGCCAACAAAATTCAACCCAATACATCTGAGGGTCAATAATCTACGCCTCGTTCTTCGTCCAATCTTCATGCATTTAACTTAGATTTCTGTGTAACTCTCCGTGCCAGCAGTCTCGGCAGAGCGCCACACGCCAAGCGGGTGAGATGCGGCTTACCCTTCTCTAAGGCTGAATCGTAAGCCCTGGGCCGTTTGAATGCTTCGCCAAGTGTTGGTCCTCCCCCAGCGGCTGAGCCAGTATGATTCATGTTTAGTAGATATCAAAATTACAAACGTGTTCTTCCGGTCAAAAGCCCTAGCATGAGCCTAGAAAACAGTCAAAACACGTTGTGGATACTCAAGGCTACATACAGGGCATATCACGGCCCGCAGAAACTACCAATACAACCTCGATCTTCTGCAAATCTGACGCTGTAAAGTGTCGTACATAAAGTAGACGCCTGTCGCACTGCAAAGCGCGCTGAAGCCGGAATGTACAACCGGAGTAAAGGGTAAAGGACAACCGACCTCAGAATTGAGGCGTTTGGAGAGCCGCCGATCATCACGACTCACTCATGCAGTGTTTTTTCTGAGGAAATGTAACAACTGTGATCAAAATAATTGCATTCGTACATTAATGACTTTTAAGCTATCCTAAAAGCTTATAATAGCGGGCTACCATAAAAGTTATGTATTTTTGCTCGGATGACGGAAAGCTTGAACCCCACCCCTCTCCGCCACACAGCGCACCACGTTGGCTAAAAAAAAGTTGGTCAAGACTGGTCTTCTTACCTCCTCACCGTCCACCTCTCCACTCTCGACCTTTCTAACTCCTACCAGTCGACAAACCCCCCTCGACGGTTCTTCTTCACGACACCTTACGAGGATTTTCTTTACGTTGTAGCTTCGCAGACACGCTCGCTACATTCGCCCACTTAATCGTAATTTTCAGTTCTTTTACACGAATAACCCGATACATCGAAAATGTCTGTTTCCGCTTCCAAGGCAAAGCGTGAGGCCGCTAAGGCTGCGAAGGCCGCCGCCTCCGGCAAGGAGATCAAGCCCAAGAAGGGCAAGAAGGGCATGACCGCTGAGGATGAGGTTGCCGCTGCTGAGGCCAAGCTCCTCAAGTTGAAGATGCAGGAGGACGAGTCTGGTCTTTCCGACCGTGTCACTACTGGAGTTTTGTCCTCTTTGGAAGCCTCCCGCGACGTTAAGATTACCTCCGCCTCATTGGTTTTCCACGGTAAGGTCCTCTTCAACGACTCTACCATCGAGATCAACTTCGGACGTCGTTACGGATTGCTCGGAGAGAACGGATGTGGAAAGTCCACTCTTCTCATGGCCTTGGCCGCCCGCGAGTTCCCCATTCCTGAGCACATCGACTTGTACCTTTTGAACGAGCCCGCCGAGCCCACCGAGTTCAGTGCTCTCGAGTACGTCGTCAAGCAGGCCGAGGGAGAGCTTGCCCGTTTGGAGAAAATGGCTGAGGAGATTGTCGAGCGCGACGGTGGAGAGAGCCCTGAGCTTGACCACCTTTACGAGGTATGCAATTGTAGTATATTCACTTTTTGCTTCTCCTGCTAACTTTCCGCAGCGTATCGACCAGATGGACCCCTCCACTTTCGCTACCCGTGCTTCCTTGATTCTCACTGGTTTGGGTTTCAACTCGGTCACCATCAAGAAGAAGACCAAGGACATGTCCGGAGGATGGCGTATGCGTGTCGCCCTTGCTAAGGCTCTTTTCGTCAAGCCCTCTCTCTTGTTGCTCGACGACCCCACTGCCCATTTGGACTTGGAGGCTTGTGTGTGGTTGGAGGAGTACCTCAAGAAGTGGCCCAACACCCTCGTCCTCGTTTCCCACTCCATGGACTTCTTGAACGGAGTCTGTACCAACATGATTGACATGAGATTGAAGACCCTCCTCTACTACGGAGGTAACTACGACACGTATGTGCTACCCTGGATGCGTGCATGAGGAACGCGGACTAACGTTTTTCCGATAGTTACCACAAGACCCGCGAGGAGCAGGAGGTCAACCAGATGAAGCAGTACGCCAAGCAGCAGGAGGAAATTGCTCACATCAAGAAGTTCATTGCTTCCGCTGGTACCTACGCCAACTTGGTCAGACAGGCCAAGTCTCGTCAGAAGATTCTTGACAAGATGGAGGCCGACGGTCTTATCCAGAAGGTTGTTGAGGACAAGGTTTTCACTTTCCGTTTCGCCGATGTCGAGAAGCTTCCTCCCCCTGTCTTGTCTTTCGACGACGTTTCTTTCTCCTACTCCGGAAAGGCCGAGGACAACCTCTACGAGCACCTCGACTTGGGAATTGACATGGACTCCCGTGTCGCCCTTGTCGGACCTAACGGAGTTGGAAAGTCCACCTTGTTGAAGATCATGACCGGAGCTCTTAGCCCCAACAACGGAAACGTCTCTCGTCACACTCACTTGAAGCTTGGTGTCTACTCTCAGCACTCCGCTGAGCAGCTCGACATGACCAAGTCTGCTCTTGACTTCGTTCGTGACAAGTACGCCGATCGTTCCCAGGACTACCAGTACTGGAGACAGCAGCTTGGAAAGTACGGTCTTACCGGAGACGCCCAGACTGCCTTGATTGGAACTTTGTCTGAGGGACAGGTGAGCACATATTCCCTGGCGCATCCTGCAAATCTCCAGGAAACAGCGATACCTAGGATGGAATCTTCTTCCGCTTACTGCTGTCTCTGGAGTTTTGCCGCGCATGGTTAAATATTTGGCGGTCATGCTGACTTTTTGAACAGAAATCCAGAATTGTCTTCGCCTTGTTGGCCATCGAGGGACCCAACATGTTGTTGTTGGACGAGCCTACCAACGGTCTCGATATCCCCACCATCGACTCGCTCGCTGACGCCATCAACGCTTTCTCCGGAGGAGTCGTTGTCGTCTCCCACGACTTCAGGTACGTCCTTCCATATGGGTAATTTTGATGAAGATCCTTACTAACGTCATGTGCAGACTTCTTGACAAGATCGCCAAGGACATTCTCGTGTGTGAGAACCGCACCGTCACCAGATGGGACAGCAGCATCACCGCATACAAGAACCACCTCAGGAAGAAGATGCTTGCTGCTGGAGGAGTGTAAAAGTTTTTCTTTATATCGGCATTCTTGTGATTTCATTGATTTTCATTTCCTTGCGGGTTGTTTTGTTCTTTTGGGATTTTGGTACAGGAAGGGTCTTTTGTTGTGGTCACTCTGACGCTGTTTGTTCATACGGCCCGATTTCTCTCTCGCCTGTTTTCGGCTGCGGCAAAAAAGTTTAGAGAGGTCTGGATTTGGGTTATAGATGGACACGAATTTCTTTTTCTAGTGCTTGCGGCGCTGATCTCATGTATTCTGGATTTTAAAGTTTTAAGACGAGTGTATGTACTTAGAATGAACGGGGTTCGCGTCAAGATAGGGTTCTATTGTGGGTTGTATTGGTTGAGCTAGGACCATGTATTGAGTTTGTACGGGTTCGTCACAAATTTGGGTACTATATTGAGATGTATCTGTTGATCTATGTCAATGTATCGAACGGAATCTACATACCATTTTGGGGAGGTTCTTTAATTGTTCTACATCTCATGATTATTCCAGATCATCTGTCTCCCAAGATCTCCCCGAGCGGATCTCGTGGTTCCCACATGGATCGGATGTATATCCATCCGTTGTTGCTCAACATCAAGCGGACACAGACGGATAATTAAAACGGGGGCATATGACAGGTGGATCCTCCCAGGCGAAGGAGAATTTGTTGAGTGCTTACCTGGCACGCCTTGATCGGCCGGGCCGTTCTGTCAGGCACTGTTACTAGACCATCCGCCTCGGAGTGCGCGCTCATGGCAGCGCATGATCTTTCCCGTGGGCGTCGATACTTTAATTTGTGGTGTGCGGGGGAGGGGCATCTGATATACATTGTGCATGACAACTGCCAAGCCAGACTGGAATATTGGCTGGGGGGGAGTGCGAGGGGAGCAACCGGCGAGCAGCGCAGAGCATCAAGGTTCTGAAATGGCTATAAAGAGAAGAGGGGAAATCACTAATTTTCAGGTCTCTTCTTCACATACGAATTGTCAATTGAATAACAGTATTAATCAGAAACACAACTATTCGAGTTTGAGTTTATTGCAATGGCGAGGTGATATTCCTCTCTCTGTCTCTCTCTCTCTCTCTCTCTCTTCTTTATAGCTAGCTTCCGTGGAGCTTGGAGCTTCGTTCGTCTTTCTCCATACTTCTCGCGTTCCTGGTCAATGTTAGAGCTGCTTGGTAGACATAGCCATAGCTCCACCCCACCATCGAACCACCCCTGCTTCCCCGCACTGTCTTATCTACACCTGTTCCTCCATATTTCTTCTCTAAATACAACTTCATTCTCTTCGTGAATTCATGCAACTGACACAGAGCTCCCGGCATAGCTCCCACGACCACGCAAACTGCGAGCATTCTCACGACTCTGTCCTTATCCCCAATATCCAACCCCTTCAACAGTTCCTAGGAAACATGGGAGGTGGCGGAAGAAGCACTCCCCAGGATAACGGCTACCCTCAGCTCAACTTTACCCCCAAGGGTACCCAGATCCGTAATATCTACCAAGACCGTATCAAGAACTTCACCGCTACCGGACAATATGAGAAATACAACCTTCGCTCTATGTTTACCTCGGACCGCGAGGCCAGTGAGGACTATGTAAAGATGGAGGTCTACTCTGTCCCGGATTTGGCGAGACCTTTGTTCCATGAGGCTATCAAGAGTCTGTTTTCTTAGTCAGATATTACAGAAGACCTAGTTAACTGGAATAGACAAATTCAAGCCAACTTCAAAGGGACAGAGCTTCGGTCCGTCATGGAGCACTCACTGGTTCCGTATCACCATCACCGTTCCCGAGAGAATGAGACACCAGGAGAGAGTTCAGTTCAACTGGGACAGCAACTCGGAGGCTTTCGTCTACACGGAAGATGGTGAGGGTGTTCAAGGTCTCACCGGTGGTGGAGAGAGAGTTGAGTGGATCTTCCCCGATTCCTGGAAGACTGATGGAAAACCGCACACTTTCTATATCGAGATGGCGTGTAACGGGATGTTTGGAAATGCTCCTAGTGATATCATCCAGCCTCCCAACCCCAACAGAACGTGGGACCCCCGGATTTAGGCTATGTGGAAATATGTGCTTACTATTAATAGTTTCCAGCTTTCGCAGGCGGATATCGTCGCGCCAAACTTGGAGGCTTGGGGTCTTTACATCGACTTCTGGATCATCGGTGACGCTTCCAGGGAATTCCCGGCGAATTCTTGGGTTGGTATTCATAGCCAGAACGAGCTCTTAAAATACTAAAGGGTTTTCTAGGAAGCTCATGCGGCCACCCAAGTCTGTAATGACATTGTCAACACCTTCGTTCCCGGCAGCCAGGAGAGCATCCTTAAGTGCAGAGAGATTGCGGCAAAGTACATTGGAGAGAATGTTTCCAGTCATAAGGTTTACCAAACTGGAACTGATCCTTTGGTATTTGGAACTGGTCACTGTCATATCGACACTGCCTGGTTGTGGCCGTTTGATGAGACTAAGCGTATCCATCCCTATCCGCACATGATATCATTCGGATACTGATCATGTCATAGGCAAGGTTGCACGATCTTGGGCCACCCAGTGCAAGCTCATGGATTTGTACCCCGAACATCGTTTCACATGTTCATCCGCCCAGCAGTACAAATGGTTGGAGAAGTACTACCCCAAGACTTTCGAACGCGTGCGCCAGAAGGTCCACGAGGGCAAGTTCCAGTACATCGGAGGTTCCTGGGTAGAACACGACACCAACGTGCCGAGCGGAGAGAGTTTGTCTCGTCAGTTCCTTCTTGGACAGCGTTATTTCCAGAGCCGCTTCGGCGCGAGATGTCAGACTTTCTGGCTTCCGGATACCTTCGGTTACAGTGCCCAGCTTCCTCAGCTTTGCAGACTGTCTGGTATGACCCGATTCTTCACCCAGAAGCTATCATGGAATAATATCAATACTTTCCCACACACTACTTTTAACTGGATCTCCCTTGATGGAAGCCAGGTTCTCTGCCATATGCCTCCCAGTGAGACGTATACTGCCGAAGCGCATTTCGGAGATGTTAAGCGATCTATGGAGAGACACAAGTCTTTGGACCAGGACAACACATCGCTTCTTGTCTTCGGAAAGGGTGATGGTGGAGGAGGACCTACCATGGAGCAGATTGAGAAGCTCAGACGTTGCAGAGGAATGAGTGACAAGACTGGCTTGCTGCCTAGAGTATGTACTACGATTATCAAATGCAATGATATTTACTAACCTAGTCAGGTCCACATGGGTAACTCTGTTGATGACTTCTTCGACAGACTTGAGAAGAAGGAGGCGGCTGGTGACAAGTTTGTTACATGGTACGGAGAGCTTTACTTTGAGTTACACCGTGGAACCTACACTACCCAGAGCAACAACAAGAAGAGCAACCGCCGTGCGGAGACTATGATGAGGGATCTCGAGATGTTGGCCACCTATGCAAGCATTCATGTACCCACGTTTACCTACCCCAAGAAGGATATCGATGACATGTGGGAGGACATCTGCTTGATGCACTTCCACGACTGTTTGCCCGGAACCTGTATCGAGATGGTGTACCGTGACACTGACAGACTTTATGCAGCCCTCTTCGAGAAAGGAAAGGATATTATCAAGCGTGCCACAGATGCTCTCGGCTTGACTTGCGCTCCTAATGCCGGAACCCAGGCTGTTGTCATGAACACTCATGGTTGGAAGCGCACAGAGGTCATCAAGATTCCCAAACAGGTTGCTGCTGCAAACTACTCTCAGGCTGCTGACAACGACACCGTTTACGCCGTTGCGGAATGTGATGCCTATGGTCTTGGAAGCCCTGCGACTGTTCTTTCTTCGGGTGCTGCTGTTACCGCCAAGAAGGTCGATGACGGATCTTATATTATTCAAAACGACCTCATCAAGGCAACTGTATCCAATGGAATCGTCTCTAGCCTTGTCTACCTTCCTCAGAACCGCGAGGTTATCCCCAAGGGCAGAAAGGCTGGTCAGCTCGTTATTTTCGACGACCAACCTCTTTACTGGCAGGCTTGGGACGTTGAGGTCTACCATACTGAGACAAGGAAGGAGCTTAATCCCACATCTGTGTCCATTTTGGAGGCTGGACCTGTTCGCGCTGCGCTATTGGTCGAGACCCAGATTTCCGAGAACAGCTGGATCAAGACCACTATCTCCCTCGAGGCTGCCATCGGAGGTGCTGGAACTTACCTTGCTTTTGACTCTGAGATTGAGTGGCGTGAGACTATGAAGTTCCTCAAGGTCGAGTTTCCTGTTGATGTCGTCAACACTGAGGCTACATACGAAACCCAGTATGGTACCATCAGACGTCCCACTCACTACAACACCACTTGGGATATGGCCAAGTTTGAGGTCTGCTGTCACAAGTGGGCTGATTTGTCTGAGCACGGCTTTGGTGTTTCAATCCTTAATGACTGCAAGTACGGATTTGCTACCGCTGGAAACACCATGCGCTTATCGCTCATTCGCTCGCCCAAGGCACCCGACGGAAACGCTGATATGGGACGTCATTCCTTCCGCTATGCCATGTACCCTCACTCGGGTGCTGTTGGCGAGTCCACTGTCCACACTGCTGCCGACTTTAACAACCCTCTTCAAGTCTACCACTCCCGCTATGGTGCCGATACCGCTCGTGCCCAGGATTTCCTCAACACTGTCAGTGTCCAGAAGGAGTCTAGTATTATCCTTGATGCTGTCAAACGCGGAGAGGATGATGAGGCTATATCCGTCGGTGGACTTCCCATCAGGAAGGGATCCAGCGTCATCCTCCGTATGTACGAGAGCTTGGGAGGTCGTGCAAGCACTGTTTTCCGTACCAAGCTTCCTATCAAGGCTGTCTACAAGACCAATATTCTTGAGGATGACCTTGAGGAGATTCCATTCTCTGAGATTGAGATCAATGGAACTGCTTACCATGAGATTTGCGTCTCGCTCAGAGCCTTTGAGATTCAGACTATTAGGCTTCAGCTTTAGGTTTGATGATATCTTTGTTTAGTTGAATGATTTTATGTTTTTGATTTTTATGCCCGATGGTTAATGGATAATGATTGATGTAAGTGGGCGTGTTTTGAGAGGATTATGGTTAACGACATGTATAAGATGAAAATCAAAGATACCTTTGCTTGGGAGTTGTCTACGAGATACTTGCTTTCTAGTGAACTGTGAACATGTGAGAAGCCTGTGATGAGGATTGTCGCGTTGAATTTTCGCTACCAACAACCTTCAAATCATTCCAGAAGGCAATTTCCGGAAGCCTTGGAAGCCTATTGGACATTTTTTTCTTACACGACATCCATGAGTGTTACTATACCTAGAAAAAGCTTACCACTATGATCCGATAAGTAACTGTGATTCTAAAAAGCTTGATTCCACCCCCCAAAGCTGAAGTTGAAACTCCACCAATGACTTAATGGCAGCCAGGGGAATAAGAAAGCCTTCTACTTGGAGGTCCGATAAACATGTATCATCTAAGATATCCTTTAAAATTAATCATACAATTAGCTGATATTCTCTGTTATGCTGTTATGCTGTTATGTATTTATGTACTCGCGATATTCTGAATGCGGATAAACGAATTTAATTGATAATTGATTTCTCTACAGGATCTGGGTTATGGGTTATTATTCTTATCCTGTATTGTTCTGTGATTTTGGTATATATATTGATCGGTCATAATAAGATCCTACATCTGCCTCTTTAGTTTTTTCATCACTAGTGTAAACATCACTCCCCTCTCCGGCGGCTCTCTTCCTTTCTTTCCTTTCTCCCTGCCTGGATTTTATAATTTACTCAATCTTCCTATCCGCTTCATTTGTTGCATATTTTTAGGCTTCCCATATATCCATAGAATGTGATAACTTGACTTTGAGCTGTGACTTGACTTCCGCCAACCCCTTTACCTGGTTTTCGAGATTATTGATGTTATTATGATCTGTTTTCTTTGTATCTTTAACCCACTACTTAATAACTGGAAAATTGTCCCCCTGCAAATAACGATTAGAGGTGGAGTGCCGATTGTTCTCTTGCTCTACTAAGTGTGCATTTTGGATGTTTCTGTTGATTTCTGAAAAATTTGGTTTAGGAGTCTGGTTTGGTTCATTGATCTGGTGAATGAATTTGAATATGTTGTCAGTTACATGAGATATCCTGGTAAGCGACTCGTCTTGATTCAAGGGTCGCTTGGAGGGTGATGTCATTATACTTATTGACAGAGCTGGGGGAAATTTTGTGGTTTTTTTATGGGTATTAAAGAAGATGGATGAGGGATTGTTGCTTGTTGTGGAAGATGGGAGGGAAGTTGCTTTTTGGTGGAGAAGTTGTATCGAATCACTCGGCATTTATCACCTACTGTACTACCTCCCTCATGAGAATTATTATATGCAAAATCTGCAATTGATTTCAAAAAAGGCGATGCGTATATGACGATAGGAATGAAATACAAGAACCCTGTTCGCCTCCAATTATTGATGAGTGATGACGTATGATTCAATGGCGTTAGAGTATATTTCACGCGTCGGCCAAGAACATTTGCAGAGCAACGCGTCTTCCCAGCAGCTTCAGCACACCACCCACGACGCGCCGTAATGAAACGCAAATCAACCTCCCCAGATTCCTCCCCTCGTCAAACCCGTTCAACACGTACCAATACTGCGAATATCAATGCTCCTGTCCTCCTCGTTGCCCCCGAAACTCCTAGTAAACGCCGACTCCGCGGCGCCGAAGACTCCCGTGCCGGTCAAGCATCACCGTCACCTCGAAAAGCAATCTTGAAAAACCCACACCTTGAAACTCCAAGGAGAACAGATCGGGTACGATTTCATGATTCTGCAGTATCCCCACCGCCGGTTGTTACGAATGCGGACCACAGCGCGAGACGGAAAAGCACGCGGCGACTACTAGACCGTCGGGATAGTGAGGATGAAAGTGAAGATGATGAGGAAGATCTAGTACAGCGAATATATGGCGGTGAAGGTTCAGATGAATCTTCTGCTGAAGAAGAGGAGGTTCCGGCGAAAGGAAAGCCTGGGAGAAAACCAAAACAGAAGAGAGAGATTACACCGCCGCCATCAACACTGGAAGGTCCGGATTCTTATTTTCACCAGAATCGGAAGACACGACAGCAGACTTCTACCGCGACTCTTGCTTCACTTTCACAGCTGGATCATAGTTCCTACTTTAATCTGTTACGTTCACATCCCCCAGATCATGTCGAGGACAGAGAATACATCCACAAGCTACACACCGAAAACTTTGGGCAATGGGTCTTTGAGCTCTCTCAAGGCTTCAACATTCTTCTCTACGGCTACGGTTCTAAACGCAAGCTTCTAGGGGCGTTCGCATCCAAGGTCTACACCCACCCTGGAAGTGTCGTAGTAATCAATGGTTACCTCTCCGGGCTCACCGTCAAAGACATTCTCACCACCCTCGCCACCGCTCTCCTCGGCGCAAACCACAACGCCCGTCTCGGTGTCGGTATGACCGAGATTCTTGACAATATCCTATCCCTTCTAGACGAGCCCGATGCAAAAAAAGTTACCATTGTTCTCCATAATCTCGACGGTGAAGCCCTACGGAATGAGCGATCCCAGGCTACCATTGCAAGGCTGGTTGCACACCCTAAAATCAGCCTGGTTGCTAGTATAGACCATATTCGAGCTCCGCTTCTCTGGGATGCGGCAAGAGTCTCGCAGTTTAACTTCTTATGGCATGATGCTACCACGTTTGAACCTTATACTGTTGAGATTCCTGTGGATGAGGTGTTGTCACTGGTGGATGGTGCAGGAAGAGCTGGTGGAACTAAGGGTGTCAAATACGTCCTTGCGTCGCTGCCGAGTAATGCCAGGTCATTGTTTAGGATTTTGGTTAGTCATCAGTTGCAGGCGATGATGGATGATGATAATGGGGGTGTGGGGACGGGTAAAGCAAAGGGTAGGAAGGTGGATGCGAGTGAATATGGAGTGGAGTATAGAGTTTTATATCAGAGGGCTATGGGAGAGTTTATTTGTAGTAATGATGTGGCGTTTAGGACGCTGCTGAAGGAGTATGTTTTTCCCCAACCCAAGTTACTCTATGAATAGCTTGCTAACTATTTTATAGATTCCAGGATCATCAAATGATTACCAGTAAAAAGGATTCCCAGGGTACTGAAATACTGTGGGCTCCGTTTAGAAAGGAAGATCTTGAAGGGATATTAGAGGATGAAATGGAGGTTTGATTAATGCGATATGTTTGTGCGACTTTTCACCGATATCTCTCTATCGGTGTTGGTTTACTTCATAGCGTATGTATAGATTAAGTCGTCGTAGTAATAGATAATCCCAGTATCTCACCCCTCAGGTAGGTGATGGACGAATAGACGTGGGGTTCGATCCTACTTAGTAATACCTAATTGATTGCATTGTATGGCTTAGGTAGTCGACTCCTGACATTGTTAATCGTCCAAATTTTGACGAATGTTTTGAAGCGCCGCTACTCGGGTGAATGTTCAAATGAAATTCCAATTATCTATAGTCGCCAATAATCATTAAACCTATTTAGTAATAATACACATTCACCCCACTCTTTATGTCTCCGAGTTTTCATAAACACCATACAGCGCACCTCTTTCCATCTTCTTCACCTCCCCGACCGGTCCAAACCCGGCCCTCCTAACCAACCCCTGTCCTTCATCACCCGTCTTCAACTCCCCATACACAAACTTCTGATCATTCATAGCCCTCATCATATTCTCATCACCTCCCAAGCAACCACCCGCCAGCGTCTTCTCCAACGTCTCATTCCCTCCTCCACTCGTCGTACATGCCACCTGCAAGAAGCTCCCACTCTCCGCCGGCACACCATTCTTCACCAACGCATCCGCACCAATCAACAAAAACGCCAACGCCACAACCAGGGCACTGGCATAAGGAGCAAGAACATATATCCTTCTATCAAAGCTGTAATAGTTAATCCAATTATCCACTGTTGCATTTGTTTGTGTCTTCCAGTATCCTAATGTGATAGTTGAAAGAGTTGCGTTGATTAACATTTCTTCAACTAACGCGGGGGTTATGGTGGCGTTTAGTGGGTCGGATTTTACTGTCAGTGGGTTCCAGGAGTATTCTTTTGAGTTGGGAACCCAGGGAGTTTCGAGGATCATGGTCTTGTTAATATTGGGTTTTTCGGAGCCTGTGGATGGTGGATAAGTGTTAGAGAAGTATGGTGATGAATGGAGAGGGAGAACATACTAAAGCCTCTAACATCGCCGATTAAAGGTTCTACAACAGAGTCCCGGATAGCGCGGCTTTGAGCTGCCATGAATAATGCAGCGTGACCACCGGGGAAAACTTCAGGGTGATGATCGGAGTCAAATTGGTTCATGTTGTCCTCAACCGGTAATTTCTGGTAGGATATAAATGCCCAACGTCTAGACACTGTGGAAGCATTCATGAGTTTGAAATCTTCGAGCCTGGTTTTGGTGCTCTGGATACTGTTGTTGAAGGATACATCTACATAGTATTGTGCGAGCATTGATGTGCAGTTGATGGTACGGACACCTGCGTAATCCCTTGGAGTCCCGGATGATGCATTGAAGGAGTATCCTAAACTGAAGGCCATGATATCACTGGTGTAATCCTTTGGTGAATTTGCTGGCCATCCGGGGCCGTAGTTTTCGGATGCAACGTAGTCATAACTGCCGTCGAGACTTGTGTTGATCCAGGAGTACATGTAGTCAAAGCTATTCGGCATTTTGATACCCTCGTCTTTGCATTTGAATGCGGGGCCTTGGAAGCTTAATGAGTAGGAACAATTTGCGCCGCAGGGTGATGGGATTGTAAGATATCGACCACGGAGCAACGTCTGTTTGATAGGTGATGCGAGCTGAGGTATCGGTGAACTGAGGATTCATGGTTAGCTTAACTTTCAAGTAAATATAGTTCAAAAAGAACGTACACGAAACTACCATCATCGTCAAGCTTGAACAAGCCTTGTTGTCTGACGGCTGTGTGGTTTAGTAATCTCTGATAACCAGGCGATAGCGCTGGATCTGGCTTTGGCCATATGAATGTTGAATTAAATGTCGGTACATCAAATACTTTCACGGTGGCGTGGGCCTTCGATATGACTCTGATTCCTCCGGGTGGAAAGATGGTTACAATAGGTATACACCAGCAAGCAAGTGCAAATATAAACTCCAGCTTAGCATTTCTGATAAGACTGGGACGCAGAAGATTTAGTGGGTTTTGGAGGACTGTGTATAAGAGATCGATGGTGGTCAGCCGCATCGGTCGTTTACGGTACAACCGCCATAATCGTTGAGTAAAGGCCGTTCCAAGAGCTGCTCCGAGACATGATCTGAATGTAACGACAAATGCTGTGGATATACTGGATACCCAGGATTGTGGTAATGTTTCGCTTAATGGTTGTCCATCAAGATATCGGAAGAAGACATAGTGGCCGATAGCAAGGGCAATCGCTAGATAACCACATAGATTTGTCAGAGATGAAGAATCTTCGGAAGAACCTTTGACTTACCGAGTACATAGAAGGATATTATGAAGGTTGGAGTCTGCCAACCAATGCCCCATATGGAATACATTCTGCAAAGATGGTGAAGAATCTCCTGATGGAAATTCTACACTCAGTAAGGGACTTTGGGGTATAAATACAGTGATTCCGCTTATCGAGAAAAAATAAAGCCGGTTCAAGCATCATGCATTTGTATGTAAATTCGTATGAGCCACTCTGCTCAGCCAGGCATCGCAAAGTTGATGTGGTGCATTAGTTAAGGCGGTTACGGCCTAAATTTGGATCTACTAGACTAGAATCCCCCTTGCAGGGGATACCGACCCCACATTTGATGGAAACTCCATGGAGATGTCTGCCTACACACATATAACCCTCGGGGATAAAGTCCGTAAGAACATAGCATAATTCGGACATGTTCTCCTTGAAGTAAAGGCCGAGCCTTGGATAAACCCCACCGTATTCCAATTGGTAAGGATACCAATAGAATGGTCAGCCCGGTCAAAGACATATTCATAGAGTGGTACTGACGCCGATCTCCGGTGAATTTCGCGTCAAACCGTGCAAGGTAGTTGAAGTTTGACACAACGTGCTAGGCAACAACCAATAAGTTTCACGTATTTGATTTGGCTGATATGTATGAAAGTCCCCGAAACTAATCGTGTATGTGTCCGATACCATGAACGCTGTCACCTCACATCAGCACTGCCAATTTCTGGTACAGTTGCTTAGAGATACATGTTTCAGATGAATTAGCTCAAGATCCATTTTGAAATTTGCATAGCCCTGCAAGATGAACCAAGAAACCAGTCACTGAGTGAGTTCTGTGGGGTTTGGAGAGCACCTTTCATATAACGGCGAGCTTTGTTTTCGAAACGATGAATGTTGATAGATATTCATCTGCAACGGTGCTACAGTTTGTGGTTTCATGAACAATGGAATCCCCGTCCGTACATACAAATGCTGGCAGTTACCAGCGGGGCCCTCGGGTATGAGTCATTCTCTACCAATAGGCTCGCGTGGCATCAAATCCCTGAGACTGGAGTTCGAGCACCGTACGTAAGTTAGCGACTAATCCAGCTCAGGGTTCTATATTTCATTATATTTTCAACATCTCTCAAGTATCATCGCCAGAAATTATTCAAACTGCCATGTATTTTCCAGTTCATCATGTTATTTTTCACTCTCATAGCACAAATCTATAAAAACCTTCAGCAGTAAGGTACTGCTCTATGATTCATCCGGGAATATCCTGCGCATCCTAGGGAATAGAACGCAATACATTATTTCGACTTTCTTCAACCCACCATACTTTATCGATGTAGGAAAACTCTCTAAATCATCTAAATATGTAAAAGCTATGCCAAACTATATTCCCAGCATATTTGAATAACTAAAAACCAGGATAAAGGTCGTTCTTGTTGATATAGTCGGTAACCATGATTTGTAACTACTCTGTAGTCTTTTCTACTAGATGTGAAAATAGTTTTGTACATAACCATCTTTGTTTCTTGTAGTTACAGGTAATCCAGAGGATGGTAGGATATGGAAACCTGTGATGTAGACTACTCCTTGATAATTACCTATGGATTTCTGTAACTGAAATTGCTGAGTGGGGATTTAGAAGGGTTCTAATATCACAAAAGACTTGAGTTTATTCATACTTCTTATTTCGAGGTTTAAATTCACGTTTGGAGGTTTAAGTTCATGCCAAGCTAGTCCTTGAAGAGGTGGAGGACAAACATGCACACAAACCCAACACTACAACTTCTGACTAATCTACTATTAAATTAACTTTAAATATCAAGCTTTGGCTTGGCATACGAATTCTACACATCTCAAAAAAGTTAGTCATGTCCATCAGTCTACAAATACCAAGACACTAACCCACCCTCGCTTATACAATGATGACATCTAGCGTAACATCAGCCTTGCCAACGGCACGTTCCGCGACATCTGCGACAGCGGCGACACCACAACCCCGCGATGGATTCCCTCTTCCTCACCCCGACAGATGCCGAAACCTTCCTGAACTTCTGGTTCGAAGGACCAATCCCCGAAAGTGCTGAGGCGTCTTTAGTTCAGAGATGGTTCCTTCCACCTCCTGAGTTTGCTGCTACTTGCCGGTTAGTAACATTTGCCATGATCTGTGGTCTAGTACTGTTCTATGTTTCTTGATTGGTTGGATGGACGGGTTATTGTTTTGGCAATTCTTGTTGGACTTTGTTAAGCTTTGTCGAGACATGACTACTTAACAGCAACTCAACTAACATCATATCTCCAGCATTTTCTCTCCTCTTACCAAGCTTCCCTTGAAGCTACCGGAAACCCCACAGATAGCATTAGCACAAACGATTCTTCTATCCCGTCTACCCCGGATCCTATCACCCGATGGAGATCACACAGAGACTGATAGACAAGCCAGAGAGGTAGTAGAGTATGTGATGGATAGTTCTCGTCGTTGGGATTTGGAATGGAAAAGGGCCCCGGCTGTTAGGATGTGGTTTTTGATGGCTGGAGATCAGAAATTGGCAATCGAAAGGGCAAAGGAAATGGTAGAGGATATGAAGGAGATTGTGGATGGTGTTTGGGATGGTAAGAAGATTGCGGAGGCGGTTAATGTTTTGAGGTTTTTGGAGGAGAAGGAGAAGCAGGATGCGAAGGTGGAATCATAAGGAGAATGATATCCAGAAATGAATACCGAAACCGAATAGCTGAACGTCGGGTTCCTGCAAAATATACCCTGAACCAAGGCCCTGGCTTTAGACGATAGGCCGATAAACGGTAGCTTGGGTTTCTGTGGCGGCCGGGGGTTGTAGCAAATTCCACAGCGGCGGGTTAGACTCGAAAATGTAAAACACCAACACATACTTTCCTTTCCCTAGATAGTTACGAATTCAAAAATGAAAAAGTACCGAAGACAAATAGAAACCCATTTAATATCACCCGTGTCCTTCATTAATCTTAAATTATTATTGCATCCCTCTGTACGTTTTTGGTATATCATCCCTCATACATAAAGCAACATTAAACAAAACGGCCGTAAACCAACAAAAACATTTACTTGCGAATGGGCTGTCCCTGTGCATCGACAAGGGACTCCTCAACGCGGACAGGACCCTCACCAACTCTGGTCAAGATGACCCGAGTAATTCCCTCCTTCAAGGGCTCGAGGAAAGACTCCGCAATGGAAACATCCGCGGAGGCAGCAACGTTCTTCCATCCCTCGATACCCTCCAAACCACCATTCAACGCACCAAGAACGGCCTGTTCGTTCTCCTCAAGGTAGTAGATAACAGCATTTGGACCAGCGTCGAAAGTGTAAGCAGCAATCTTCTTTCCAGCCTTCTTGTTGATCTCATCAACCGCACGAATAGCCGCACGGGAAACATCGTTAAGGTAGAAAATCGGGGGTTGAGTGTCAAGGCAGACAGCATGGAACTGGTTAGAGTCCTTCATGGTAAGGTCTGCAAAGGTCTCAAAGTCCCTCTCTCTGATGGCCTGCTTCATCTTCTCCATTCTCTGGGGAACGACAACATTTGCACGGTGAGTGAACAACTCAGAAGTAGCAACGGTAGCCTGCATTCCGGAGGTAGAAGAAACACCCTTCTTTGCTGCACTGACGACCAAGATAGCAGCCTTCATCTGGGGCCAGTGAGAAGCAGGGGCAACCTCGAGAGCAAGAGAGTCGCTTCCATCGGCCTCGGTTCCCTGCTCCCAAGAGACGTAACCACCGAACAAACTTCTGCAGGCGGATCCGGAACCCTGACGGGCAATGCGGGAGAGCTCAGTGGGGTTCTGGGGGAGCTCGTAGAGGTTGGCAATGGCACGGACGAGAGCAGCGAAACCAGCGGCGGAGGAGGCAAGTCCGGCAGCGGTGGGGAAGTTGTTCTCGGAAACAATGAGAAGGGGGAAAGTGCTGAGCTTAGGAAGGGTAGGGTCGGCACTCTCGAGAGCGGCACGGAGGCTGCGGAGCTCACGGAAGCATGCCTGCTGTCTTGCTCCAGAAACGTCCTGGGGCTCGCCGTTGAGGATAAGGGTATCGGTGGAGAAGGTGCTGGAGCAGGCGGCGGTGGTGTGGGTGCGGAGGTCGTCCTGGGAAAGGGTAACGGAGAGGGAGGAGTTGGTAGGAAGGTTAAGCTTGGTGTCGCGCTTGCCCCAGTATCTGGGACGTCAGCTACGGTAGGATGGAATTTCGAGTTTGGGGAAAGTACTTGATGACGGCGATGTTGACAGGAGCGGTGGTGGAGGCGGTGTAAACTTTGGTGTCGGCCATTTTCGAGACTGATTCGATGGTAGATATTAGGAATTAAGGTTTTATGGATAACTGTCTCGATGCCGAGTTCAATTGAAGCTGTAAGGGATTCGGCAAACGGGGGTGTCCCCCTTTTATATGATTTGGCTTTCCCCACGTGTCCGCCCCTCCAAAGCTCCCCACGCGACGCCAAGCCGGAAGTATATCCAGCAATAATTCTCCCAAACCCCGCGACAAATCACCACCACAAACATGACCGACTCGTCGAAATCCGAATCCTCGTGTCCTGTCGACCCAGCAGCTCGTAGTCGCTGGTCCTCACTATTCAGTCTCGGCGGAAACACTGCCCCTCACCCGATTCCCACAAAGACCGAAAACTCCACCGCCCAAGAAAGCTGTCCCGTCGACGAAACAGCGCGCGCAAAATGGCTTTCGCAGCAAGCTCTTGCCTCCAATGACACCTCGAAAACCGCTACTCCCGGAAAGTCCTGTGACAGCAGCGAGATTGCCGCTTCCTCCGATACACCACCGGCATTGCCCAGTAACCACCTCGGACTCGGAAAGGTCCGCGAAGTTTCCACGATACCACGGGCAAACATGGACGGTTCAAACTCGGAACATACAGCTGCAAGTGTCAGCAGTACTAGCGGAAACTGGATCTACCCTTCAGAAGAGATGTTCTTCAACGCCATGAAGAGGAAGGCATTCGATCCCAAAGCTGCGGACATGCGGACAATTGTACCTATCCACAACGCTGTGAACGAGCGTGCTTGGGCCGAGATTAAGAAGTGGGAGGAGGGTTACGGTAGTGAAAAGTGTGGAGGGCCTAAGTTGGCTTCGTTTTCGGGAGACTCCCAGAAGTTGACTCCTAAGGCTCGGTTCTTCACCTTGCTGGGATACCACCCGCCCTTTGACCGTCATGATTGGACTGTCGACCGTTGCGGACAAAAGATTGAATACGTAATCGACTTCTACTCCGGAAAGTCGGATCCTAAACAGCCTGAGAGAGTATCATTCTACCTCGATGTCCGGCCGAAGATCAGTGTGGAGGGAGTCAAGATGCGTATGGGCAGGTTTTTTTCTGAGTTGTTTTAAAAGTTGGGTATTTTTGGTTACGGAGTTATTTGTTTTCAGTGTAGCAAAGATAGACGGGGGAATCTCAATTCATCTATTGTACGATAGGCAAACATAATCTTCCTAGGAAAGAATTCATTATCGTGAGTCAAATAATCAACACATAATATATGGGTATAAAAAAGACAAACCCTCGCCTTATCTACGGAAATACTCCTCAACCTGCTGAATCAACTGTGCCTTAATTCGAGACTTCTGGCTCACTCCCATCCCTACCAAAAAGTCTTTCAGCATTTGCACCGTACATCTCTCCAAAGTACCGTGCTCATATGCCAGCCTAATACGTTTCTCCGCATCACTGGACAGTGGTATGGCCGTCGACACAGCCGCCCTTGCTTTCTTCCCTGCCCCGCCATCATCCTCCTCCGCCTTCCTTTTAGTCCCTAATTTTAACGTTTCAATCCCACTGGACAAATCGCCCGAAACCTTTCCCAATTCCTCGCCCCACTCTAGAACCATTTTCCCGGCATGTTTATGAATTGCCTTATATTTCGGTAGAGTTTTATCAACTGGATTCTCAGGCATATCCTCCTCCAACGCAATTGCCTGAAGGATTCGGTAATGCCATTGCAAACTTGGATTCTGGTATTTCTCTGGTTCATATCCCTTTGGCATATTCAAAGTTTTAGCAATGGAACGCATCTTATCGATTAGTTTTGCCGGAGCTTTGGAAGCAATAACCTCAGGGGTTTGTCGTACGTCGTCTGCGAATGGTAGTTGGATTAGGAAGAATCCTGGAGGTTGCGTTTGTGCTCCCGTATCAGGATTTCGAATCTCCTCGCTGGGGGAAAGGTATGCATAAATCGGACAACTATTTTTTCTCGTGATAGCCCAGACTAAGGCTACTTTGTCATCTTTTATAAGTTTATTGTAAAGTGCAGTGAAAGTTCTCGTGGACCCGATGAAATCTCTTTCGTCAGGATAAATAAACTGAGATGGACCCATGGGATGATCGAATTTTATAGCTGAGGCAGGTTTGAACCCAATCACTCGGATTCCTGGGGTTCCAAAGTTCCTCATTTCTTTCATTTCTTCTTCTGAGAAAGCGATTTGGGAGCCACCGGCTTTATAGGCGCGAATAGTTTTTTCTTTTACGATGACCTGGGCGGTGGATTCTGCGAGAAGGGTCGTTGTGCCGGAGACGATTTGTGGTATTTCGCTATCGGTATAGACATAATGAGAGCGAGCTCGTTCTTGGCGTTTGAAGAGGATATAGCCTTTCACTCCTATCACCATTCCAGGACCTAGCTCTAGGGGAACTGAAAATTGTGCTCGCTTCATTGTCGCTTTGGAACGAATTGTTGAGACCATTTCCTTGAGCTTTAGTGTTCCTGTGACCGTCATAGCTAATGGCTTATCCTCCTCGTCTTGAGCTGGCATGTAGATGATGTCATCATAAAACTTTCCGGTATCAAACGGCTTCTCTCTGCCCGGGTTGTTCATGAAGAAAGGCTCAATTTGTACTCCGAGATCGTATAGGTCTTTTCCCCTTGTAATCGCCGCGTTTTTCATCGCCTTATCATTCGCATATGGATCATCCTCATCCGTGATGAGGAATAACTTTCGACTTTGGAAGTTAGGTGCCTTTATTGTAAATATCTGGTTCACCCCAAAGAGCACATTCGCCAATGAGATCTTCTTTTGGCACGGTACTAGCAGCTCTTCAAACGCCTCTTCATCTTCCAAAAGGTTCTTGAGTTCTTTGATAGATGCAGCGTCCGGTACGTCGAGGTCCATGAGGAGATAACAATTATTGAAGCTGCCGTGACCATTGAACCGGGTCTTCTCAGTACCGAATAATAATATCCCCATCATGTCGTTAGGATTTGAGATAATCCGCTCCTGGAGAATGGAGTAGGCGCATTGTAAAGCGGTGCGTACGGCGGAGGTTTCGGGATTTTGTGGATCGTCATTGTGTTCAATGAGCATGGTATCAGTGACATGAATTGCGAATAGGATGGCATCTTTTTGGTCTTGATATCTCTGGTGAAGTCAGTTATGGTATCCGAGAGAGTAAAGAAAATGCCGCCGACGGAGCAAAAATTTGGTGTTTAAATTGAGCTCAGCTGGAGCCAGAATTACGGAGAAGCGACATACGGTGACATCTTCCTCCTCTTCTTCTTCATTAATCTCGTCGTCTTCGGGCCTCCATTTGGTTGACATGGTGGATGTTTAGGTGCTACTGTAGCGGGTAAATCGCGTGGAGTGCCGGAAAACGCCAGGAGACGCGTTCTCTGGGGAGACGTGATGGGGCTAGTGTGGAGTTTCGCGTGTTACGTGAGTCACCAATATCACGTGTATCTCAGAATATTCGATTGGAATGTCTCCTCCCTGATAGCCCAAAAATCCGACATGGAAAAACCCCCCACCTCCATCTCTTTTGACTGTAGCATAACAGTCACAGAGAAAGAGGTGAGGGGAAAACCTTTATTTTTCTCGCTCTATGTCCCGAGCTGGGAATGGCACTCATACATAGGGATTAAGAATGGAAATATTCAAGAAGGGTGGGGAATGGGGGAGTTTATATTTTGTTTTTTTGGAAATGGGTTGAAGTTACCGCCAATTGTTTGAGTACACAGAATGGGTAACGGCCAACGGCTTCCTGTATGGGCCTTCCAGGCCTCGGTCAGCGTATAATGATTCAATCATAATAAAGGTGAATGGCTTTTGAATTCAAAGAGATTTCTTCAAGGTATTAATTGTCCGCTGATGCAATATATATAAACCGCTGTTAGAATCTGGATATTACTGTACGTTGCTCCGGTTCGCACGGTTTAAGTGAGCTGGGTTTTTATTAGATCAGACTTTATTCAAGCGCTATTTCCGCAACGGCTGCTGGCAAACAGTATCGTATATTTCTATTCAATAACGGACCGTTAATCGTGTAATCCATAAAATCTCCGGATCCCGATAATCGAGCCAGAAGCTTGAATGCCATTCAAAGTCGCAAATATTGGCCGACTATGAGTATATAAACCCCCCTAATCCCCCACCCTTCTTAAATCTTTGCGCTCGTTGTCCCTGTGTATGAGTAAAATTCCCAGCTCGGGACATAGAGCGAGAAAAAAAAAAGGTTTTCCCCTCACCTCTTTCTCTTTTGACTGTTAAGCTACAGTCATATGAGATGGAGGTGGGGGGTTTTTCCATGTCGGATTTTTGGACCATCAGGGAAGATGTCATAGAATAATTGTAAGAAACTCTTGTCTTTTATGCGTCTGCGCTTCCATTCTCTCTCCTATTTTCACTGCTCTATCTCCTTTCTTCTCCGCTTCCAATATTGTGGATTCTGCCGCTGATACCCACGTTGATGCTGATGATCATGGCAAAACTGATGCTGACAATAACGACAAAGACAACCTTGTGTACTCGGGTGAGGGTAATCCGGATATTGAGTTGAAAGAATACAAGTTGGAAATTGGCCGCCGCTACTATGGGAAGGGAAATTAAGAAGAAAACTCAAACAAATGGGCCTCCGTTGTTACGCTCTGGAGGGACTGGGAGGTTGCGTCTGGCGCCGGGATTTGTATAATATTGCTGCTGTATGTCCATTGATACTTATACTACAATTAGTATGTGATAATGATGAGCTGTATGCTTCTATGGATAAGTGTTGTGTAAATGTTGATTACCCTAATTCGGCTCGGGGTGTTATTCTTGACGAGGAAGAAGTAAGTCTTCTAGTGATTGAGATGCAGTTGGTGATAAGATAAGGATTATCTATTGTCGTATTACGCACCTGTAGGTGACTTTGCGCTTGTTATGCCTACTGCTGCATAAGAATCCGAAATCGTGTCCTCCCTACTATGTTCACGACACTACGAAAGGGACAAAGAAGTTCATCAAACTAATGCCCCCGGTATGCAGAACGAGCATCTACCAAAATCCTCTTCAAGGGGAAAAACTAATGTTTATGATTTGATTCAAAATATGGAGATGAAAGATGCATCATGGAGTTGAATTTTTAATGAGTAGAGGGGGATGTAATCCTAATACTGAGTAGTGAAAGGGCTTTCGGTTCAGCTCCACAATAATGGAAATAGCGAAAAAGTAGCTAAATACAATATCAGCTAGTCTAGAAGTGAAGCCTGATCATAGTACGGGTTACTTAACACCCACTATCCAATCCCCTCCACTTCAGACGTTGGATTCCACCCCAAGCTCAATTTACGCTCACACTCGTACATCTTCGCCAAAGATTACACCTCTCCGGCAATTGTATTCACAACTTTCGCGACCACCGTTAACCGATAACCCATCGACAATCCAACCTCCAGAAAACCAGCCTTGTAGTACTTTATCAATATTTCTGATACGAAAACTGCCCCTATAACCTGTGTCTATCATGGCGCCCAGAAAAAGACCAAAGACGAATTGCGCGCCAAACACGGAGAACAACGCACAAGCCCAAGCTCAAGGAAAAGTTCCACCTTTACATCACCGCGATACCTCCAAATCAAATGTCCCCGATAATCTTGCAGATCATTTCTGGCCTACGACTAACCCTATACCAATCCCTCAAGCCCAACAAGCTCAGATTACGTCACATGCATATGACATGTTGGCTTTCCAGGCCGAAATGGATGCTTTGGAAGCTTGGTTTCAGGAGAGCAAAAGAACCCTTTTGTTATTTTTGGGTCATAATAAATATGCCGGTCTAGAGCTGCGTTGTCCAAGATCACAGTATCAGAGGGCTATGTATCGGGTTATGTCGAACACTGCTCAACAAACTATTCTTCTAAGATGTTTAAGATAATGAGTGCCCATGTTTGGATAGAGAAAGATTGATCATGCTTTCGATGAGCCAATAATGCTATTAATATTATAATACTCGACGGGATATGCTGAATGTTTGCATGTACTTATCAATAAAAATAGTTTCATAAATCCCGCACCCGGATGACATTCAGTACGTAAGTACATTAGCTTCCAATCGTAATCATTCATTTAAATCACTATCGGACTTCATCTATCCCATTCATTCTATCATGATTCGCTCATTCAAAGCATTATCAATTCTTCTCTATCAAACAATTGGCACTTCACATTTCAGGCATCACAACGAATTGATTGTACAGAAGTATTTAACGAAGATGGAGGAAAAAACCGCGGAACTTCAAGCAGATAGGTGGCAATCAGAGGACTAGTCAGTTTCAAAGCCTTGGAGAACATTACAATCGGAATTCGAGGATCAAACTTAACCACTTTCAAAACTGAGATGAGTCATATCGTTCATAAATTGCTATAATAATTATTCTGTGTATGCCAAATAAAATAGCCAATGGACATGTTGTCAAAATATCGATACGGCAGGATGACATACTTGTAGCCGACTTGCGTGATTCAGTCATGAAATTTGGGCTTATACATGTAGGGCTACCATGTATACTGATGTCTGTTTCAGAAACCACTTTTCCAACTCTAAAATAAAGAACCAGAGAATCTTATGATTCCATTTAATTCAATTATTACCAATGCCTTCTTCCAATATCCGTTTTACCTATACCCTCAATCCCACACAACCTCCAAAGCAAAAGTAACCGTACAAGGTCCTCCATCTCCTCCAATTTGCGGTCCAAAATACAAACTATACTCCCCAGTATCCTTGCCATAACAGCCCATCCACCCATTAGTCCACTCACCCATTCCCAAAAACTCCCTACCATCTTGCGGGCTTTTGATAACTCCCCAGGAATCCCAACGTGTCAATGGCGGCGTAGGATCTCGCTGCGGATCACCTACAAGAACAAAATACATTGGAGTTCCATGAGTTGGTCGAAGGTATCTATAACGTGTTAGATCAGTATCAGTCATCAATAAGCCATAATCAATAATCAATGCCTAGTCACTATCCATCACTCATTACTTTTATTCGCCATGATATGAAATTAATTCAATCCATCCAAACACCTAAGCACCACAAAACAAAAAAAAGAAAAACCGCACTTACACAATACTTCCAGGCATCATGACGTCATGTAGCGTTCCCCACCCTTCTTGTCCTGGCTCAGTCCGATTGCCATAAGGTTCAATATACCCCCTCCACGGAGTACTTGGCGTCTTGGAAAACCCATATCCACTGGTTACGAACCCTAAGCTGCTGATTGAAGCCGGTGCTTTTGTGTCGGCGCGGAGACGGAAGGTTCTTGAACCTTGGGCAAAGGTGGGAGTAAAGAGGAGAAGAAGGGATGAGAAGAAGGTGAAGACTGTGAGGAGGTTCATATTTGTTTTTTGGATGGGAAGGTATTTGTTGGAATTCTGGGATTGATGGGTGAAGACTGGATGATTGGATGGTCTTAGACTGCTAAAGAGTTCTGTGGGTTAAACGTTTCTGGATAGGGGGTAAAGGGGGGTCTTTATACAGAAAAATTTCAACTGAGGGTACAGAGATACATTTGTACTTGACGTACAAGCGTCGTGATATGTGATGTACTAGTGTGACGTTACCTTGCGGACGGAAGCTATCGGATAGATATTTTGTGTATCGTATCCTGGGATCGTGAGCGCTGGAAATTGTGGGGAGATATGGGATAATAATAACCCAGACCTAGAACCGGGCAAGTCGATTCGTTTATCCACGTTGATATTGAGATTAATGAAAATGTCAGCTGATTATGATGTATTTTCAAGGAGATGTTGGATAAAGCTTTTACTGCTGAAATCTGGTAACCATGTACAATAGATTAGATCAATGGCGACATTTGAAACGGTTACTGAGGCATTTTACAAGGCCCGAATCCGTGCAAACGGTCATATAACAATCACAAAAACGGCGCAATGATGCAAGTTCGTTGAACATTAAAGTCCTTGTTCTCAGCTGAAGGTTGTTTTCGTACTTCAATGATTGGTAGAATTTCAAAATCCAACTCCCGGGATTAGAATCAAGCTTCTTACACTGACTTATCGGACGGTAGTGGCAAGGCTTTTCCAATTATAGTAACATTACGCCGGGACGTTGTGTACGACAAAAAACGGTCCAATGAACTTCCAAGGCTTACGGCACATCACTTTCTGAAAGAACTGGAGGGCTTGTAGTATCAGGGACTCAAATTGATTGAGTTCTTTGGATACCTGGCTACTGGAGGTTTAACACGGTTCGCAGATCATGGACTCATTGGACTAGGGAGAGTTGTCACAGGATGCAAGAGTACGATGAGCGTGTTAGGTTAACTTGCACAGACGACGTTTTCCATATTCTTTTTTTTTCCAAATAGCTTTTTATTTTATTTTGATGCGAGCTACAGCCCAACCCAACCTAGAGCTACGAGGGGAGAAAATAATTTTTGTACATACATATCGAGTAATATCGAGTGATGATAGGTGATGGGTAATACACCGCAGGATACAAGAGTACGATGAAAGTATTACATTAATCGGAACAGACGGCGTTGTTTAGCTTGTTTATTCTCATATTGTATTCTGTCTTATTTCGTAAGACTTACAGCCCTGTTCAACCCAGGGCTGGACTCTATTGATGGCTGCAGATGGTTGGCGATGGATGATATCTTCACCTCTACCTTTACCTCTGCTTCTATTACTGCCTCAAGCTACCGACTGGGAAGTCGTTATCTCTTAAGCAGCATAAGCTTCCCGCGCCTGGATCTATGCAGCGCCACGGGCTGCTTTATATAGGCCTTTCTCGCGTACGGCTCCAGATAGAGCTATATGTACGGAGACCTAGATAGGGATTCATAAGTTACGGATTCTAGATTCCATATGCTATGTATCTGTAAATTTCCAAGCAGAATCCTTAAGAAGACGTGGTAGTAAAGAATGTCAGTGTACATAGCAATTAAGCGATCCGAAGCGAGTATAATCGAGCATAAGCGACACCTCGATGCTAATTAGTAAAGTAAACTATGTAAGCGAGGCAAGCGATGTATGTACAAGAAGCGAAGAACCTAACGGGAAATAAAACTATTGACATCATCATTGATGGCAAATAAACTAGTGTTGTGGTCACTATGGATGATGGAATTAGGGTTCAGGTTTAGCGTGTGGGTTTTAGGGTGCAGGGCTCGCTTCCAAGTTCTGGCTTTTGGCTTGCGGGTGAGATTTGGTGTTGGTGTATCTCTCATATCTCGCATCTCGCATATTCCATCACATGGGGCTAACATAAACATCACTTTCCCCCCGTGTCCCCCCTCCCGCCACACCCGCATCGGAAAGTCACACATCCAAAAGTAGAGAGAGATAAGTAAGTAGGTAGGTATTCAATAAAAATTACCAACTAATAACTAAGAAAAAAAGAAGAAAAAATAAACCGCATTCCATCTTCATACATGACCATAAAAACCCTAACACCATATGCAATTCATGCCATCAAAGTCCGTAACCAAGGAAAGAGAAAAAAAAAGGAAAATAAAGAGACAAAGGAAACCCGTAAAAAAACATCCATCCATCCATCCATCCATCCACCTACTACCACTCGTATCATATTCTCCCCTCTTTCTGAAGCTTTCTTGTTGTTTAAAAATTAAAAAAATCTTCCCATACCGAGTTTAGCAAAACTTTCCTCCTCTTGATACCAACCCAATCCTGCTCTTTATCCTCTTCCTCTTCCTCGTCTTCCTTCTCTTAACTCGTCTTCTGCTGATTAATTGGTTAAATCGCAATACCGATTGATTTCCTCCTCTTACTATAATACCCAATATTCAAAATGCCAAAAAGGTACTTTTTACTTTTCCCCTCCTCAAAATGCATCCAAACCATGCATGCCATGCTGATAAAAATCGCAAAATCCCCAAAACAATGCCGCTGTTGCAAGATATCCCCCCCAAAATAATGCGCTATAAAAAAAGGCAAACATTTCTCGATATGTGGATCCTTTTCACCACTTCGAAAAAAAAAAAAAAAAAAAAAAAAAAAAAAAACAACCATGCATGTGCGCCGAACCAAAAAAAACACAAAACACCGACCGATCCATAAACAGAACACCATATCCAAATACCATCCGAAATACCGATAATACGATCCAAAAGCTTGGGGTAGAATGTAAAGTAAGTGTGATATCGCACTGCGCACTATACACCAGTTGTAACCCGCTGGGGACTAAACTGGTGACTCGCCTGCAAGCTTTCTGTCTTTCTTTTTTTTTCTTTATCTTTCTGGGAGCTAGAGTGGCAAAAGCGCTTAGGAAACACTATACCTATGCGCTGTCCCCCTCCTCGCTGCCGGAGGAGGTCCTCTGTTGCTCCCCGTAAAACCCGCCTGCAAACTGGGGGGCACCTGCCGCTGCTGATCAGGGGCGGCAGGCATGCCTTCCATACCGATTCCTCTCTCCCTCAGCATCTTCTCTGCCCATTCCGCCCTGTTTCTCCAAATCTTGACCTCCTCCTGACACTCCCTCACAAGCTGACTCAAGGTTCCAGCATTCGCCATGTTTCTGGCCAACTCAAGCTCCTTTCTAGTTTGTATCGCCTCCTCATTCTTGGCATCTACCATGCGCTGCAGCCTTCTTATTTCCGCGTAGAGCGCTGAGTTATTTTTCTTTCCTTCTGGGTCGAAGACGAATCGATCTTCGAAATCGCTTTCTATGGTGGCGGCGCGGCGACGGTTTGTGGATGTGGTAGCGGGTAAAAGGGGACGGGTGTTGGGGGATGGACCTCTTGATCCCGATCCGGGTTTCAACGTGATTGGGGAGCGTGAGTTGGGTTTAGTAAGAGTTAATCTCGGAGAGCGGGATGATTGCCGGCTGCTAGGAGCGGGGGAGTTGTCTTCGTAGATGGAAAAGTTGGGGGAGGGGGTCTTTTTCTTAAAAGATAACGGGCGGGGGGTGATAGGGCGATCATCAGGATCCTCTGGGTCTTCGGGAGGTTCCGGTGCAGAAGGGCGCTCAAATTCTGGAATAGGGCTAATACCGCGGCGAGAAGATCGTTCACTAGGAGCTTCCGAAAGCATGGATGTGTTGCTTTGGACGCGGAAGTTGGGGGATTCTTCGAATGCCGGGGCGAGCTCGCGGCGAGGGCCAGGTCTAATAGCCGGTTGAGCCATGATTGAGATCGGCGGGGATGCAGTAGGGTCGAAGACTGGAGATCTATTCCTGGAACTTCGGCTGCTGTTGCGACTGTGGCTGGAGGATTGAGAGGTTTCCTGATCATAGGGGATGCGCTCTAAAACAGGTTGTTTGGTAGTAATATTGAAGGTGTTGCGGGTGGGGGTAGAGGGCTCGGTTGTTTGTTCAGGAGTGATAACACGCCAGTTTGGTGATGCCTCAGGCTCGGGGATATCGGGGCGAGGCAGAGTTCTAATCGGCGTCATCTGGGTAATTGGTGTCGTTTCTGTGATGGGTGTCATTGGTTCCATGTCGCGCTTCTCTGCAACTAAAGGAACTGGTAGTTGCTCTTCAGATTCTTGCTCATGAGAATTGCGGGCCGAGAAACGCATCAAGTCAGGTAAATCCGAGGCATGAAGCGAGTGAAAGTTGTGACCGAAATTCGGCATAGGAATGTGGTGACCGGCGATGGAGTGATATTTGTGTTTAACAGGCTCGGGTACAGGGGCTGGGGTATGACGGGCGCTGCGAACTGTTCCGCTGCGGTAACTTCCCTTCTGACTCTTGAGAGTCGAAGTTCTTCCCATGTCGTCACGCATAGTTCCCTTCTTTGATGATTCTGAAACATATTTGAACTCTCCACCAGTTTGAGCGGGGAGATCATAAGCCTGTGCTGTTGTTGCAAGAGTATTAATTTTCTTCATTTGATAAACAATATCCTCCCAGTTATCAATTAGCATCTGGCAGACCATTGCTGCACGACGCGTCTTTTCGAGATTTTTCTTGTTGAAACTCATGTCAATTTTTGATCTGCTCTTTGTACTCTTGTTTCGCTTAGTGGCAGTTGCGGTAGGATCCACTGATGGCAAGACTAGTAATCCACCACGGTCCTCCAAATCGTCCGTAAGGATGTGGTCGGACTTGTCTCCCAAAAGTAAAGGTCCAAAAACGATTCCTAATGCATCCTCTTTGATGGAAGCAAACATTTCATGTGGGTCCTTTACTTTGGTCTCCACCTCCTGTTCATTTGCCAATGTAATAGCCCGTAACAAACCAAAAACAGCGCAGATCAACGAAATACGGAAATGAAGATTGACTGACGATATCGCAAGTGCAATCATCCGTGGTTTGACCTTTCTCGTCATTTCATCTCCCAAAGACGGATCTGGATACACAAAGCGATGAATGTTGTACAATGCTTGGAATACTGAAGGAGACCCTAACAATCCACCAGGAAGTCCATGTAAGAGTTTTCGGAACAAATGCGCAACGTCGTGAATCGAGTAGTGAATATGGCTCGGTAGCCTCGCAAGCGCAGTAGTCGCGACGACGGCCTCGTTGTTGTTTTCCTCCAATTGCTTCTGGTAGAAATCGTACAGCGCATAGACCGTGCTCACGTTACCCGATACTCTGAAAATTCCCGGCGTCTTCAGCCCTGTGGTAAAGTCAGTATGTGCGTGGTGATAGATATGCATCTAATGCACCCATGTATCCCATGCGTACCGTTGTTCAGTAGAAACTGCGCAGCAGCGTGGATGCATGTTGGGATGAGCAGATCGCCGGGAGCCAATCCAAGCGGCAGGTTGAAGATAGCGACGCCGCCGAGTCTAATCATATCCTCCAAATGCATTCCCTTCAACGAGTCGCGTTTCCCCCTTCCAATGGCTGCCAAATCGCTGATATTCGGGTGTCGCCGTTTCGTAAGTGTGAGCTTCATGTTTCCGTGTTGTTTGGAGACGTCCACCGTCGACGGTGTCCGTCCCAGAAGCTTGTTCCAAAACCTATTCCCTCCCATAGTCGGTGTCGATTCGCCTGAACTTTGCTCTCGAGATGCACTCGAGACTGAAACGGAGGTGGGTTCCGCTTTATAATCTACTGGAAACGGCTGGATCCCATGCTTCTTCGCTAGTCGGTCGAACTGCTCAGTAAAGTCGTTCGTCTGTCGTTGCTCATTTCCCGTGCCAAGAACGGATTCCATAAAGAGTCTGTTGCTAACTCCACTCCAGGCGGAACTAATAGTAGCGCTTCGAGAAATCGTGCTAGACTTGGGATGGACCGACGATCCGCTCCTGCCCGTAATGGTGCCGCTAGAATCTCCCGCGGCCTCACCGTCGACGTCAAATGATGACAGGGCGCGGAGGCTGCGTAATGTTGCTGAAGGGTTATGTGCACGCTCATCTCCGTCTGCAAACATGTCCACCAGAAGGCGTCTCCTAAGATCCTTTTCCTTCTCCCGGCCTACCATTTGAATAAAGTTGGGAGAGCTGGTGTTTCGTGACAATGATCGGGGGAGCATGTTCTTTCCATATCCTACTGTGCTTGAAGGCTCGTAACCGCTATCGGTAATGGCGGCGAGCGAGGGGCGTGAGCGACGGGATGTCCGCGCGCGGGGTGCCTGAGCCATCGATAAACTCTGCGGGAGTTATCGCTTCTTGGGGCGGATCTGTGGGTGGGTGTCAGTTGAGCTGTACGTGCAGGATTCTCAGCTCCCATTTTGATTTTCATTCGACGAGAACTGCTTGCAGCTCCACCGTCGATGCAGAATGACCACAGCGCGTTTGCACTCACTAGAGGGATTCGGCAGCGCGCTATCATTCGGAGGCTATCACCTCTGGTCTCTAGTATGCATAATTAGCTCCCCCTAGCGCCGTCTGAAAAGTTTTTTACGCTAAAACTAAGGAGTTCCCACCTGGCCCTAAAACTTTTCAAAACTTTCAGGAGCGAACCCAAAGAAGTGTGGTTGGGCATGGCATGCAGGTAAGCGAGATTTTCGCGAGGGGAATCATCGCTGCAGTGAAGTGATGCTCGCCCAGAACATCATGGACAACAGCAAAGTCCCACAACAAGCAGGCGCTGCCCAGCAAGCTGATTTTGTACCGCATACGACCGTCCTCTCAACTGCGATACCGCCATTTCCTCCTCATCCGATTCAACCGTACCCATTCAGCAGCCGCTATGCAACTTTGCAATCAGGCCTGCCTCCACCACTACCGGTCCAGCTACCCCAGATAAATATGCAGCTCCCTATGCCCGCCCCGGTGACATCCATACTTCCAGCTCCTTGCCCTGTTGCGCAACCCCCGAGTCTACCTACCATGACCATCTCCGCCCCGGTACCTCGAACTGCAGCTACTCCAAGCGCAGCTCCTCTCGGCGCAGCTACCTTCAATCCTGTGCTGGTTGCGCAGCCTCCCATGCGCAAAGGAACCCTCATCAATGATGATGACCGGCTGGCTCTCATCAAATTCTGTATTGAGTACAATGAGGAAAATGTATATGGGAACAAAAAACAGTTCTGGCAGAAAATGTCGCTGTTGTTGCAACAAGAGTGTGGTCTGTTGCTCAGAGACCCACAAAGCACAGTTGATGATATGGTTGCTAGTCGCCGCATTGTTCTTGCACGACAGAAAAAGGAATCTGGGACCGTGCAACAAGACACGGAGTTGCTTCAGGCCCTTGATGTTTTAGTGGCAATTGAGGATGAGAAAAAGAAGGCAAGGGAGGATTTGAAAAAGACTGCGGCTGAGAAAGAAAAAGAAGCCCAGGAAGCATCTGAGCGAAGAGCTTCCTTATTCAAGCCAGTTAGTCAGAGAAAAAAAAGGGAGCATGAAGAACAAGAGGAGGGAGAAAACATGATAGAAATGGACTCGGAGTATGAGGTGGATTCTGAGGAGCCCCTGGGAAACAAGAGGAGGAGAATTACTGATTCCTCGGATAAATTGATGTTTGCATTGAAGGATTTTGGGAGGGGGTTGGAACGGGCAATTGTGAGAGGTGCCGAGATCAACTCGGGTACCAGGATGATTGATGAGTTGCAAACAAAGATTGAAAGACAACGGGAGGAAGATCTGCGGATAAGAGAGGAAGATAGGAAGGAGGCAGAGAAGTCCCGCAATGAAATGCGTGAGATGTTGGCAGCAGTCCTCTTGAAATTAAATAAGTAAATACAGTCCTCTTGAAATTAAATAAGTAAATACAGTCCTCTTGAAATTGAATAAGTAAATACTATAAGACTTTTGCAATGAATATTTCTTTTATGGATTACAAAATCATGAATTCTGTTCTTCTGGTGATAAATACAAATAAACACCAATCGGAGGTGGCTCGCAGTTGAATTGCTGGCTGGTCTGACTACCGTTGAAGCAGGTATGGATATTAGACAGTAATACTGAAACCATAAAGTATGCTGCTACCGGTGACAAACCAACCTTCAATTTGTTCTTAAAGCCATTAAAACTCCAGAGCATCATCACTTTTCCAAATCCATGTTCTACACTAATCCTGACAGTAGACATAACCCTATTGTGTTCCCGCTCTTGTGCTGTTAGTGGTCTTCCCGGGCGTACTTTGTACCCACTGAGAATTCCATAACTAAGTCCATAAGCAGGATCACCATAGATATACAGTCGATCCGCTGGAATATCTTGACCCAGCCCATTTCTGTTGACCTCCTCGAGCCTTTGCCGCAATCCTGACTCCACATACATCCGGAAATCCCCACAATGACCTTCCCAGGGGCCAGACATATGGCTCATAAGGCCATCCGGAGTTGTAACTGCCTGGTATTTTAGGGCGTGACATTTTTTATAGCCGGAATAAAAAAGGTTTTGATTTTCCTTCGGCCGGTTGATTGCACGCATAGTACCATCAATAAATCCCCAAACATTGCGGCAATTTGCAACATTCCCAACAGCTGCTGCATAGCGCTCAAGTGTTTGCCTTGTCAGCCGATTGGAATCCCATTCAAGCTTATTCCGATAGCGTTCAATCAGGTGGCATATCACATCATTGAATATGACTGCCAACCATGGCCGAGATCTTCGGAAAAGACTCATGATCTCTTTGTAGCGGGTTGGAGACGAGAGGCGGTACAGGACGATGCACAGAGCTGTTTCCGGTCGGCATTTCTGTCGGTATCGATACTCGATGCTGCCAAGATCAAAATGATGTAGCATTAGGCGCAGCTGTGTTTGAGTGAATCTGTGTATAGTTAGCACAAGAAGAGTTAGAAAATATCCCGCGGCAGTGTACCTACCGAAAGTATTCGATGCAGAACACATCGTTGTACGTGTCGAGGTCGAATTCGGGTCCCTCTGGAACTGGCAGCACAGGGCGGTATCGGTATACCCGCGGTCTGTTGCGCCTCGGGCGCATTCGGCTTTCACTTTGACGTCGCTCTTCCTCCTCTTTCTCCACCTCATGCTGGTGCAAAACCAAAATTGCAGCCACTCCAGCGCCAGCCAATGCGATAGCATTGTGCAGCAGCATTGTTTGTGTTCGCGGCGATTGCTTTCTTCAGCGACACATGATGCTTGCGCGCTCTCTCACGCTACTATGCGGCTCTTTCTCTCGCCAAAATTCAACTCCGCAAACTTCGCAAAACTCACCACTCCGCACACTGCGGGATTTCTTAGTAAATCACGCCAAGACCATGCTACCAGCTTTTAGTGTCAGGTTGCCGAACCTACTTACTCGTAGGGAGGATAAGTCTGTCGATTTGAGACTTTTCAATTGGTGCAATTAGTAGCGTCCGGCGACATGAAATCTTGATTAACGAGAGTGGTGCGATGTAATGCGAGGCAGTGAAAGTGTGGATCGGAAAGTGTAGACTCGGACCGGGTGGCTTCGAAACAATTGGACCTGGAGACCGATGGGCTCTAAACAATGAGATTTGTAGACTGTTGAACCGGTGGCTTGAAGCTTGAGAACGATTGGATCTCCACCGTGTCAGTTCCTCGGTCGGTCCAGTGTTGTTTCTTGCCGGTGGAGGACCTCGTCTTCTACCAGTCTTGGGGTTGGCTAAGTTAAAGGTAGATCGCCAGGGGTCTCAAAATAAAACAAAACAAAACAAAAAAAACAAGCGTTCGCTGAAATTCCGCTGGGCGATTTTCTTCACTCCGCTTAACTGCAGCTAGACGAAACACCTGAGGTCTTGCAATGAAACTTGATTGGCGCACGTGTAAAATACAGTATGTTCCAGAGAATATTATCCCGAAATCCCTATCGATCGTCTTCATCCCAGCAGAAAATAGAGTGAATGAGGGGTTACTAGTGGCCTAATCGAGGAAAATCGAGGATAATCGAGCCTTAAGATGACAAAAATAGTAGGACTCCCAGGCTGTCAGCCAGTACTATACTTTCCATATCGCCTTTTTTTTTTCTCGCGTTTGCAGGCACATAAAAAAAAACAATACCCCGCCGTGAAGCATTAAATCTTAGTGGCTATTTAGGTGGCCATCTGCAGCCGTCCATCTCAATGCTGCCTGGAGAGTAGCCTGAGGGTGTTCACAAGTAAACGAAGTGATTCAAAGTGTGATTTTTTATTGGCCATGACGAGCGAGAATTCAGCCTGCACAATCGAATTTGGATTCCACAACATTGAACTTCTACAAGTCCGGCGAGAATGGAATAAGTTCAAGGGAGGAGACATCATCATCAGCATTATCACAACAGTTAATTATCAACTATTTGTTACAAAAAAAGTTGTACCATCTCCAACAGCCGAGAAAAAAAGAATCTGAAACTCTTTATTCTCGTAAATCCGAATCACCAGACCTCGGTCTTCTCCTACATTTTTCATCCTCATCTTATTATTTTTCGTCTATCTGCATAAAGATCAGCATCCAAAAACTTGATCACATCTCTCACTCGTCCATCCATGGTGCGGCACTGCATGCAAGGGGCTGACAACGCATCAGTGTAATTTCCTTCTGCGCGTCTTGCATATCTCAAGCTTGTTTATGCAGCACGAAGCACGAGGCCACTGTACTGTACATATCGTATGCAGATGTCAATTTAACAGAAACTGTGCTAACTGGCTAGCTAGTTTGTTACTGCTAGTTTCAGTCAGTTCAGTCGTCGTCGATTGGCGGAACCTAGGCGACCAGAGGGAGCCAAAGGCAACCAAAACAACATCAAAACGCACCAGAAGCCCACCCCCTATGACCATAGCTGACTACATATCGTGAGGTTATTTAGCTCAACACCATCCCAAAGCTCGATTTCGAAATCCCTTAACCTTAGAATCGAAAAAAAGCTTAACATTTTGTAAAATCGACCAACCAACCGGTATTCATCCGAAATTACATCACGGATACGGCAATCATAACCAGTTTCTTTGATCACTGGGTCGTCCTCAGAACATGCGCACAGACTGTGTCGTCTCAGTTCTGGGAAAGTAAAAAGATTGAAAGTGAAAAAGAAAGCCGTCCTAGCTATAGCCTAATAGCTACCCCTGATCGGCTGAAGCAACGGACAGCCCTGTACTAGAAGCCTCAACAGATATGTATGGAAATTCGGGATCGAAGGAAAGGCTGAGCGAACAAATTTTCCAAGCCCAAAGCAATTCCGATCCCCGATCCCCGAAGCCCCTAAGCTCCAAAGCAATTCCGAGTAAAACCCGCACTAAGCCCCAAAACCCGGCTGAGTGCCGCCCCATACAAGGCTGAGCTAATAATTACCAGCGAGTTTGCGGCGTGGCGGCGGTGATGCGGCTTTAATTTTACCTTGCAGAACCCGGAGCAGAACATATGCGGAATGCAAGCAACTCCGTCTGCAGTGCATACGTACATATGTACAGGAAATTAAAGACGCATCACCGCCGCGGCTGCATGCTATGTATGTGTGTATGTATGATCTGACGAGTACATATCGAAGCTCTATGATGAGATGATGATGCCTTCATCATGGAATTTTGTTTTGTGCAAAATTTGTAGGTACATCTAATAGACATAAACACTTCATTTCATATATTTGTTTACTACGAATTCCTACTGCAGTTTTACTTTCGAACATACATAACATGCCTTTTTTGTTTTTCGAAGTACCTGAGGTACCCCGCGAATTGGCGTTTACATATACATGCATACAGCTACATATCTAAATAATTATAATCTCCAGTTCTGTGTAACAACCTGTAATGGAAAAGATCAGCGAACCAGGGTGTGATGGCCAATGGTGGTTTTGTACCGCGAACGAAAACCTGGCACTAGCGAAGCACCTCTGATGCATCTCGGCAACCTTCGCAACCACACCAGGTTACCCGGATCGTGCAGTAACCAATAGGCGTTACAACGAAGCGAGGTGGGAACTGAGCGGTGGCCGAAAACCGGTTTTTGAGGTCGATGGCATTCCAAATGTTTCTGGCACTCACAGACATCGCAATTCTGCTTGGGAAAGTAGCAGGGCGTTCGCGCTGCAGTTGGCATCTATAAAATAAGACAATTCCACCGTCCATTTCGAATTTTGTAATCACTGCTTGATGCGACTGCTGCAGCACAACAAAATGCTAACTGACAGTTGACAATTGACAATTGACAATTGACAATCAACACGCCGGACCGGTTACAGGTGAAAAAGGTGAGTTTTACCCACGTTGACATACTTTCCCCGATACTTCTTCCAAAAAACAATGAACTGACGAGCAGAGGCAGGCGCAATTGAAGCACCAGACCGGTTACAGGTGGACAAGGTGAGTTACCCACGTTACCATACTTTCCCCGATGCTTCTTCTGAAAAACAGTGAACTGACGAGCAGAAGCAGGCGCAACTGCGACCAGTAATAGGTAAGAAAGGTGGGTGCTACCCATAATAACATACTTGCCCCAGTAAATCTCTTTTAACGATATCAATTGGTAAGCTTCAATTCTCAAAATCCTCAAAAAATATCCAACTCGATCTATAATGTTATTTCTAACTCGGACGACTTAGGGGTTCTCTTACCGCCACAATTGTATCTAATATTTGAGGCCGTGAGCCTTGCGGGTGAGGAATTGAGGGGATCTCTTGAAAAAAACCTTCTCCGAGGGTTTGTGTTTTGCTATTGTTCCTTTACCGCTTTTCAAAATGTACATATATTTATTTAATAAATCAATTCTCAAATCGTATAAAGCATATTCATAATGTCCGATATATCATATATCTTGAAAAAATCTCATCTCGGATATGTTTTGAAAGTTCTTTTGCTATGATCAGGTAAACATTGAAAACAACTACGGTGACTCAGAGATATGAAGTTTTAGGTTCTTTACGTTTGTTGTACTTATACTTATGGAGAACTTACCAGCGGTACATACTTCTTTTTCTCTTTATTCTTTTTCTTTCTCTTTTTCTTTCTTCCTTTCTTTCTCTTTTTCTTTCTGTTTTTTCTTTCTCTTCTTTCTTTCGCTTTTTTCTTTCTCTTTTTTCTTTCTCTTTTTTCTTTCTCTTTTTTCTTTCTCTTTTTTCTTTCTCTTTTTTCTTTCGCTTTTTTCTTTCTCTTTTTTCTTTCTCTTTTTTCTTTCGCTTTTTCTTGCGCATTTTTATTTTCTTTCTCATTTTCTTTTTCATCTGGCCACGACCACGAAGAGCTCATTTGCTTCGGGAAGCCAAGCCCATTGCTTGGGAGTAATTCCCTGTGGCCAATTAAGCTGCGATTCAATGTTTAGATCAACTGTTACAAGTGTTAATGGTGAAGGCGACTGATTTTAATGGGGACCCTACATCTTTAGTGACAACCAGTCAGCAATCCGTAAGATAAGACACCTCCAAAGGGGACCCGGCCAATATATTGCTCGATGCATCCATGAAATTACAAAAACCCTGATGAAATTCAACACTGAAATAACAATCTCATGGGTACCGGAACACACATAAATCCGAGAAAATGAGATGGCAGATGACCTCGCCAAAGCTGCAACCTCTCAGAAACCGGACCGCACACCTGTGATATCCATCTCCTGGCTCAAAAGACAAACCCGAGGCCAAAAACTGAAGGAGTGGAAGGAATGGTATGAACAACAAAAACAGCCAAAAACATACAAATCACTTCATTTAAAACAGCTAGACATTGCATACACAAATACCACCCGCAAAATCTCATCAGCCATCCTAGGCCTGCGAACCGGTCATGGATATTTTTTGGATCACCTATCAAAGACGAACTCTGAAAAATATCCTTCACCCAGATGCACCTGTCCAATGCAACCCCCACAAACACCCAAACATCTCATCCTAGGCTGCCCAAAATACCAAGTACAGAGGAATAAACTCCGCCGCGAACTGAAACTTCACAGGAACCACCCTGTACCACTCCAAGTGATACTCCACTCTCCTGCTGGAACCAAGGCCCTTACCACTATGATCTCTACTAACAAGATTGCCACCGCAGAGTGGATACAGGTACAGGTAAGTAATGCTCCCGCTATGGAAGATGACCCGGAAGGAAGGAGAATAGGCTGGGGAACACTGATCGAATCTGAGAACGAGCACGAAGGGGTTCGGAGCGAATAAGACGAATAATGCTGTAAAAAAAAAAAAAAAGAAACCTGAAGACAGATACATAATTATGTACATAGAGAGCCGAAGAACAGCAAGAGTGAGAAAGGGTAGCGCGCGAGAAAGGCAAAAGAGAAGAAGTGAGAGGAAGAAGAGGACAGGATGAGACAAAAGCTGAAGAGAGAGGTGAAAGGAGAGGTCTAAAAAGAAGGGGGAAAAGTCGAGGGGCGAAAGGAAAGAGGCGGAGTGAAGTGATATCAAAGAGCAGAGAAGAGGAGCGAAGACCAGTGTAATGGAGCAGAGTAGAGAGGAGAAGAGAGGAGAGGAGCAGAGAGGATTGAAGTAGAGAGGCGACGAGAGAAGAGGAGAGTTAAGGAGAGTTAAGGAGAGCATAGGAGAGCAGAGGAGAGCAGAGGAGAGCAGAAGAGAGCAACGACAGGGTATGAATAACGAAGTGAGAGTGTAGAGTGCGAGTGCCGGAAGGGAAAAGAGCAAACAGGGCTCCAAAATGTAACGGCGAGAATGAAAACCAGCAGGAGGAAGAGAGGTGGCAACAGGGCCAAGAAATGAAGTACGCTCTGGGGCGGATCCCAGCGAGACTCCAAGGTAACAGCTGGAGCCTTGAAATGTAATTAGACTGTGGCATACGTCATAACCTTAAGGTTGGGAACGTTCAAGAAAATCAAATCAAATCAAATCACAACATGCTATCGTTGCCTAGAAGGGATAGACTATGAGAGTGATGGAAACGATAGGAACTATGGAAACTACTGAAATTATACATAGAATGCATAAAAATTATCTGTAACGACATACCTGAACTATCTAGGTTTCTACTGTCACTGCTGATGCCAGTACATATTTGTGTCCATGTTGGTGTTGATGATAAGTTAAGAATAAGTTGATATAACTTTCCAATTTGGAACGGTAGCAAGATATATCAAAAAAGTCATCAAAAGGGCTAAGAGCACCAAAAGAGCTACAAGAACCATAAGAGATTACTAGGGCAAGAGAGAGCTATCTAAAACTCCACACAAAGCAACAGTGGGTGGACATAAATCCCACAGGCTGACCGCTCGGGACGATCTGGTTGATCTTATCATCCTTTTATCTTATCAATCTGTGAGGCTGATCAAGGTTATATCAGTAGCATATGCTAGCAAAGACAAAAACAAAGGATCATGTTACATACAAGTGAAGCACTTACGGTTCTGTGATGCGCCTCTGTCAGTGTTTTAGTCAGCGGTGTGGCTGTGTCATTGTGGCGACAATTTATTTTGGTAGGTGGGCACTCTTCCTCTGTTGCACTGTTGCGTTGCAACAAATGAAAAGCGAAAAATGAAAAGCTAATTAAAACTGCAAAGGTTTTTTGTCCCTCCATGTACAGATGCGTTGCCATGATTATTTCAAGTACCGAGATTTTCTGTCCCTATTCGCGTGTGTTATTCATTCGCGCGTGTTCTTGAGCCACAAGTGAGACTTAGTCATCCACTTTTTGTGAGGGGGTGACGAGCATTGTAGACCGGTTGGGCATTTAGAAACACGATGCCCCAAGAGACGGGCATTGTAGAACTTTGCTCTTTTTAAAATAATTCAGTATTTGTGAATTCTATTATTGACACTAATGTCATGCACTCCTACAAATCAGCTCACACCCGATTCTGCAACCCACTAGCGAACCTCCACTGAAAATAAGCCAATGTAAGAAAACGACCTCTGTTGAGGCTTCTTGTGAGTGTCGATTACTTATATGAAGTACCTACATTCCTAGATACAATACCTTATTCCTTGACAGTGAATGGAACATGAAAGTCCGAAGATGAAGCTGAACGACGATTGCATTATCGTCATCAAAGATTCATCCCTTCCTGTAGCAGAGTTATCTTCTTACAATCACACTAGGGGGAAATAGATACTTACAAGAATTGTGGGACTGCAATGGGGAAGCATGGGATTCGCGAATGGCGAGCTGCTAATGCTGCATCGAGGGTCAGTGCAGAGACAAAGCTGCCTGGCAGCAATAGAGCAGGGAAACGCTGGTTAACTGCCAGGAGAAGTGACAACGGAGCGCTGTAGATTCTGGGTCAGAGGTCAAACCAGAAAAAACGCTGTCTCATAGATGTGCAATGGGGGAGCACTGGAGGTTTGCCCGGAGAGCTGAGCTTATCGGGGTGGGAGAGCGCAGAGAAGGAACGCGGAAAGGACATTCAGAGGGCAGTTGGGAGCTTGAGCCAAGAACTCAACGTCATAGGAACATTGCGGGAAAAACACTAGGGCATACTAGCTTGGATGTGGAATGTTTTTAGCCTTGACAGTGCTATTGATGCCAGATTTTTGTTGACACCATGAATGCTTTTCCTTTGTGCATCTTATTTCTTCCATGATTTATTGATTTAATTAATTTTGTCAATTGGTTAAACTTTTTATTTCTGTTATTGGTATACGAAAAGAGGGAGAAGACAGGTTTTTTCTTTTATTTTTGACAGTCTTGTGTATTCGGGATCTTTTGTTTGTAGTTCACGAAACTTCGTGAAAGGCAAATATCAGGTAGATTGTCATGGTGTTGAGGTGTGTTGAAGATTGCTTGCCCATCAGTGCATGTGTTTGAGGTGTCTGAATATTACCGAGACCACAGATATGTGTATCACCTTTCCAATGCATGATACCCACGATGCCGCTGGTCTGTTGACTGAATCCCACGTCGTCGTAGCAAGCAAACCATGGTGCAACGCTATGGTGGGGAGGTCACTATGTCCTTCAATGTACACTACGTTCTCGCGGCACAGACACTACACACACCAGAAAAACGTAACGTAGGGCTAATCATGTATACTCAGGTTGGATTGCTTGCATCGGAGAGGGCTACCAACACAAGGTTTCACTCTAAGTTCTACAGCATTAAGTCGAATCTTTGGACAATATCTCTTCCTGTCGGAAACTTCGTCGATTCTAGGTTCGGCTACTTGATGATCGTTCCTGAGCACACTCGAGAGATCCTTAGATAAATTCAAGGATATTTCCGTACAATATTACTGGAGGCGAGGGTTTGTTTTGAAAGACCATAGAAAATGAAAATGAGAAAAAATTGCTAAAGTTGGTTAGAAATATACCTTTTCTTATGAATGCATCAATGAAGACAAACAAAATACGTAGCACCGTGATCCGATGCACTCATGGAGTACTGAAGTTTATGAGAACTATGTATACTAGATAATATTTTTCGCCTCAACGTCGGAACTACCTGTAGTCTCTATCAGAGTCTTTCTCTGTCAAGAAGACACTGGTCGACATGTGAACTCATGAACTGACCTACATACTCGTGCCTAAAGATGGTGGCGCGCTAGCGCCACCATCTTTAGGCACCAGTGTAAGAGACTATTCATGATCATGGCTGAACTAGAGATTTAAAAAGCGATTCATTACGAGCAGAAACATTATTTTGCCTACCCAAAATAAATTTTGCCTTTCAACCACCGTTCGCGCTATAAATTGTCGAGTCAATTTAGATTCCCATTCACGCAGCCAATTTCACAACTTTTAACAGCCGTGAAGAACTCACGTTGGATTGCATCACCATTCATCATCTCAAAATTACACAAGCATTTCTCGTGTCTGTCGGAAGCAACACGCACGGTTGGTAGTTTTAGAGGATAATGCTGATTTTACCACTGGAAATATTGGTTATCAAAGACCGCTTCTGCTTAGCGAATGAATTTTTATTCTATAGATTATATATCTAAATCCCAGGTTACTTCAAGCTGCCATAACTTCCCTCTGCAGCGCCATACTTAATCATTTTTTTTTTGTCATTTCACTAGGAACATTTGACAGGCTCTTCTGTGCATGCGATGCGCCTGCATTATAAAGGTTGTAACAGAAACGGGTTCGGTACTAATCAGCACTTTACACCTAGTCCAAGCGACAACAATGGCGACAGATTGTAACTGTGGAGGCCGGCCGAAGGCCGGCCACAAAACACACAATCTCTTGTACATACATATATCTACATAAGCCAACATAAAGTGAGGGTTAGATATATAGCTAAGTAGCCAGTGCAAAAATTTCGTAACTGCTTATTTTACAAGCTATTTCAAGACTTTTTGGATGTAGATGTAGATATTTAACCTCACGTACCGGCCCGATACAGCATTTTCTATGTAATTATGCCTGTGGAAAGAAGCATTATATTATGTAAGACAGAAAAAGGGTACTCTCAGATGCATAGCATAGGGATACATTAGATGTCTGTGTGTCTGTGTGTGCAGATGACAGATGACAGATGACAGATATCACACTCCGTCATCCTCCGCCGCTCAAGGTCATACATATACTGAACGGAGTATAGCTAGTAGACGGATATATTTTTATCCCACCACCGGAAGAAGAGGCATATCCTGAATCCCAAGAACGAAATTAGATAAAGTGGAGCAAAAGCTTCAATAGCTGTGGGGGAAGGAGAGCTCCTTGGATTTCTCGGGTTTCACGGATTTGTCGGAACCCCTGGGGCTGCATCATAGGGGGTTCCTAGTTAGGGCTTCTAGAATATCTGGGCCGGGCAGTGCGCACGGTCAGTGCAGAGTGCAGAGAAGCTTGTCGAAGCCCCGAAGCCCCGAAGCCCCGAAGCACCGAAGTAGTGAACCCCCAAGCCCGAAGCACCAAAGCCCCGATTGAAGCCCCATCCCACTCCCCTCTAATTCATCCGCCACCCCCACCCACGCTTAGAAACGGCTTCTACTGCAGTCGAAACGGCCGCCTATGGTGCATCTTGGGTTTTGGAATGTACCCGTGCATGTAATCTTGGAATGCTGAGCTAAGCTCACCTGGTCCTGCCTTGGTTAGGGATAGGGATAGGAAGCTGTGGCGTTTGTATGTAAGCCCGCAACGCAACGCCGCGCAGGTAAGGCTTGAGATGAGATGAAGGAAGAAGGGATGATGCTCGAGATGCCAAAGGAGACTCGTACGTACCGAGTTGCCGGTTATGAAATATGGCAGTTCATATGTCATCCCCAGTTAACACTATCATAGCAATTAGCAGTTGGCAGCTACATAGCATGTTCGCGAACATTTTGGTGAATGCAGTGCATGCGTGGTGTTGTAATGCCCTGCCCTGCCCTGCTCGCACTGTTCAAAGCTAGGGCAAGGTCCATGATCTAGTAGCGACGGTGAACCATAGCCGTTGCCGCAGCAGAATCCCATCTCAAGTTCGCGAATGGACGCGAATAAACCGTAAATAACCACAGATATGTAGACTCGTATTGTGTCATAGACAGATGATTCGTCACCATCTCGTAGTACTAGTCAATCAAAACCACGCGTAGGACTTCGAACGCTTCGTTCTTCATACAGTCGACCGTAGTCATTTTCCACATTTCGGATGCATCGTCCTAGCTAGGGGGGTAGGGGGGTTACGGACTCCACTACTCGGATATGTATGATCGTGATGCTATTCGTATATACAGCGGATTCACATCTCCGGATGACATCAAGATGTCCATAATATGGGAGTGCATAGACGACGCATCGTGATGCTGAACCAGTCACCTGCATACTATGGTTCGGTGGTTCGGTAGCTTGATTTCTGATACATACATCATGCGAACGCCGAACGCCGAACACAAACCGGCAAAGATACATACCAACCAACCGTCTGTATGGCACCAAATTACACAGCCCTACCCAAGCTCTAGGGCTAGAGTTAGAAGCTATAACCTCTAGTACACAACAAGGCTTATTAGTCTCTAGGGCTTCTTAGACGCGGAAATTAAAGAAATGAAGGGCTTTAATTTCTTTCTGTTTTTTTTTCTCTTTTCTTTGTCATAAGCCACAATCGCTATCGATAACTAACAGCTTAACAGCCTATGCAAAAGTAAGAAAATTTCCGTCGCAATGTAAAGATACATATGATTACTAAGTCAGGGCTCTGGCGTGATTCCTCAGGGGTTGGGGCTGTGTATGTATACATACGATGCACCATTACTATGGAGTAAATAATTTCTGGGACCGCAATACATAAGCTTTTTGATAGGAGATAGGGGAAAGATAAGTTTCCAAGGGGAAATACAGTCGTAAGCGAGATAGAGAGGCCACAAAACCACCCCCAAGAATGGGAAATGAGAAATTCGACATGTGGCGCGTTACGGACCAGTTAACCAGTTGATCAAACCAGTCAACCAGACCGATTGGACATTATTGCATGCTATGGAAGAAGCTGTAGCATGATCTCCGTTAAGCTTTTATTAGTGTTATTCGCATGTTCAGTTATGCTGCTAGAGATGATCGAAAATAAAAGCACCATACATAAACGAGATTAAAGTCCCCGAGGAATAGCTTTTCTTGGTCGCCCAGCGTAAGCCACACATATCTAAACGCTCGTGACTATTAGGAAATAAGGAGGTTTGAAATGTGGCGAGTTACCGGCCAATAGACAAACGGTAATCTTATGACGTCATTTGTTTTCATTTTCCCAACCTTCAGGGGCTTTTGTGGGGTGCAGGGAGGTTACTGGTATTGTGGGGAGAGCTAGAAGCTATGTACTAGGCACTTGCTTACTAGTGGGTATGGCGTAATTTCTCAGTGCGTGAATCTTTGTTTAGACCTTTTCGCTTATAATAAGGATCTCATCTATGTTTTGTTTCATTTTGATCTTCAGCTGGCGAATCGCTAATGACTATAGCACCATACATATGACCGTTGTGAGCGTTTATGAACTAAATCACTAGGGTTTAAATTGACATGAACCCATGTTTCTAAACCCTAAGGTAACGACGGTTTGATTAGTAGCCGCGAACCGCTGATGAATCATGTTTAACCAACGCCACAGCTGGTGTCACAAGGAAGGATGAAACCCCTTATTCCTACGGTTCACTACATGTGGCGCGTAAATCCCCAAAAGAAAAAAACAAAAAAGAAACCGTTAACACTTCCTACAGAGCTAGCTAACCGCTGCAAAACTTACAAAAAAATAGCTTTATTTTAACCTAGCGTAGGCGTGGGGCATCGATCTTTTTTTTTTTAAAGAAATTCAACCCAAATAAAAAGAGTTTTAAGGTTTCTGAATGCTAACTGGATGACGATCCCCATCCCCAAACCCCGGAACGTAATGACCTATATGCCAGTGTAAGATCGAGTAACAACAACGTTAACCAACCAAGACGCAACCCAGGCATATTGAATCGAATTGTGAATTTAATATACTATGTGACATGTGGTGCATAGTATAGAGATGTCTACATAGTTTCTACTACTGCTACATATTAGCCCAGAAATACCGTGACATGATGATACCGAAAAAATACTTGATTTTTCCACCAGATAAGTTCGTTCATTGGTTAAAGGTTACAATATTGAAAGTGAGAGAAAGCGGTGAGAAGAGTTTAGGGTTGATTATGGGAATGAAACAGCTGGGCCAAAAAAAAGGCCGGTTTAATGATTTCGAGTGATTTTGAATGATTATGAGCATGAGTCCGACGCTTGCAGTACTCTGACGTGGATTTTCCAAGTGAGGGGGGTTAGTTGAGCCAGTTGTTCAATTGCCTCTTCAACCAATCAACGCTTGAATTCTACTTAACTAGAATTCAACCAAAACAGACCACAACGCCGCATCGAAAGTAAGAAGCCGACAACGCCGTCCATTTAAGTTAACTTGAGTCCCGACACATTCATCGCACTCCTGTTTTCTGTGAAAATCTCAGAAAACAAACAATATCAAGATATCAACACAAACTCGAAATCCTATTTCTTGCACCTCTCTATCGCCATCCTAGAAATTGGGTGAAACTACATACCACCTAGAAACTCTACTTCTGATTCCAACCCATAAATTCGATTTGCTCATCCTCACATGTCACTGTCAGCTCTGTTAATTTAGATATCACTATCTTCATCTGCGTACACAGGATAGTCTTTGTCGTTATTGTCAGCATGAGTTTTGGAATCATCGTCAGCATCAACTTGGGTATCAGCGGCAGCATCCACAATATTGGAAGCGGAGAAGAAACGAGATGGAGCAGAGAAAATACGAGAGAGCGGAAGCATAGACGCATGAAAGACAAGAGTTTATTACACTTATTCTACGATACCTACCCTGATGGCCCAAAAATCCGACATGGAAAAACCCCCCACCTCCATCTCAGATGACTGTAGCATAACAGTCAAAAGAGAAAGAGGTGAGGGGAAAACCTTTTTCTTTCTCGCTCTATGTCCCGAGCTGGGAATTTTACTCATACATAGGGACAACGAGCGCAAAGATTTAAGAAGGGTGGGGGATTAGGGGGGTTTATATACTCGTAGTCGGCCAATATTTGCGACTTTGAATGGCATTCAACTCCTGGCTCGATTATCGGCCTCCGGAGATTTGATGGGTTACCCGATTAACGGTGCGTCATCAAATAGGAATACACGATAACTGTTTACCAGCAGCCGTTGCGGTAATAGCGCTTGAAGGAAGTCTGATCTGATAAAAACCTAGCTCACTTGAACCGCGCGAACCGGAGCAACGTACAGTCATGTCCAGATTCTAACCACTGTTTATACATAATGTATTAGTAGATAATCAATACCGCGAAGCAATATCGTTGAATCCAAAAGCCGTGGATCGTTATTATGATTGAATCATTATACGTTGACCGAGGCCTGAAAGGCCCATGCAAAAAGCCGTTGGCCGTTATCCGCTCTGTGTACCCATACAAGTGACGCTGACTTCAACCCATATGCAAAAAAAAACAAAATATAAACTCCTCCAAACCTCCACGCTCCTTGAACCTTTGCATTTTCAATCCCTATGTATGAGTACTGTTCCCAGCTCGGGATATAGAGATAGAAAAATGAAGGTTTCCCCCCTCACCTCTTTCTCTTTTGACTGTTAAGCTACAGTCTTATGAGATGGAAGTGGGGGTTTTTTCCATGTCGGATTTTTGGGCCATCAGGGAAGAGATATTCCAATTTAATATTCTAGTTTTTGCAGACTTAGGCTTGGAATAATCCAGCGCCAGAAAAATGTCCTACTCTCTCTGCGTGAGAATGGCTATTGATCGGGCAAGCAACGGTGGTTGATGCATCACAGCTAAGATCTGTAATGAAGTATCGCATAGACGATCATATCTAATACTAGTCATCAATAAATTCAGAATATCAGCATTCCATGGCTATTCTGTCTACCCGATGGTACAGGTAAAAACCCTTGAAGCCCTTACCACCATGATCTCTACTATCAATATACCACAGAGTGGATACAGGCACAGGTAAGTAACATTCCCACTATGGGAGATGACCTGGAAAGAAGAAGAACAGACCGAATAGCACTGATTGAATTTGAGAATGATCATGAAGCCGTTCTGAATGAACACAAAGTGTAATGCTGTATGAAATCTTCCAAGACTTCTGTTTGGACAGGACTGCATATGGTTATGCCTTCTCGTTGAGAGGAACCGCTTCGACATGATCCGATTCCATTAACAGAATCGAAATACCGGATGGGAATGGGACCATAGGTGACGCCGGAAGGTCTATGTGTTTGCTGAATAAACTTGCCAGAAGCAACGGTGAAGTACAAATTGGACGTGAAGTTCTTAGCCGCAGTGAGGGCGTTTTCATTTAACCTCAACTCCCTACTGTAGTAAGGATTTTACACGTCACCACGAATCATGAATGCACTCTCCTTCCCTGAGAAAATTTTACTCCCCACAATAGTTTTGTGGAAAGGGTATAAATTATAATGTTCATGTTGGACGAAAATAAGGGCACCATTCATGTAGCTCTTCAAAGTACATTGCCAGATATGTATTTCATCACCGTAGCCAATCTTTGTTCTGTCAAGCCTTACTCCATATGACACGTTTTATGGTGCATCTAGCTGCAAAAACTTTGATATCCCTCGCAGCGGCTGCAATTTTCACGTCAACACCCGCCACTCAATCTTAATCAATTCACAAAAATCCGTATTTCCTTGTTTTTTTCTACAATGCGCATGGCAAGTGATAACCGAGCGCCCTCCCTTTCCCCTAACAGTCTGTACCTTTCACGAAAGATCCGTATGACAGTCAATGAAGCTCAATTCCTTCCAATCCATCGATACTCCAAAATAATCTCTTAACACCGTAGGGTTTTTGTTGGAGCTAGCTCTCACCCGCCCGTGTGATTTCCCGAATGTTTTGAGGCAAAAGATTCTATATCGTGCTCACCCATAAAATTCTACGAGTGATAGTCAATGACCATAGTTAGGATATCTCCCGCTTACCAATGGGCAGTCCAGTCGATGACACCATGCTGCGTCAAAGATTACTAATACTGATATTACTACAAGAACAGACTGTAAATAGGAATCTAATCCTGATCACCGCCAGAACCATACCCGATTGATTATCGGGAGCTTTGTATTCCGGTTCATCAAATCGTGTATAAAGAAAGTTGGAGTCATAGCGAAGGTGACAGTGTACTGACTACATGCACGTTAACTTTAATTATCCTAGCACCCAACCTGACTTAGTAAGGCTTAATTCGTAGGGCTGAATTAGCTGATTGAATATCCTAACTAGAGCCCAGGCGAATCTGAATCATATCATTTCAAATTCTTAACTTCTCATCGGTACCCGGATTAAGGGTTCCCTCACGTGGATTAATTAGTGATCGTTGTGATATTATTCTGACTTCTGAGATTCCGAAAGATCATTCTTCTTTTTTTTAGTTAGATGGGCTTGATGGAAAAATGTCCATTGCCATTACTTTTACTGTTACTACTCTTGACCTTATTTCGAAATTCGTTTCGCTCTCGTTGCTTACTAAGACGTTACTTGTTGCTTATTGAAATTCTTGCCGGCACCACAGTCTGTGGCACTGTAGCTCAGGGCTGCAATATTCAATATACAACCTGCATTCCTACAAGCCCTTAGCCCTCCTCCGGCCAAAAGCAAAAAATCACAAAACCCCAATATCAGAAAACCAACTTCTTCCCTAGAGGTTAGCTACACGTGCGTATCTGGGTAACCATTCCAATTTCCAATATCCAAGAACTAGCCAGGCTCCAGCATACATACAAGGATAATTAGGTATCAGGGTTTCAAACGTTAATCCTGAACCCTATCTATCAATCACAGTTGTTCTCAATGGTCTACCCCGTAAGCACTGGGCAGTGGCAATAGTGGCGACAGACTATCAGCCGTCAATAGCAGCTTTAGTCCAGTACAATCTGAGACTCTAAGCGGACAGTCAACTGTATGTAGTTGACTGTGCACTGGATAGGAGAAGACTTGAGGTGCGGTTGATTGGCTCAGGGTTGTGCTTGAGAATATCCCTGAGAGTTCTTTTATATACGCACTGGACATGTACGCGGATTAGGATGTAGGTAATGCTTGTAATGCTTGTAATTCTCCATAGGTTTTTATGTATATATACAGAACACACGAGATAGAGGCATCATGCATGAGATAAATGATAAATGATAGATGATAGATGATAGTTCGATATATGCAGTCCCCGGCCTTCAACTTCCACCATGTATACCTGCACTTTTTGTTATTTAATCAAGCCTCATAACACCCGGGAATGCACCCTAACATCCATTTCTCAATGATCCGTCATCTCGGAAATTAGTTGTATGTATGGAAGCATTAAGAAACACTAAGTTAACATTCTGTGCGCACAACACCGGATAAAAAATATATAAAATGACGCATCATGATCTGCATATATATTTAGGGTCTATCAGCCTATCAAATTCGCGCATCGCACGTGCGACGTGTGGTTATTGAGTAGTTACTAGCTACTAGCTAGGTTTGAGCACGTATAAAACTTGCGTATATGTAGAATAAACACCCAATACCTAGCTCCCAATGCTTCTGATATAGCCACTCGCTATCAATCCCAGGAAAATTCCTCAGCCGTGGCTAGTCGAGTCCGTGCGTGAAACATATGCGTTGATTTGAAGCGGTCGGATCCCAGACAAAAATACACAAAACCCCGACCTGAAGAAAAGCAAATCAGCAAAAAAAAAAAAATCGCTCGTCATGGGGTTGGAAATGATTTTGTATATACTCTTCCATAAGATAAGAACATATGTTATGCGCGATTGTTTTTACGATTCCGTGGCTGCAGGCGCTTTAAACTATAAAGAGGAGGGTTTTTTTTGCTGTGAAAGCTGGGGATAGCTATAGATTAACGCTAAAATTATATTGTAACATGATCGTAACCCTTAGTGGAATTTGTTGGAAAATAAGAATACATATTTAACTTCACGATGTGTCGGCGGCTTCAGGCGTTATATATATGTATTTAGTATTTACATCATTCCAGAATTCAGAGTCCACATATATATCTCGAACCGCATTTCTCCAAAACAGAATCCCGAGATTAATCATCTTCCTCAGCAGCCGGCCGCAAAAAAAAAAAAAAAAAAAAAAAAAAAAAAATTAACAAACCTTCAATGTCTCCTGTGTGAACATCACCATTACCTTTACACCCCACTCTGCCCTAGTTATTTTTGGCAGGACATATCAGACTGATAAGACAACTCAACCCAATCTTCGAATCCATTGACGGAGATAAAGAAGCAAACGACCAGCACAATAGAGCATATGAGTATATTTCTGTATCCCGAACAAAAAACACAAAAAACACAGAAAATCATCTTGATTATCACACAGAATACGACTACAATAACTAATAATTATTCGCTCAAAACACCTGTCACTGCGGCTTCATCAAGCTAACAAAAATCTAATATCAGGAGATTATGCCATTGCATCAAGACTCAAGACTCACAATTGAAGCTATCATCTATGTACATACCAGCATCAGACGTCGTGGTCTTTCTATGGTTCATATATACCGGAAGTTGCTGCTTGAATTTTATAGGGCAATATTCAAAAACTATGTAGCAGGAATATGTGATTCCCAATCTGTGGTATCCTGCACAGGGCCGGGCCAGGTACATGATATCAAACTTCACAAACCACAAGCCTCATGACACAACGTGCTCAACCACGACAAGGTCCACGGCGAGTCCACGACAAGGTCCACCACAATCATGACTTAGCCTACATGATATCCATAGCCAACTTTAATCCAAATCCAAGTACAAACCAACTCGGCACGGCTCATTCGGTACGGCTCATTCGGGTCGATCGGCTATCACCACCGGATTCAGTAACGATTATCCCCCCTGCTCTATGTAGACGGGCGGGTATTTCGGCGCGCTTTATACGTAGGCGCTTCGTGGTCGGACATAGCGATGCAGGCAATGGATGGCAGGCTTTATATGAACCAATGGTGAAGTGGGGAGTATAGGTGTGTAGGGAGGGAGAGAGGGGTGGGTGGGAATGTTTTCTGGAAAAGAATTTTTTGTTTTTGGTATTTGTGGGATTTGTGGGATTTGTGGGATTTTGGCGCGGGTGGTTGATTTTGGTTTCACTTGGCGTTTCACTTCATATTTTGTTTTTGTTTTTGTTTTGTTTTTTGTTTTGGGTAGATATAAAGTTCAAGTAGACATGAAGTTCATGTAGATATGATGGAAATTTATAGATTTGTTAAAAAAAAAAAAAACAATGAAACGAAATGAATCCCCATTGTAGTCTATCCAAAAGCAGAAAACTATTGACAAAAAAAGAAAACAAAAGAAAAATGTAGAGAAGGGTGTTTTGAGATATGAACGCTTCTAATGTAAAAGAAAATGATCCAGAAATAACGCCCGCCAAGTAACAGAGCAAAAAAAAAAAAGAGAATGAAAAGAGAAAGAACAGAGTCATCTATATGTAACGCCTTGAGCAAATCCCCACTTTCTGCCAACCACTGACCACCTGCCAGTTTTTCCCTCCACAATTCCCAATCCTACTATTTAAGCAGCAATAGGAGCCTTAGGCTCCATCTTACTCGCAATCTCCGCCAACTCACCCCTCTCCCAACCAGTACCCTTAGTCCACTCCAATCCCTTACTAGGTCTCGGCATACCCTGGGGCCACTGGGCGGCGAAAGGGTTGGGATCAATTTTCTGCTCAAGGTTTGCAAGAGTATGGTTAACCTCACGATGCTTAGCCTCGTCTGCACGAACAACCATTAACAAGTCCTTGACATAGTCGCAACCAGGTTGGAGCCCGAAATAGTCTTTGGCAATTTGCGGTGCTTCCATGTTCTCCCATTTTGGGAGCTTGCCGGCTTCGAGATCCGCAATGGTACGTGTGTAGGTTATTACGGCTTCCTCCTCCAGGTAGCCGACGAAGCGGTGGCAGGTCTTGGGACTGACGAGGTAGCAGAGGAAGAAGAGGTTGAAGAAGACTCTGTGGTGGTGGTTAGTGGTTGTTATGAGAGATGGAAGGAGGAAAGAAGGAAAAAGAAATGCTTACCCTTGTGCTCCTAAAAGCATAGTCCGCATAAACAACCCCGGCTCCCGAAACTTCAAAAACGTAAGAAGATGCATCCTCTCATTCTGGGACTCCTCAAGCAGCGTTCCAATCCATCCATTATCCCTTCTCAAAACCCTAAGCGACTGTAAATGTCTAACCATCCCCCCAACCATACCCGGCACACCCGCCACCGACTCCAGGAAAATAAGTCTCGTCAACCATTTCTCCTCTGACATAGAATACTTTTTCGCCGCCGCCTTGGGATCCTTTTTTCCTAATGCAACTGCATGGTCATGTTTATACCCCGTAGCGAAATCGAATCCCCAGCGTAAGAGACGGACTGCGGCTAGGGCTACGTAGTCCGACCAGGTGCTGCATTTGCGGTGCTCAATCTTGATGTGCTCCATTTGTTCGCGGGTGTAGACGGGGTGAGACCAGGCGGGTTCGGCGAGGGTGTATTCGGATTCGAGTTGGATGCGAAGCTCGGGAGTGCGCTTCATGGACCGGAGAACGGGCGTGAAGGTGAAGTCTCGACGGTAGGAGGGGGTCTTGTGGAGGAGGACTCCGCACATGGGGCGTAGGTGCTGGGTGGAGAGTCGTGGAATGGGTTTTAGGCTGAGAGCCCGGGTGGTTCTGGTTGCGAGCATGGTGATGGTGGGTTTGGAGTGAAGCTGTAGGTGGGGTTTTAATGAAGGATGTTGTTGTTGTTATTGGTGTTGTAGATACTGTAGCGAATGCGTATTTGTATATAGCGAAAGTGCTTGCTCTGTCTTGTATTCGAAAGACAGCTGCTGTTATTCCGAGTGAATGAGGAATGAGGTGAGTAAGTAATAAAATCTTGGGAGCTCAATCGAAGGTATATATACAAACGACACTTATAGCCCTGCTAAGAAAGAACCACCAAAAAGGATAAAAACGGCCACTAAAAAAAACAACCAACCCATGACAGATACTAGAAAATGCCTCGTAAGTCGCAACTCGCGACTCGCGAATATCTCTCGGGATCAAGCTATACTAGCCAATTCACAAAAAAAAATTCCCGTTTTTTTTGAGTCAAAACTCGAACTTACGGGACCTCCAGGACCCTTCACGATGACTGTCGCTTCTTACCTTACCTTAATTAGCTTAGTCTACTTAGTCTGCTTAGTCTGCTTAGCTTGCTTAGCCCGCTCTTCGGGATTTAATCGGAGACGCTAGGCTTGCAACGTTGGGTCTATGGTGTAAGCTCCTGGTCCTAGTTCCCTACAGAAGTCTCGGGAGGACCCGGCTTCGTTACACCTGCTAATTCTAGATCAACGGAATGAAATCGGCGAAACGTTAATCCGCTGCTCTCTGCTCTCTGCTCTCGGTGGCAACCCTCAACCCTCAACCCCTAACCCCGAACGAAAAGAAATAAAAGAAAATAAGAAAAGAAGGATTAGAAATTCCCGAAAGGAAGTAACACGAAGCAAGCGAGGCTATACAAATTCCGGGTACCGGTAAGCAGCTTATTGAACCAAACGGGTGCTGTGCTGTGTGCTGTGTGCTGTACCATCGCCGGGCCGAACCTCTGGGAACCCTGGGAGCCCTTGGGAACACTTGGGAACACTTGGGAACACTTGGGAACACTTGGGCCTTATGGTGACAGACACAGTTACTAGCGCTATAGATAGATGACGTTGGACTTTGTGACCTGGGAGATACTATGGATACTGGATACGATACAGATACCAGAAGACGGCTGTAAAAGCCACGATCTGAGATGGTATGCTTGCTTGGCTGCTTTATGATATGCTTGTGAAGAGGAAGGTATAGGGCTGAGAAGGTATAGGCAGAGATAGAGACAGAGATAGAAATATGTACATAGAAGCAAAAGCAAAAGCGCTCAATTGAACCCCGGGAACCCTGGGAGCCCTGGGAGCCCTGGGAGCCCTCGTAACCCTGGGAGCCCTGGGAACACTACTACATCACAACCACTGTATTCCAGCTAAATTCCAGTCTCACAGCCATACAAATAAAGTCCAGAACAGCGAATCACTGGATCACTGGATCACCGGATCTGCAGCAAAAAAATAATAATAATACGAAGCTCTTCGATCCTTCCATCCTTCTATCCTTCATTTCATTTCTTGTATTTCGTCATAAGGAATGTATGTATGATGAACGCAATGATGAACGGATACGTATGTACAGTACAGTAGTAGGCAAAAACGCAAGATAGCCGAGATTCCGGAATCATATTTTTTTTTTGTTCCATGCATATGCACATGCACATGCATGGAAGAATCTTCCGTGATAACGAACGAACGGATGAACGAACGAACGGGTGGATATTTTCTTTGAGTATTTAGGTCAATTTATTATTTCACTATATTTTTGATTCAGCTATAGAGTTAAGAGCTGAAAGTTGAAAGTTGACTTGAATTGAATTGATCTGAGTAATTCCACAATTCACGAATCGTAATAGCTGATCCTGATATGCTATGATTTCCATCCACAACATCCACAACATCCAGAAAACAGATACACACACACAAACAAACAACCACTACAATTCCCGTATCATGTCTAGTAAATACACTTATATCATCATAAACACCTCACGTAGGATAAAATCAACCACGTGTCCTCATCTCAATATTCCATAGGTACAAATAACGTAAACGGAACATAAAATATAAAACCTGAAAATACCCCCCCCCCCCTTCCCTCTCGTCCTTTCGGATGTTATCCAAGATTAAAAAAACATCTCGCCAATTCCCGTATCTAAAGATAGATAATCCATCGCACGAATACAGGATGCAAAGCCGATAGGTGTGTGTGTGTCGGCGTGTGTGTATGTGGGTAGGTGTGTGGATGGGTGGGTAGGTTGGTGGCCATGGGTACCAGGCTACATAATAGGTCTGTGCCCAAACACCCAACCACGAAAAGAAATCTCGCAGGATCTGACCTTAGAGATAGATGACGGCTTACAACTTACAACTTACATACAGCCTATCTTCCCGGGTGATGAGCAACTAGGAGTTAGCTACGGAAACTAGAGAACGGAGATAGGTATGTTGACTTGAACTTAGAATTGGACTTGGATTTGGGGTGTAGTGATAAAAGTGGTGATGGTGATGATGGTGATAAAAGTGGTGATGTGTTGTATAGGTTATGCGATGCCACGCGATGCGATGCGAGAGAATATTCTGGTTGCAGTTGATCTGCTGGATTGATTATTATGATATATAGGTGCGGGTATGGCAAAGGATGTGATGTAGGTCTGTAAGTCAATTATGGATGTGAGGTAGATTTGTAAATAGGCAGCTTATCAGCGAAAGCACTGCCTGATCTATTAACGGCTTTGAGGATTTACAGGTTTACAGGTTTACAGGTTTACATAGTTACAGGTTTACAGGTTCATGAGTACCAAGCAAACAAGCAAACTCAAGTGATCCAGTAATCAAGTAAGAAAACAAGTAACCACATCGACAATCTTATTGAAAATAACCTGTAAACCATAATCTGCAGATAGAAAGCAGAAGATACAAACTATACGACCTGTAAACCACAGCCTGGCTGTAAACCAGAAAACCAGAAAACCGGAAACCCAGAAAACCAGAAAACTCAGAAAACCTATCTAAATTCCACACCTATCTCAATCCCACCATTCCATTATCTCCAACCATATCTTCACAAACCTGTAAATGACCCTAATTCAGCTGTCAAAGAGCCCGTAGACTACAAGCTACAGACTACAAGCTACAAGCAACAGACTACAGTAGCCCATTGACACTGGCACTAACACAACGGCGATCAGAGGCTCGATCACCCGAATCCTGATCCCCGAATACATAGTATTCAGAGGAGCCACAGCACAGCATAGGATATTACTGCTTATCGGTAACTTTCGGCACGAAAAAAAGGTGCTGAACAGTGGAGTGTTTATGGGTTCATGGGTGAAAGGGACAAGGTAAACCACGGACCTGGAAATAACGCTGTACGCTGTATGCTGTACGCTGCTTGTATACTTGTATACTTGTTTTTTTACGTATGTAGATACCAAGTCAGCCCGTATACTTGTCTACTTGCCATCAGTCTATGTACATATCTACCACAGAATCCACCCCGTCTGCTTATCCGAGTAGTCTACATATCTATCTCCCAAGGCTGCGTAACATTAATTTCCAATTTCGAATTTTTGAATATACTATACCATACTGTTATAGGAACCTTGGAATACTTACGCTTTCGGGATATTTTCTGCCTTTTGATTTGATAATTCCCTACGGACGGACGAACGGAAGGGGAGGATACGTATGTATATGCAGGAAAGCTGTGGGTCTGTAGGTCTGTGACCTGGCTGGGTCTGTGTGCTGTGATGTGATGTGTGTGATTGGAACTATGACTGTGATTGGGACTGGGACTGGGTCCGTGTGCTATATGATATGCGATGTATGATATGCGATGTATGATGTATGATGTATGATCTCTGATCTATGACAACGCAAGGACCTCCATCCGAGTTGATGGATTACTCATACATATATCAGGCCTTATGTGACTACCAACGAGATTTGATCCGAGCTCCGGGAATCGGGAGGGGGGTATAATGAGGCTTATAACCCGCATAGTGTGGGAGTTCTTGCGTTTTGGATGCTGGGGTTGGGTTTGGCTGGAGAAATATGTACTTTTGCTGGGGAAATATAGAAAGGGGATTGTGTGGAGGTGGAAACTGGAGAGAAGTTTGGAGATATGGGATTGGGAATTGGGGAATAGAGGAATGGGGAATGGGGAATAGAGGAATAGGAATAGAGGGATTGGATGTAGGTGTGGATATAAGAAAGATGAAGGAGCAAAGAGGAAAGAGGGATGTAAATAATGTAAATAGAGTAAATAAGCAAATAAAGCGAATAAGTAAACAAGAAAATAAAGAAAACTCGTGGATTTGTCAATTCGTAATTCAGGTAACACTGACAATTCTTGAGATACATGTATTTAATTCAACATTACTCTTAACGTTACATTAACGTTACTCTTAACGTTATATATGTCACCTTAGCTAGCTAGCTAAACTTTTACCTGAGGTCTACATACGCTGCATATAGTACATAAGCTTGATATAGTATTTGATGTCGTCGTTGCGTAATTTTGCCGTTTTTTTTGCCAAGAATAAATACTGTACATACCAAGAATCATGATTCATCATAGTTTAGTATAAACATAGTAGCCACTGGTAACCACCAATCACTACTTTTCCGCCGATAAAAGTACGAACCATAGAAACCATAGAAACCATAGAAACCATAGAAACCATAGAAACCATAGAAACCATAGAAACCATAGAAACCATAGAAACCATAGAAACCATAGAAACCATAGAAACCATAGAAACCATAGAAACCATAGAAACCATAGAAACCATAGAAACCATAGAAACCAGTGACCACATGTAAGAACAGGAATAACATTGTGTTGTACTTTGTAGCTATGTACTAGTTAGGTGCTTGGCTAGCAGAATAGATTTGACTCTATGTATGACTCTATATATGTACAACTGTAGGTACGGTATCATATAGCAACATATGCTGAGTAGTTTTTAATATTTGGTATTTTGGTATTCATGGAGTTCTATACCGAAAAGTATTACCCCTGGTCCTGTTTACTGTTTACTATCCATAATTCATAATCCATAATCCATAATCCACATCATGAACCTTGGATCTTAAACCTTAAACCTTGGATCGTCACAGAAAATATTCCATCAAACCATATCCCCATATAGTTCCATAACTACCCCCAAAACTCAACCCGAACAAAAATCTCAAATCTCAAATCTTAGAGAACCCACCACAGCCCTCGGAATGGGAAGTTTAAAAGTCAACCGAAAACCCGTACGATTTCCGAAGCTATAGCGGGAGGGGAGGGTGTTTGAGAGCTTTTGAGAGCTTTTGAGAGCTTTAATGATGGTTGTAGTAAAACCAGAGTGACGTGTATATACTTTCACAGGGTAGTGGATAGATACTTAATAGATACTTAACAGTGACTCAGAACTTGGACCCTGCAACTCGAAACTTGGAACCTATGTACATAGGGATCTATAGCAGCATAGCCATACACTGGTGACTATCCCATACAGCACCATGCACAGGAACAATGAGCTCCGTGGGACCTGGGTGGACCTTGGAAGCCAAGAACTTGGGTACTCGAGTCTTGGTGTGTATCGTCATTCAGCTGATTTCGTCAGTCGTTTGGTGTATCACACCATTTTTGGAGATATCGGGTCCGGAGCTGGGGATAAATCCGGAGGTGAAGTTGAAGTTGAAGATGAGGCTAAGGTTAAGGTTAAGGTTAAGGTTAAGGTTATGTTTAAGGTTAAGGTTGGGATTTATTGATGAGGTAGCACTGTATTTAAGATTTTGAGTAAGTCTTTGATACTTTTGGGTTCTATGAAAAGTATCCGTAGATTGATTGATTGATTTTTTTGATTCACCTGTAAATGTTCCTAACTTCAAGGTTATGACGTACTCAAACTTCAAAGTTTCCGCAGATTTTGTTACAACTAACAACTAAGCTTATTTATTCAAGATTAAGTTTCGAAAGCAAAGACCGGAATTGGATGGTTATGGTTATCGTGCTATGACATCTGTACATACGATTGAGGTTTTAGGTTAAGCATACATACACACATAGTCGGAATCAGAATTAGAATCACACCACTCCGGGAACTTTGGGATGCCGATGCCGATGACTCGAAGGGTGAAGACTGCCCTGTCCGATGGTTCCCGATGGTGTCCGATATCTGGACTTTGGCGTGAGATCTTGGCTCCCGGATCTACAATTGGTTTCGTCAGTTGTCGGGGACTTTCGCGGGGGACTTTCGCCGGGACTTTGTCGGGGACTTTCGTCCGAGTTTTTTTTAAGGTTGACAGAAAACTACGGAGGATGGATCGCGAAGCTAAGCCTGGAGGCTAGATCTTCACTAGATGTCACCTTATGAAAGGTCACGTGAGACGGACTTCTCGTGTTGATTCTGCTGTCTGGACTCTGCGCATCCACTGGCTTACAAACGTGCCTGAATGTGGCGCTTTTCATGCGCATGGCTGTGCAACGCTCACGGAGGCGCATCCGGAATTCTGGGGAATTACCTAAAAGCACACTAGCCAAGCCCCTCTAAGGATCCCTATTCGGAAACACAGGGACAGGCTTTACAGGGGCGACCTCTCAACAACAGAAATCTGGCCCTGTTGTCGATTGAGTGACAATTTTCTCTTCACAACCGATTCGTCTCTCTCTCGTTGTCATTGTTTTTTTTACGTTTCGGTTTTTCGATTTTCAGTTTTCAGTTTTCGGTCTTCGCGTTTCTCTCCCCCCCCCCCCACCGCCTCCCCCACTCCTCCCCTCCCCTCCCCGCCCCACGGCGACTAGACTCGCCATCCAAATCGACCAACCACAGCTTTTTGGTTTGGTCGAACCATCACCGGAAGAAGAACATTGAAGCTGCCATATGACTAGTGTCAGACAGCGCCCAACGCTCTGGAGCTATCTCTCCTTCCAAAAAAACGTCACCCGTCACGACCGATCTTCCAGCATCAGTGCACAACGTCGACCGGACGACCCCTACGAGAAGCCCGATCGCTTTACCGACAAGCCTACCACAGCCATGTCGAATCGTTGGGTAAAGACGGTTGTTATCGTCGCTATCTTTTGCGTAGCTCTCTTTTTCTTCGGCCCACAAGACAGCATCAGTAAAACAGAGAGTTATATCCAAGGTGTGCAAAGTGCGTTGTTTTTCAATCTATCTCATTGAGCTTTGGAATATAATCCTCTAACCCTACCTATAGCTCATGCTCCCCTCAGCAGCAAACAAGGCCAGGTAGCCGCAGACTCTGCCTCCGGAACAACAAAATGTCTTCGTTCAAGCTCTAAACATAAGCCGATTGTTCAATATGCCATCATGGTTGATGCCGGTTCCACCGGTTCTCGTATCCACGTCTACCGATTCAACAACTGCGGCGAGACCCCCGAGTTGGAAAACGAAGACTTCAAAATGATTAACCCTGGACTATCATCCTTCAAAGAAGATGCCGAAGGTGCTGCCAAGTCTCTTGACCAGCTCCTAGAAGTCGCCATGAAATCCGTTCCCGAGAAGCTCCGTTCCTGTACTCCAATCGCCGTCAAGGCCACCGCAGGTCTCCGTCTCCTCGGTGATGAACTTAGCAAGAACATCCTCAACGCAGTCAAAACCCGTTTGGAGACAAAATACCCCTTCCCAATCGCCAAAGATGGTGTTATCATAATGGACGGAAAAGACGAAGGAGTCTACGCCTGGATCACCACCAACTACCTTCTCGGCAAGATTGGATCCCCCGAAAAAATCCCCACAGCAGCCATCTTTGATCTCGGAGGCGGTTCCACCCAAATCGTCTTCCAACCCACATTCCCCACCATCGGCGGCGGAATGCCCGAAACCCTCAAAGAAGGCGACCACAAATACCTCCTCAACTTCGGAGGACGTTCCTTCGAGCTTTACCAGCACTCCCACCTTGGCCTCGGTCTCATGGAAGCCCGTAAAAGCATCCACAAATCTCTAGCCAAAACCAAAATGACAGAACTCGGACCTGGTTGGGAAAAATACCCAATCATAAACCCCTGTATCAACGTCGGACAATCCCGTATGGTAGAAGTAGATATCGACGGAACCATCCTAAAACTTAACATGACCGGCCCCTCTGATCCAGCTCCTGCACAATGTCGTGCCCTCGCCGAAACTATCCTCAACAAAGGAGTTGACTGTAAACTCACCCCCTGCTCCTTCAACGGTGTTCATCAACCCTCCCTGGAACGTACCTTCGCAAGAGAAGACGTCTTTATCTTCTCCTATTTCTACGACCGGGTTAAACCGCTGGGAATGCCGGATAGCTTCACGCTAAGAGAAATGATGGATACCACGGCTAAGGTCTGTGGAGGTGAAGCATCCTGGGGTGTTTTCACGGGCTTTGAAAAGGCTTTGGAGGAGCTTAGAGATCGTCCGGAGTATTGTTTGGATTTGTCGTTTATGGTCGCTTTGTTGCATACTGGATATGAAATGCCAATTGATAGAGAGGTTAAGACGGCGAAGAAAATTAAGGGGAATGAATTGGGGTGGTGTTTGGGTGCTTCTCTTCCGCTGCTGGATTCGACTACTGGCGGTTGGCAGTGTAAGTTGAAGGAGGTTTCGTAAGCTTAGAGAAGTTACTGCAGAGAAGGGTGTTTGGAATCGAGGAATCGAGGAGTCGAGGAGTTGAGTTTAGATGACAAGACAAAACGAAAATCCCAAAGAAGTATCAACAACAAACAAACACCGCGGTATTAAAACCCCGGCAAAGAAACAAGAGAAGAGAAGAGAAGAGAAGAGGCTAGAGACGTCATGATTAAAAAAAATTAATAGATGACTTGAAATGTTATGTTGTATGTATGTATTTATGTATGTTTTTTTTTTCTTTTTTTTTCTTGCGGACAGATGGGGGGGCGAGGGGGGTGAGGGGTGGAGAAGGGGTGTTTTAATTTCGATTTCAATTTCAATTTCAATTTTTTTTTGATGGGAGTAGTAGTAAAGTCTGGATACCTATTGTTTCCGTTACTTGGGGAGCTGAAGATCTAAAGAAAAAAGAGATGGAAATGGGCATGAACGGAAAGTGTTACTATGTTAGCGATGGATTAATTATTCGCTGGTATACTGTTACTGTTACTGTATGTATACTGTATATAGAATTTGTTTTTTTTTTTTTCTAAAGATTACATATAAATTTAATTCTATTGTATCTTATCTATGTATGTATGGATGGATTGAACGTACTTTGGAACGTACTTTTGCACCCCCCCCCCCCCCCCCCCCCCACACCGTATCCTGCTATCTTTTATATATATAGTCATGACGCTATACTCGGAATATATATATATATATCCAAAAAAAAAAACCATATCAACCACTCCAGAAATCGTCTATACTCTTGAAATCATGTTTTGATGCATTTTCCAACACATCTCATCCTATCATATCCCATCCCATCATATCATATCATTAATCCTCCCTGCTTAGATATTATGCAACCCACCTCCCCTCCTTCTCCAGTTTTTTCTGCTTCCTTCTTCCGTACTTCCTGATTATCCTGATTATCCTGATTATCCTAATTATCCATTTTCTTATAACTCCTCAATCAGCACCTTTTTCAACGCTACATCCCCACCTAACTTCTCCAGTGTCTTCCCCCCATCCTCCTCCTCCTCCTCACTATCACTATCCCCCTCCTCACTATCCCCCTCCTCCGAACTATCATCACTATCACTATCACTCTCCGGCGCCCGTCTCTTCATCCCAATCCCAATCACAACCACAGGTTCGTCCGGGACTTCCTGTATCATCGGTCTATGTCCGTTCCGGAGCTGGTTTAGCGCTGTTGATATCGGGTCTGTTGCGGCGGTCGGGTGGGTGGAGCTGGTGGGGTTGAGGGGATGGAGGGGATTGGGGTTGGTGGTTTCTTCGTCGCTGGAATCGCTGGAGTCGTCTCCATGGATTTCTTTTAGGACTCCGAGACCTAGGTTCTGGGGGGGTGGGGTTAGCGCTTGCTTCGGGGGTGGGCTGCGGAGGGAGCTGTGGACTGGGGACTGGGGACTGGGGACTGGAGAGGGAGCTGGGAGGGAAGTATTGGGGTATTGGGGTATTGGAGGAAAAAGGTACCATCTCGATAAATCGTTCCGTAGTTTCGTCTACATGTTCAATATTCCGTTTACTAGCTTGACCCTGTTTTATTTCTTCTTCTAGGACTTTATTGGCTTCTGAGATTTGCGGGAGGAAAGTGTTGAGGCGGGATAGTACTGTTTTTTTTGTTAGTGATATGTTATGCTGTGATGAAGGATAGCAGGTAGGTAGTAGGGGTTTGGGATTTGGGATGTTTCGAGGTGGATAGAAGGGAGGTTACAGTCATTGGCTCCAGTTATAGGAGGAAGTGTGAAATCGGGTTTCTGGGGTGGTAATGTCATGGTTGTGAGTTTCGTGGATCTTGTGGATCTCGTGGATCTCGTGTTTTCCTGTGGAGTTTCAGGCGCGTATTGATGCAAAGTTTAAACGGTTTTGTTGCCGCGCTTGGATTGGGGCGTCTTTGCGTCCCTTGGTGCCCTTTGGCTCCCTCTGCTTCCCCTTGGTGCCCTTTGGTTCGCGACTGGTTAGTACTAAGTAGTACTAGACTGTAGCACTAGCGGCAGGGGTGCCTGAAATAGTCTAGGGTTGCAGTTAGAGTGAGCTTGAGGCATGGGTGAAACAGCATATCCCTACTCCTAGAAGCCAGACGCCCCGCAGTTGCACTGGAGTCGGAGAAAGTGCAGCCGGGGTATGTACATACATAGAGGGGAGGGGGAAGGATCTCAAGTTACGGAAAGCTCATCTACACCTGAACTCCTTCCGTCCAACAGCTCATCTTCAAGCTTCGTTTTTTTTTTTCTCCACTTTTCTTCTGTAGCCCTGCTGCTTGCTATCGTATATCTCCAACTCCTGACACCAACACAAGAATACTATCATGTCGGCTACTCCTATCGATACAAACCTCACCCAAGCTACCCCAAATGTCACCTCCCCGTCAGTTGACTCGCCAGATGGAAGCAAGCGCGCGGAACTTAGGTTGACTATGCTTAAGAAGCTTAGACCTTATCCGCTGAGTCATGAATGGGAATTTTGGCATGAGAAGTGAGTTTCTGGTTTTGAGTTTCTGTTTGCAACATCCTCGGAGCTGGTGTAAGCTTCCTTGGGGTGTGGTGCTTCTTCCGTGTTGCTTTCATGCATAGCTTTGAGCTGAATCGTCGCGTTTCGCCTCCTACCCTTCAAGACATCATAGCTTCAGCTTGCGACAGTTCTGCTCCACAGCTCCATAGCTTTCTGCCATACGGATTTCTTTCGTTCCCTATGCTGACGTGAAGACCAAAGGGACGACCCCGACGCAGACCCAGTAAAATGGGATGACCGTCTTACAAAGACAGCAGATATCAACACTGTTCAGAGCTTCTGGCAGGTGTTTAACAACACTCCTTTCGTCGGCCTACCTATCAAGTATTCCATGCACTTGTTCAAGAAAGACGTGAAGCCGCTATGGTATGTAAATTACGGCAGTGGGATACCCGGAAATGGATTTTAACAGGTTTCAGGGAGGACCCCTTCAATGTTAATGGAGGTGCATGGACATTTCGTGTGCCTAAAGATAAGGGATTGGATTTTTGGAAGGAGATTTTGATGATGGCTATTGGAGAGATTTTACAGGAAGTTGTTCATGTCAAGAAGGGTATGTTAATCCCCCCCCCCCCCCCCCCCCGCACTATACTACCGAACTTGAACTAATGGAGCTATAGGTGATGACATCTGTGGAGTCTCGATCAGTGTTCGGTTCAACAGCTATCTCATTTCAGTGTGGACAAAAGATGCAACCAACGAGGCGTCGAGGCAGGCGGTACTACAGAGAATTAAGGAGAGCTTACCGGCGGAACTTCTTGGACCTACAGAGGGGGAGAGAGTCTTCTATAAGAAGCATACGGATCACAAGGGTTATACTACTAAGCCTACTGCTGCGTAGGTATAGCTGTAAGTGTGTTGGCGGGATGGAGATGGATTGAATTTAGCGGGTTAAAGACATCATTTGTGTAGGTTTGGAAATTGCATTGGGATTGGAATAGCTAGTTCAAAGTTGAACTAGACTTTTGGGTGAAAAGAGAATTGATTGAAAGTTATGCATCTTTCACCTAGCCGTGCATGGTGTTTTATTTCTCAAGTCCTTGATAATGCGTGATGTTACTGCATATTTCCCACCACCCGCTCGTCGTACTACCGCCAGCTCATGAACCTGCAATACCGCCATGAGCGTATTTTTACAATTACACCTCGTAACTCCGGAACCCCAATTTGCAATTATAGATATCGTTTCGTAAAAGTTCCCGTAGATGAACCAAGATTTCCCGCATCGTGTGCAGCTCCATCTAACTCAACAAGACCAAGATGACAGAGTCTCCTCTAAGGAACCTGCAAAACGTCAGTTATCAGCCGAACAACACAGCAGCATAGCGGGCTACAAACATCTTCGAGATGAAGCGGTCCTTGTTCACGGGCCTTCCCTTGGACCCATCGGCCTTCCTTGGTGTCTCTGTCCACATCTCCTTGACGTTCTCAAGAACCATGTTGCAATGTCTGTCGAAAGCCTTGACACGGGCCAATAGCTTGCGGTTGTTTCGGCAGGAAATCAAAACCTGGTTGTGCGAACGAACGGCGGTTTGAAGGATTGACAAAGGTCCGGCGGAGAACTCATACTTCTCAAGCTCGGCAATCTCGTACTCTGTCAATTCGGAACGGGGCTTGTCGACAAGGGAGGCCATTGTGAATAAGTGAAGGTAGTTAGGTAAGGTAAGGTTTGGTGTTGGAATTCGCGTTCTGTTGAAGGTTTAGTTAGTCACGCGAGTTCCGTGTTTGGAAAGAAACTGGCAAGAATGCCTTACTGCAAGGGGAGGGAATTCGCGTACTGATTTGGACGGGCCTTCCTCGTGTTGTTGTGGTTGGACTTGCTGCTTCCTGGGCGACTTGACACGGGAACTGCTCGACGTTTGGCAGGAGCAAGACAGCACAAGCAAGAGCCCAAAGAAATGTTAGTGCTACATTCTCCCCGCAATCGCGTAAATCTCAGTCCCTTAAGCAGAAACACTGCAACGGGATAATTTGCCTTGGCACGACGCGAGAACGCGGACTGCCAATTCCAACCTCCTGCCTCCTCATTCGCAAATACCACTTTACACCAAATCTCCCCCCTCCCCCACACCAATACAACAACGCGATACCCCCCCTTTTGTTTATCGCGACTGAAACCAGCTTATTTATAACCTGTCTTCGCGTTTAGTTTACCTCCAGAAGCTTCCCCTCACCATCCAATTCGCAAAAGTCCCGCGTTCGATCCTCCGTTTCTCCAGTTCTCACTCGTTTCAACTTCCGTATTCGACCATCCACCACCCACGCGAAAACCTACAAAAGTGTCTCGACGTGTCCCCAACAACACCCCGCGAGACCCGACTAAAGGTCCTGCCACGTCGATAGCGACAGCTGTTGAAACGGGTTGATTTCGAAATGTCGTCGGCTCTGGGAAGCAATCCACACCCGGCGTCGTCAGCCGAGGGGGGCGATGCCAGGGTTACCAGGGAGACGGAGACACATAGAAAAATGAAATGTTGGTTCTCCATAAAGCTTCCTCTACACTTTTAGAAGGGAACTGATTCCATCTGTCTTGTTCTGAATGTACAGTAAAAGTACATTATAGCTTCGACGAGGGAGATAAAAATAAGTGCTTGGCTAGGTGGCCCCACTTAATAAGCACACCTGTCGTCCAGGTTGACCGCGACCTCCTGGTCGGTGCTGTCGAGTTCAGGACTTGTATTCTGAGCATAATTACGGGGAGGCATGTATAATTCTGGTCGTCCTTTTCGACTCAACCATAAGCTTACCGACTCTTGGTTTTTTTAATTCGTGCAGTCCGGAACTAGTAGCACGTCTTGGTCCCGATTATTCAGTCTACGCATATGACTACTCGGAGCCAGATATACCATTGGTTGGATGTGGTATGCTTTCATGGGCCATACTCGACAAAGGGAGCTCTCCTTCTTGTCGTATGATGGTTACTGGTCGTATTTCTTCAAATCCCTTCTCCTTTCCCAGCAATACCAATCACGATATTAGGGAGGCGCTAGAGGTAAAGATCCGATTACAGAAGGTGGAGACCTTTACCCAGGAGCAGTTCATCAACTCGGTACATACCTACCAGGCCGTTTCAAGGATGCTGCCCGGGGATTTTGATGCATCTGCATGGTCGAATTTCTTAAATACAAATCCACGAGCTCTTACAGCTGCATTGCCAGTACCACAAACTCAACAAAACCCACAAAAGCTAAGCGCACCACCGCCACCACCAACTATAAGTGAACCCGCGCGGGAGTCCCAACAGCTAGAATGGAATAAGGAAAGCAGTATATCATCATCAGAGGATGTTTCCGAGCCACCAAAAAAGAAACAACGGACAAGGGCACCGAAACCAAAGAAAAAGAAGATAGAAACTGTAGCACCAGCTATACCAACTATTTCAACATCATTAGAGGAGAATAGTCAAGCTACGGTAGAAGATCAATCACAATCACAAGCTATGGTGCCACATCAGATCCCTGCTGTGCAGCAGCCTTCAATAAATAGAGAACAACCAAGTCTCTCGAGGCAGTCCTCAATAGCTACAGATATTGCTACCGTTCCCCCAGAAATATCACCGTCACCTCAGTGTACTGGTCCCATGGCATCTTCGCCGCCAACACAGCCCGATCTTCCCGAAAATGTGATGCCATCTCCCGCACCTACAAGCCCAGTTCTGCCGGCGCTACCCCCGCCCCCATCCACCAGAATAAACGGCAAAACATTAGAAACTCTATACGAGGAACAAGAACATGAACACGATCAGGGCACTGCGACCCAAGGTGTAAAGGAGGAACCCCAACCGGACCTCCCTCAGCCTACTGGCCTACTCTTACCACAACCTCTATTAGAAGTCCCATCGGCTCAACCATTAGCTCCTGCTAAGGCTACCAAAAAGACAAAGCGTCCAGCACCAACTGCAAAAAAGGCTCTAGCACCTAGCTCGGATGTAGGAATTCCATCAAGTGAAATTGGAGAAGAAACAGACGCCGCAACTCGCGCTGTTGAAAAGACTAAGACCGTTGCCAAATCAAGAACCGCGGCACATATGAAGTCTAGAATCGAGACCCAATTGATGGAAGCCTTACGACGAGGCGAGATGCCGAAATACTGCAAAAACTGCGGTGCCATCGAAACCGGGGTTTGGCGGAGAGTCAAGCCTCCAAAGAGTGGCTCCGAAGAAGAAGAAGAAAAGGAGGATAATAAAGTCAAAGGTAACTACCGTAAAGAGAAAGAAAAGGAACTTCTTTTATGCAATGCTTGCGGTCTCTGGTTTTTATCCCACAAGACTATGCGTCCTCAAGCTCTTTGGGAATCTTCAAAAGAAGAGAAAAAGGCTACAAATTCAAGAAAGCGGAAGAAATCCACCGTCACAGGCCCAACACCACCGGCTTCAGTTGCAGGCCTTCAATCTTCTGAAGTTAATCCAGAGCCAATAATCCTCGATGGCGCAGTCCCTGCTCCTCCGGTTTGGACAGCCACCAATGTATCATCTCCGTTGTTGGGCTCTGCAACCTCCCCTATCGATCTCGACGCGGAAATCGATGGCATGCCCTCCCCCAAGCGGCGTCTATTTCCTGAGGCTGGAAAATCCTCTCCCGCGGCCCCCGTTGGCCATCCAATGCCAAAACGAGGCGATGGAAAAGAAAACGAATCCCCCACTACCAATGAGGCGCCTGTAACGCCAACCAAACGGAATACCAGCATCACCGCTGCCTACCATTTGCTACGGACTCCTATGAAGAGCGCCAGCAAACTCACTGGCAGTCCTTTGAGCAACCGTCGCACCCCCGCCACTCCCGAGCGTCGTTTGATTAAATCCCCGTTAGCTCGCAAATCTCTCTCCCCAGTCGCTGGCTTAATCGAGAAATTATTGGCAGAAGATCCTTCAGTCCTGGCGGATCTCGGAGGCCTGGAGAATTTGGATAATTTGGATATGCCGTTTGATTTGGATGATGAGTTTTTGAATACCGATTATACGATGCCGTCTAGTCCGTTGCCTAGTAGTCCTCCGATTGGATTTGGAGCGTATAATGCCGGGGATTGGAGTGATTTCTTGCCTGGTAGTCCGGATTTGGGACTGTTTGATAAGGATTTTGGTGCTGGTGGTGCTTCGGGACTTGGGGCCATGGGGAGTGGTGGTGCAAATGGGACGAGTGGAGCGCAGGGAAATGGTATGATGGTGGATTTGAGTGCGTTTATTGATGAGAATTCAGGTCCGGCGGCGCAGGAAACTGAAGGGGCTTAGAGAGCACCTGAGGATATTGTGGTTTTGAAATGATGCATATTCGGGTTGCTGGTAGGATGCTGGGATGGAATAGATGGAAGGGGGGTTTTGGGAAATCGTTAACTACTTGGAAGAGGGGTTGATTTGTTAAGGGAATTCTGGGGGTACAAGGTTGGAAATATGGGAAGCATGGGAATGAAGGCGGAGGGAAAGCATGGAGGAGAAAGAAAGAAGCTGCATGGGATCCCCTGTGATACCAGGGAGATACTCTAGGGATATAAGGGAAGGTAAGGCGTTTACTTTTTTTCAAGGGAATCAAGGAGTTTTGAGAGTTTTTTTTTTTTTTTTCTGTTTGCTGGTGGGGATTTTTTGCAATTGGTTTGCTATTTTTGTGGAATTTTGTTTTTTTTGTCTTGGCTCATTCAACTACTATATTCGAATGTTTGCTTTTGGCTTTTGGCTTTTGGCTTTTTGTGACCTCTGGGTCTTCTGTTTTTTTTTTTTTTTTTTTGCTTGCCACTGCGAGATATTTCGTTATATCATGTGATGGAGAATTGGGTGATTAGGTTATAGGGTAGATGAAGGAATGTCTTTTATATCAAGGTCATGTATTACTGTACTGTCTTTTCCCAGGTTAAGCAAAACTGGTGTGCGCTTTTGATTATACTACGCTTTATGTAACTTAGATATCATTGCCCTCAATACATTATCTTTGCTAGCAGGTAATGGTTACATTGTGATTCGTTGACTTGTTTATGAATTAAAAGACGGTAAGATAGATTACAATAACGAAACAATTTTAGCTAAGATAACCCAATGGCTTGCTTTTGAACCATTTTTGAATCTAGAAATACAAAAGAAAGCTGAAACTGATAAGCATGTATACGACCATTCCATGGTCCCTTAAAAAAAAACAATCACATATGAAAAATGTTGCCGGGACACCTAGTACTAGACCAAACAAAAGAAAAAAGAAAATCTGACGAGAATGACAAAAGAAAACCAATAGCCGACCTAGCGTAAAACTCCAACGCATACTCTTCTAATTCCATCACACCTCCTAAATCATCAATACATTACCCAAATCCGATACCTCTCCCCTCTTTCTCTCACACTCGTCCAATTTCTTTACACTCCATCTAAAATCCGGATGCTCTTCTCCAAGAGACTTTCTTTCACCTCTAACCACTTCTCTCAACAACTCCGCTGCCTCCTCCCATTTCCCTAGTCTACCCAGTACTTCCGCATAGGCATGCATATTCGCCCAACCCTTCGTTCCATTCCCCATTCCTCTTCCGCCCACAAACGCAATTCTAAACATACGCTCGGCCTCCAGATCTCTTCCTCTATGGCCCAAAATCCTAGCCAAAACACAAACCGCATCAACAGAATCCTCATGCCCTTCTCCTAACAACTTATTCCTAACCTCTACAACCTCCTTCGCAATTTCCTCCGCTTCTTGATATCTTTCATTCTGGTCATAGATACTAGCTAATAAACATTTTTCCTGCATCATATCTAATTTCCACTCCATAATCCTCTGTTCTGTCTCCTGCTGTCTATCCTTCTCCTGTCTTTTCTTCGCCTCCTTCGCCTCTTGTTCTTCCTTCCCCGGAATCCCCGGAGAACACCATTTCCTATGTCGTTCCTCATACCCCCGTTCCTCCTCCTTCTCCTTCAAAATCCTCCTCCGAATCTCAACAGAACCCTCAACCAACTCCAAAGCCTCAATAAACCGTCCCTGGTAATAATAAACCATAGCCAACTGACTCTTAGCATTTAAAGTCTCATTATGTTCATCCCCAAGATCTCGTCTTCGGATCCCAACCACAAACAATAACATCTCCGACGCCTCTTCAAGATTCCGTTTTCCGTCGCGATAGGAAATTGATAAACGAACCATGGAGGATAATGTGTGCGCGTGCTCGGCTCCGAATATGTTCCGGAGATAGACGTAGGTTGCTTGCAGAGAGGAGATGGGATCGGCGAAGAGACCGGAGGAGAGGTGGTCCGTGGGGGAATCGAGGATGGGGGAGATGGGCGGACGGGTTTTTGGTGCTGGGGGTGGTGCGAGGAGGTTGGGACTGGTGGATGGGGGGCTGGGACAGAGGGAGGGGAGGAGGGGGGTTGGAGGGGTGGAATCGCTGGGAAGGGGCGGGGATGTTGGTGGGGATATTGGGGCTGTGGTGGGGCTTGTTGTTGGATGGGTTGCGTGGGAGGAGCTGGGACGGGAGATGGGGGTGGGGGTTAGATATATGGGGGTAGAGATACAGGCGGGGGTGGGAGGACAGGTGGGAGTCGGAGGACAGGTGGGGATGGGTTTGTAGGTTGGTGTGAGACTACAGCTAGGAGGAGGTGATGGGAATGCCAGGGTGGAACTACAGGTAGGAGTGGGTTTAAAGGTAGGGGTGACATTACAGCTAGGAGTGGGATTACAGGTGGGGATGGGTTTATAGGTAGGTGTGGAATTACAAGTTGGGGTGGGGGATAGAAATGCGGGAGTGGAATTACAGGTGGGAGTAGATTTGAAGGTAGATGTGGCATTACAAGTTGGGGTGGGGGATAGGAATGCTGGGATAGAATTACAGTTAGGAGTGGGTTTATAGGTAGGGGTGGCATTACAGGCGGGAGTGGGTAATAGGAATGCCGTGGCGGAATTACAGGCAGGAGTGGGTTTATAGGTAGGTGTAAGATTACAGGCGGGAGTAGGTGATAGGAATACGGGAGTAGAATTACAAGTAGGAGAGAAGGGGGTTAAAGACCCAGATGCGGGGTTGCAGTCTTCCGAAGCTGCAGTTTTGGGGCGAGAGTTGGATAAAGATCGAGACCTGATAGAGCAGCTATCCATAGTTTTTGGTGGGAGAGGGGATGCAGGTGGAGTGAGTGTTGAGAGTGAGCATGTATACTGGGCAGGATATAGATACTGGCATGGGCTCGGTGGGCAGAGAGGATTTGTAAAGAAAGAAGGAGCAGTTTGAGCGAGTTTCTTATTTTCGCCGTGAAGGATGGAGCTTGAACTGGTTGTCCGTGCTAAAGCGTTAAGACTAAGGAAACGTGAGGCAGTTGATTCTGATTTGGAGCTTTGACAAGTACTTGGCGCTTCAATGCTAGGGTTCATGGAGACCATGGAAGAGCAAGTTATCGGCACTGGTGTGGTCATACTGGGTCCGGATATCATCGAAGGTGTGATGCCCGTATGGGCAAACAGGGCCGAGAATTTGATTTTGTTTTTGAATTTGAGTTTGGACTTTGAATCTGTGTCTCCAGTATATTGGTTTTCCATGGCAGTCTTGTGGACTGAGGTGGGAGGAAGTTTGCAGTTGCGTGAGCCAAAGATGAGGGAAAAACGAGACTGAGTCTTTGAGGACGCTCGACTTAAGGACCGGTCCCTTGATTTAGAAGATCCTCTACTTATGGAACGTGGCTCTGTGCATTGTACAGCGTCATTTCGGATACTCTCTGTCCAGGAATTGTTGGTAGGGACGATTGAAAGCGGTGCTTCTGTTGATTTGTCTATGCTGTATTCTTCGGGTGGCACCTGTGCAGAAGGCGGGATGATTCCAGCAAGAATCATGTTTTCGAAAGTTGTCGAAACTGAATTCATCTCACATTGACTGATCGGCTCCGAATAACATGGTGGTTCATCATTAGGGTCCTCAGTCGGAGAGGCTACTTCTTCGATGATGTCGAGCTTCCCATTCTTTTCCAAAGAACATTCAGACTTTTCTGATTTCTCTGGTATATATTCCTTATTCTTCTCCTTAATATCCAATCCACCACACACACTCGGCGGAATCCTCAAGGCTGGTTGATTCATAAACCCAGAATCCATCTCCTGCACCCGTGGAGGTTGGGGCTCCAGTTCACTACCCTGTAGCTCACACATTCCTTCCACACCAATAGTACTAACAGGCGCTTTGAAAATCTTCTTTGGCGGGTCTGCCCTTATCTTTTCGTAATAATCCTTATCAATCAGTGCCCTAACCACAGCATCAATCCTCTTACTAACTCCCGCTTCCCCCAAGTATTGCCTGGTACACATCTGAACCTCGCCAACCCTCTTCCACTCATCTGTCGTGATATTCTGCAGTCCCTGCTCCACAGAGAACCGAAAATAAACATCCTTGGTGTTGACGAACTCATGTTCCATTTCCTTTGCTACCCTAGCAGCATCTGTGGCTATACTCTTCAACACTGTTGAAAAGTCCAAGCCCCTTTGAAACGCATAAGTTTCTTGAATTCCAATCTGAAAGCATTGCCCAGTTCCAATACTCAAGATACTCCGAACCTTGCGATCCTTAAACACCATCTTCGCCTCATTCAGAACATGACGAACGGGGTTGTTACAGGATAACGCTGCGTCGATGTAGGAAATTTCGGAAGTTGCAGAACCTATTCGAAGGGCTTTAAAGATTGTAGGTGCAGCTATGGTGGCTCTTGCAGCTTGCCAGATCTTACAGCGCTCGTCTGTATAGGGAACTTTGTATGTGCGGAGTAGAGTTGTCGAACTAATATCGTGCGCAGGGACAGCACAAACAAATCTATAAATGCGTAAGCCATGGTCCGTAGGTAGATGAAATGTTATGAAAAATGAACCGCACGTTTTACAAGACTGATCCCGTGTATCCAACATATCCGAATCGGAATCATGGAGCTCGCTGTATCGTGAAATTGTCTTTTTGATTTCCGTCTCGAGCTTCGTCGCTTTAAATAACCCCTCTTGCAGAATCCATACTTTCTTTTCGCTGAAAACCGCGGTTGAAAGTTCTATGTATGCGGCGAGAGCTTCGGTTGTTGACATTCGAAGACGACCGAGCATGAGGGCGATGATACTGTAGAATTTGTATAAGCGTCTTTATTTTTCAAGGCATATGGGAAGGTATGGATATACGAACCCTCCTGTAGAGGTACCACCAATAAGGTCAAAGTACTATCACGTGGATGTAAGTAATTGCTTTTGTTATATGGATAGAATATTTTTACTTCATAGGGTCGTGGAATTTCTCTAAGGCCCAGTTCGCTTTGTATTCTAAACATGATTTCTTCGAGAATGATGAGTTCCGAGATACCGCGGATACCGCCGCCATCTGTGTATCTGTCAGCTCGAGAAATCCAACGACATTTGAAATCCGGTGAGGTAATTGTCGAAAAGATTGAAAAGTACTAACCCAGAGACAATAAATGAACTCCCCTTTGATCCTCAAGCTTCTCCATCTTCGTGTCCGTGTTATGAGTCCTATCGGTTTCTCGTGCCATTGACTAGATGACGAGAGAAGAACAGGTTGAAGCCTCGAAGAAGCTGTTAAATGCCAAATATGCATCTCACTGTTTAATATCCTACACTTCAGCCCCATGCCGCGTTTTGTATCACTAATTGTGACTTTTTGCCAAGATTTGGTTAATTTGGGGTTGCACAAAAAGTGTGGCTGTCTTAGGTGTACTTGAGGCGTGTAGTGAAGCACAGATCTGTACAAGTAAATTCAACTTTGTCAAGAAAGCTGATTGTACATATTTACAATTTTGTAACTATTTCTCTACGGCAGATGCAAACCCTGGTTACTGGGAAAAACGTGGCGCGGAATGACGTTGGATTTTTACAATTTCCTGGTAGTCGTAGTTGAAGGATCAACTAAAGTGCTATCATGCAAACTGTCAGGAGTTAATGCACTTGAGAGAATTTAATCCAGTCAAATATAGATATATTCTAACGGTCTAACCGTTTACATACATGCCATTCCACAGGAACCCACAGAATAGGTTATGAATTCCTTAATTGAGCGTTGCTTAGTATTCGAGTGCGGATGCATATGAGATTATCATTAATAAAAATAAGCACTCAAAAAAATAAAAGACTGTTCAAATGCAAGGTTAATCCCGTAAGTTATGATCAGGTGCTGTTATGATGAGATCAAAGTGGAGGCTGTGCGCGCGGGTGGTGGATATTGGCATGTCTTGCAGGCCTTCCAAATGATTCCAGATGATGAAATGGTGGAAAAAGGCGTGGTTCACTGTGTTCTGATGCTATATCTTCTTGATCATATGAATTAGGTACCGAACGATTCATTCTTACTTGCGATTAAGGCTATGTCTTGCAGAACTCCATGGTGTTGGCGCGAGTAGTGTTGTCGCCGAGAATCAATGTAGAACATGGTGCATCACTCGAAATGTTGTGTCAACGGCGAGAATTAGCTATAAATAGAGTATTATGGTGACATAATTCCAGAACTATTACAGAGAGAAAATGAGGTTTAAGAGTTGGTATATATATACGTCTAAGTATCTCAAGGCGGGGTGTACATTGCCCCAGGAATCGCCCCTTATGTAGTGTGCAACAGTCGTAACCCGCAACCCAAACACCGACACTAACACCCAACTTCCCTCGAGATTCATAAACTCACAATCTACATGAAATTCTGTATACAAAACATAGAAACGATCACTGACGAAACTAAAAATAATCACAAAAAATATTAGCAACACCTCGTTTCGATCGAGGGACCTCCGGGTTATGAGCCCGGCGCGCTTCCGCTGCGCCATGTTGCTGACGGATAATGCTAAATGTTTTTTTATTTTTTATAAATGTAGAACTTTCTTGCTCATGTGAGATACCTAATTACTCCAGCTCCTTGAACGGGGCCACTGGGTAATAATTAAAATCGACAGGGATCCGTTCAACTACAAACGTAGTATATTGAATCCTGTAGGCTATTGAGATTGCCACGTTTCCAAAATGCTATGAAACTCACCACCCCGAATAGTTTTTCCTCAGAGCAACGGTGTTCATCCAAAATTACCCGCGTTCAACGAAAACCACCCAGCGTTGATAAAGAAGTTATAAATTCTGCCATGAATAGTTCCTCTGCCTCACATTTTCTGATTAGATTACTCTCTGCATGACACTCTGGCAAGGAATATTTTGATTACCAGACCCCAACTGGCAAAACCCACAGAAAATTACGAGAGATTAGTGATGAGCGATAAAACGAGTGACTTCCGAAGTTTCTAGACGAACTATCATCTATGAATCAGAAGCTGCTAATCTTATGTAGGCAGATTAAAGGATCCATCTTACGTTCTCAACTGGCTCTCTAAGATTTTATTCACATATCTATACGTTTATATAGATATAATATCTAGTCGACAATATCGAATGAGACACCAATATTATCTGTCCTCTATCATCAGCGGAGCTAGAGAACAGTGGGAGTTCAAAACCACATTCTTCGTTCAAACTTGACTTTATTTTCATACGATATTTCTTTTGTAGTAGTCATGAGCAGTTGTGTCTTCATAATATGATGGCTGTATAGCCTATGTAACCAAGATAACACAGTAATCTAGGTGGCATCGAACAGCTGGTAAAGAACATTCTACACTCCAGTTATATCGAAGAATGTATTACACGGGCTGTAACAATGGGTGCACTCCCAGAAATCATATTTGCATACCGCCATGTATTCTCATACATATTGTAATCTTATAGTACGGGGCCTGGAATAGAAGTTGACTACACAGCGATCAAGAATAGACTATTGGAAGTCGTATTCTTTGGCTTATTGATAATCACAGGTTTCTTATAGAATTTTAATATTCTTTGCCATCGGGTAAGTACAGCACACAGCCGTAACCTACAAGGCATCTGCTACGGTGCGGTGTTGGTGGAGTAAGTATCTATGCCACTCCCAAGAATTATTCCACCGATAACTAGAAATATTCCAGATATACAATAACGAAGCTACCAGAACCCCAGGCAAACCAAGCACTACAGGTTTCTTCCCATATCTCTGCACAGTTTACATATCACAGCACATACCCTAGCCCTATCCCCCTCTCCAGCGCCTACATCCGCCAAGCCATCATATGCAGCATGCCTTCACCGGGTCTGTATGGTGGGAACCTCCAAATTCCAAGTACATATTCGGCAGTACTCCTGCAGATCCCTTCATGAGGAATCCTGCCAAGCCACGCGCGATCAGCAGATTCACAACCTCACGGATTACGCGTTGCAGACCCAATCCTATTGGCCATACCTTACGACACTCCTTTAAT